>JAYKKM010000180.1:587500-650000 GCA_035772405.1 Chrysogorgia sp. JL179-B06
ACTGATGTTATCTTATCTCCAATATTGTGACTCATGTTACATGTGACTCATGTTACATGTGACTCATGTTACCAACTTTCAATGCCCTCCCAAACTGTACAGATAAGGCTGAAATGGATGGGTTTATTTTTTATAGTTAAAGTATCATAAGTTGGCAGAAAATATTAAACAACAGCATTCAGATCATTGTTGTTTCTTCTGTAAAATTAAAAACATTATGTTTTCGTGACTCATGTTACATGTAATATGACCTCAAGTTTAAACAGCGTTACCTGGCAATTTATTGAAAGATAGAAGATTACTTTTTTTTTATTAAAGTGTCTATGGTTTAGGCAGATTTTCACAACCTTGTGTAAATATAATTGAATAAGCATCTAGGAAAAATGAGTACATTATTTTTCTCTGTTCGCATTAAAATATTGACAACTAGGGTAACACATTATTGAACGGAGCGCCAAAGCAATCCAACAGTAGTATTTAACCCAAATTAACTTTTTTGTCATCCCTGAATATGTATGCTATCAAAATAACTTGTTGTTTTAAAGTTTCTGAAAACTTAATTTTTTATATGAATGTCTACCTTAGCATGGAAATGCCCTACTGCATTGATAAAAAGTATTGATCATCTTTTTTAATACAATATATAATGGAGTACCAGCGTTGGTCATGCACCGTATGTACGATGTACACTGTAATTGCTACACTAATTTATTCTAATTGTCATCAGTAAGTGTGAAAATGACTACATGCAATGTACGAATACCGAATAATATCCTTTGAGACACAACCAGTACCAGCCTCATTCATTGAGTGTGATAGCCAAATATTATAACTTTGTATTTGTTGTTTGGGAGCAGTTTATCAGAGGATTTTGTTTTTAGAATTTACTGTATTAAACAATAATTATTATGGTTGGTGGAATAGGACCAGGATATTTAGAGGTGATTATATTCTACAATATTTTCATAACACTTACTTTAGTCCGATAAGCATAACCAGACACAGCAACAGACACTTCAGAAATAACTATGATGGCCAGCATGATGGCAAACTAAAAAAAGTTTTGTGAAATTATTAGTACAGGTAACAGCGTACATGTACATAACATGTACTGTATGCTTACAGTAGCAGTCTAATTATTAATTAATTAACAAATAGTAGTCTAATTATTAATTAATTAACAAATAGTAGTCTAATTATTAATTAAATTAACAAATACATGTAGTAGTCTAATTATTAATTAATTAACAAATAGTAGTCTAATTATTAACTAAATTAATAAATAGTAGTCTATAATTACAAACTACAGTAATCAATAATTAGTAGTCCAATTAACCCACAGTGTACATAAAGTACTAAATCATTCTATTAATAATAGATTTAAACAAGTCAACAAGCTTTTCCATGATTATGATTACACTTAATTATTATTAAAGTGCATATAACGTCTGTGGGGATTTAACATATTTGTAATCTGTGGATTCTCCTGAGATAAATTGTAATATACTGTATCTTGTCAGCTGAAAATTTCATCTTCATAGACTTTTTTGCTGTTAAAGTTGACGGAAATGATGTCATAGCGGGCATCTGTCTATATGAAAACCTCTTTACAGATTCCCGCTCTGACGTCATTTCCGTCAACTTTAACAGCAAAAAAGTCTATGAAGATGAAATTTTCAGCTGACAAGATACATTACAATTTTTCTCAGGAGAATTGATAGATTACATATATATGTTAAATTCCCACAGACGTTATATGCACTTTAAAAGGTTTTCAGAAGTAGAGGTGGCTCTGATGACAGAATTGTTTACATTTTTTGCAGCTTAATAACGGTGTCTGATACATTAATGTTTACATAATTAATGTTAACAGAAAAGCAAGGTATTACTAATAAGGATCATATGACAGCTGTAGACTTAGAGGATTTGCATAGTATATTCAGTATTTTTTTTCATATTATATTATTAAGTTGTTTTCAACATAGTCAGTCTAGTGTTTTCTTTTTAATGTATTTAGAACTGTGATATTTTACTGTATCAAGTTCAAATATATATAGTGTAAACTTACTAAACTCAATATATTATGCAGAATGAAGCATGGAGTTGCTATTATCTTGTTGAAAATCACTATGCTAAATATGCTTGGCCAAGGGCTAACCACATATCCAGGAATTATGTGTGGTTCAGTCATGTAAATTACTGTAACAGATGAAGATCTGAAAAGTTTTTAAAATAGCTTTACAACTAATGTACCACTAGTACCGTTTTAAGCAAGCAGGAATGTTTCTTCAATGCTCCACAGCAACCACAAAAGCCAACACAGGCAATAATAAGCCCAATAACGATTAAAACAATGGAAACAGCATCATAGTTATGACTCGATAAGTCGTCATATTTACTTAATGCCACTGCCGCCCAAATCCCAATTACAAACAAGCACAATCCAGTAATCTAAAAAAATGAAACAGTTAACAAATTGCACATTCAACACATTGCACATTCAACACATGAAATTAGGTATGTGTACAATGTATAGCTGCAATATGTTTTTACATATATATATTATATAATGGTATTACGTATAACATTACCCACGGTTACTGAATAATTTCTTCTTTGTATTAATGTTTAATTTTTTTTTGTATCGTGATTGGGCGGTATCCTAGCCTTTCCTGCAACCTGATTGGCTGCAGCAGCGGGCAGAATTTTGCGATATATTGACCACGGTCATGGAATCCTAAAATTCCCTAAAACTTTTATTGTGATGTTTGCTTCATTATTAACTGGAAAATGTTAAACTAATACAGAATTTGATTCAACTAAGCTAGAAATAACTATATTATACAAAAACTAAAGTATTTTGGTTTGTTTTTCTTTCCTTATCCAAATAATGCAGTTTTACCATTACTAAAGTAACTCAAGTCTTTTACCTTGCATAATAAAATAAATAAATATGTTATTTACCATTTTTGGTCGGTCTGGATAGAGAAATATTTGCCCCCGGTCTCAAAAACGTCCCTTGGCCTGCAGCCTTGGGCCATTTTTGAGACCTCGGGCAAGTATGTCTCTATCCGGACCTCCCAGCCGGTAAATAACATATATATATATATAGTATCTAATAAGAAAGAAAAGAAGAACATTGTTTATATTTAAATTCTAAAAGGATATATCTAAAAAGATTAATATGTACACATATATTTATATATATTATACACAATAGCTTGGTAAAAATTGGCAAAGCAATGAAAATTATTCCACAATTTAGATCACATAAATCACTGTGGTATTGAGTCTCTGACGTCACAATCACATAGCTTTGAGCGATGGGGGGGGGGGGGGGGGGGGGGGGGGGGGGGGGGGGGGGGGGGGGGGGGGGGGGGGGGGGGGGGGGGGGGGGGGGGGGGGGGGGGGGGGGGGGGGGGGGGGGGGGGGGGGGGGGGGGGGGGGGGGGGGGGGGGGGGGGGGGGGGGGGGGGGGGGCTGTTTATCCCACAATGGTAGTTGATTGTCCAGGTGTTAGTCCTTAGGAGATAATGAAACTAAAAAATCACTAATCAGCGAATAAAGCATCACATAATGATATTTTGTGAAGGGCCTATAGTAATATACATTTCAGAAACACATTCAGGGCCCAGTTCGTTTTTACTTGTTTTTGTATATTAACCCTAATAAGAATCTAGACTATTTTCTGAACAAGCACGGAATTAATGCGGACGTGAAAATAAAGTACGCCAAACCTTGTTTACGCTATTTCTATGCAGTTCACTACTTTATTTCTATTTGATATACACACAGATCTTTTAACGTAATGTGCGTGTAACGTGATGATATGGTTTCCACTTTCGATATACTGTACTCTATCATCATCGTCATCGTCAAAACTGTATTGAAAATGAAGTATCAAAGGTAAAAACTGTAAATAATGAACTACTATCACTGAAGATCGACGGAATCCCGAAGCCCGCTTCCGTCGAGTAGACGCGCAGTTAGGTTTAATCATGTCGATTAATTTTAATGAATACTTATTATACAGTTTATCATAGGGTGATTAAATAATATAAGCGCTCTGTTGAACATCTGAAATATTTTAAATATAGGCTATATAGCCCAAGATTATAAATATAAAGTATAATTTGCGTAAAAATATACAAATGAGCATTGTCTTACCCAAAACAAAGCGTTCAACACCAGCAGACAAATGCGTATAAGCTGCATTGCTGGTGATACGGTCAGACCTTCTGTAGCCATCACGAAAAATTATGTTTTACTTACACCAAGATGTCAAGAGACTAAAACAAAGAGCCAGAGACAAAGAGCCGTACACAGTTCAACAGTTGAAGAAAATAAAATTGCATGGACTATGGGTCCCAGGGACTTATCTCCGCTCGGAGATAAGAGCAGATTTGGCTCTGGGAGCCCGGTGCTTGTTTTGCTTCCTTTGAAGGAAATTTCCTTTTCGAAGGAAATTTTGACGAAATGAAGGAAATTTCAAGGAAATGCGGTTGTGAAGTAAATTTGAAGAAAATTTTGGGTACATGAAGGAAATTTGAAGGAAATCCGCAATATTTATTAAAAATGGCAAAAACATGACAGGTTTTCATACTGTATACAGTTACTTAATTCACGGTTTAATAAGATCACAGCCATCTAACATCACAGTCTACAGTCACTAAAAGTTTAGAATCACAGATTCACAGCTCACTGCACAAAAACAATTAAATAAAAGAATAATATACTTTGGGATATCATGTTACAAATTACAATCCTTTATATAGTTGTGACGTTTGGCGGTTTTGTTTTTTTCTCTTTAAAATGATCTTTATTCCATATAATCTAGTTACATACGTCTACAGTTTATCTACTCTCTCGATTTTTTACTGTCTGGTTACATTCAAAGGCTTTTTTCGATCTCTTAGATTCTTTTATATATATTTTTTGGTTTATTTTATGATTTATTGTTCATCGTTTATTGTTCAATAGTTACCGGTTTTCGTTAGCGGTTGATCTGTAGGTTCGTAATGTCTAGAACAACTTTTCGTCTCTTTGTCTTCATATCTGATACATGTCCTTGTTTACATCGTTGTCTTTATGTCCATTTTTCTTGTTTACGTAATGTCTCGAATTTCCTTCGTATTTTCCTTGGCATATGCGTCCATTGATGATATCAACGTCACCAAATTCGAAAAGTGAGAGAAGAGGACTAGGAACTAGTCTGGATTTGGGAACGAGAGTGAGAAGAAACTAGCCTGCGTGAGGACCTTGAGCCCTGATTTGGACGAAAAAAGGAAATTTCAGTTTTGCAAAGTGGAAGCACTGGTCTCAATGCTCTTACAACAATGTATTCTTAATTTTACTTATAAAACTTAATACTTATTACAGTTCCATTATAAAACAAAGCCTACTAAAAAAAATCATTAATTAAAGTGCTGACTTAAAACTACTTAACATTTCAAAGCTTCTAATTTCCTGTGGTAATGAATTCCACAGTTTTGGTGACCGTTTTGGATTTTGGCTCAAGTAGCAGATTTCGGTCAGATGATCTCAAAGCACGAGTAGGTTTATATTTAGTTAGCAAATCAGTAATATAAACAGGTGCCTGGCCATGCAAAGCCTTGAAAGTAATTATTAGTATCTTAAATACAATCCTTGATCTCACCGGCAACCAGTGAAGATTACGAAGTCTGTAACAAGTCTAGCAGCTGTATTTTGAATTCGCTGTAACTTGCTCAATTCAGCTTCTGGTAAGCCATATAGGATTACAGCCATTACAGCTGTCAAGTTGCATGCACCAATTCTCAGTCCTTTTTACTAAAATATTTCCTGATCTTGCCGATATATTTCTGATAGCAAAAGTGGCCGATTTACAAATGTTATTTACATGAGTATTTAATTTTAGATGTCTATCAACAGCAACACCGAGATCACGTGCTGTGTGTAAAACAACGTATACAACTGTAGACATATATATTCTAAGGATTTATGGTGAAGGAAAATTTCGAGTGTTGGAATATATACATTATAAGACCAAACTGGGACACGGAAGCCACTGAGACATATATACACTATTTGTCTGGTTCTGGCTCATTTTCATTACTTTGTAGAGTTTATTTTCTTTGATTTATAAATTTTTAGTTTTGACTCTATTTGATAAAATAAGAACCTGCTTTCAAATTTTACCCTAAAACAGGTTCTTATGTAAAGGGTCTAAATGGCAAATCTTAGCCTAACAGGTTCTTAAAATCTAGGTTCTTATACGCGGGTTTTTACTGTAGTTATTTCCTTAACTCTATTATCTATTTCAGGATCTAAGCAGATTTGCTGAACATGTTAGGAACGATGATAGTTGACAAACCCGTCGCCCGACATTTTAATAGTGCCAACCAGTCGATTTATGCCATCTCACCATTTCCGGTGGGAATGATCGCAGTGAAAGACAAGATCAAATTACTTGGAACCATTCACCCCATGGGAATAACAATTTTATTTTATTTAATCCTTCTGAACTTCAGAAGTCAGTCTTTTCTAGCCAGGGGGGAACAAAATCACTCGCTTCTCACTTAATTCTCCTTGGGTTTTTCTTTATTTCACCTCGCATGACTTATTAGCGTTCCTTTGCGTTGCCTGTTTACTGATTGACATTAAAAATAGCAAATGTTTAAAAAATGTTTAATTTAAGCGTAGAAAGAGTGTTTTTAAACCAATCTGCCACCGTTATCTTCATAGAAAGCGGAAAAACGTTATACCGGCCTCGGGCCGTATAGGGAAAACTATATGCCATCGGTCTTGATCAACTAGTACCTGCAAAAACCTCGGAGAGAATAGATGGCTAAAAGGGATGACTCAAAAGGACCCTTCTGTTTTTGTCTGGTCTTTATTTTTGGTTAGCTACAATTAGGGTTAGGTTTAAAGTGTCTATGAAGTGAAAAATTCGCTGGAGCGTACACTGAAAATTTCAAGTAAATCTGCTGCATAGTCTTCGAGCTATCAACTCTCAAAGTTTGGCATGGCTAAATGTTTTTGGTGAAATCTGAAACGCGCGGTTCATTGTCTTGTGACGTATGCAGGTGTACTATGCATAAGAACAATGGATTTGAACATACCACATATATTCAATCCCAGTCTTTCCCTATTTTGTAACGTTAAACTATGCCAATGGCCAAACTTTGAGAGTTGATAGCTCGAAGACTATACAGCAGATTCACTTAAAATTTTCAGTGAACGATCATGCCGTGCTACTTTGTTCGTTAGAGCAAAAAAATACTAGCGATTTTTTCACTTTATAGACACTTTTAGTTTAAGGTTAGGATCAAAGTAGGTTTGGGATTAAAGTTTTAAACTAGTTCTTGAAAATGGGAAGGTCCTTTTCAGTCATCTCTTTTATATGAAACTTTATCCGTACGCTTCATGTAAACCATAAACTGCGAATAAAATTACCATGTCAGTTTTACACTTTTCACCAGACATCCGAAGAATTCATTTCCGGGAATTCTATTCAAAGTTGGACGTGACCACCAAACATTACAATTATTTCTACACCGATTCGCTAATGTATACCCATCATTTAGATCAATATATTGCTACCACGTTCAAAATAGCTTGTTGACTACAAGAATCAAGATCTACTTTTCAAAAGGTGTACAACTATACGTTTGAAATTGCTTTAATTGCAATTTCAATCCGTATTTTTCATAACTACTGTATTCGAAAATACTTTTTTGTAACTACCTTCAGTGACTTAAACTAACATTGGTGTTAATGCTGGTCTCCCATTAAATCATATATTTACAAAGTACAGCATTTTTAATTTTCCTTTGACTCGTCATATTTCTTATTATAGAGTGGTTGCTGGTTGGTGTTTGGGATGAAGTACAGAAGCACATGTGGACCAATCAAACCAGTTGCTATCCAGCTTAAACCGATGACGATTTTTTGTCTTTTGGTAAGTCTTATGTAGCTTGTCCAGAAACCCATGAATTATTATACACTAGCAAACAGTTAGTTACATAGCCAATACCACTTCTTCTTCACATATACACACGAGATTTCTTGGTCAATATTATTGATTTAGATGCTTCAAAGTCTATATAATTTAAATAATAATGAATAATTGAGAGCTCAATTTAAGGCACATCCACATATACTCCAGGGGCAGATCCAGGATTTTTGAAGGGTGTATTTTTGAAAAATAACTGTACATGCATCTATAGCCAGGGAGCTGTCCATGTATAGATTACATAAAAAACATTTGCTCGACGTAACAGAAACTCTGCCCAAGACTGTAGGTCAACCAAGAACAATACCGGTAAATAACATTTTTTTATTATATACAGTACTGCAAAATATTTCATTTTTTATGCATTGTGTTTCCTTGAAATTGCACTGCTCTCAGCCAATGAGAATTAAGAATTTTTCATGTATATTATTAGGGTAGCAGTTATATTATTAACTTCTGCAGTAGTATTTGTCTTATAGAGTTTCATGCAAAGTCTCTCAATTTTGCATAAATGCACATGGATGGTACCATAGTCATGTCATGTACATGTATATTACTTAGAATGCTGTGACAAAGTCCTTCAAATAAATATATAACTTATATAACAATTGTCATTATTGTTATAGTATATCTTCTATAGCATTAAATTCAACCAGTGATGTACCGTATATAATATATATGACGAACATACTGCGTGGCGCGTATATCCTACAGTTTTCATTCATTCTTTCGTCACGCAGTAGATACATATACGCCAAAGCGTACCTACTTTTTATTATATACAGTACAGCGAAATACTTAGTAAGAAGTCTTGAAGCCAAGTAGAGCTTGGTAATTATTTGGATAGGGAAAGAAAAAATGTAATTTCCAGCTTAACTGGATAAATTCTGCATTAATTTTCCATTTGCCAATTAAAAATAAAGCAAAATCGCCATAAAAAGAATTTAGGATTTGCAGTAGCCTGTGCAGACGGTCACGTTAACTCTTTCCTGACCGGCCCAGTCAAAACGGGTCTTAGAAGACCCGCAAAGTCGTCAATCGAAAAACACGGCACACGGTAACGCAAGATTAAAAATTGAAATTCGACAAGCGCCAGGAACATGAGATCCACCACAGTTAGTGTGGATCCACGCACACGCCAAGTTTGATTTGATTTCATAAACAACTCTGCGATTGGTGGCATTTTGAGTTTTCAAGATGCTACGCGGGCGTGCAAGATGGCCTTTTCTAGAAAAATGTAAATTTTTCAACCTGATTTATGATAATTAATGCTAATTTATATTAACATAGTGTGATTTGTTCGGGAAATTTAAAAAGCACAAGTAAAAGCCGGTTTATTGGGCTTTCAGAAAATGTATAGCTTTCGCAACAGTTATGGTTATTTCAAGAGATATCAATAGAACAACGTGGTCGTTCAATTTTTGATGTTTTTCAGCCGTAGGGAAAGAGTTAATATCACAAAAACTGTCCGCTCAGGCAGTCGATCAATTTGCAGGAAAGCCTACCTTTATTTTTCACACAAATACACAGGATGATTGAGGCCAAGAGGGCTGCGGCATTGGAGTCACTTAAGTTAATAACTTAATACATGCATATAAGGGAGGGCCGGGAGGCTAAGACCTGGGGCCGGTTGTTCAAAGCCTGGATAACTCGCTATATCTGCTGGTTAGGACTTATCCACCAGATAACGTATCCAGGCTTTAAACAACCGTCCCCTGCACGTGTACTTTAAGATATCCTTACAGACATGATAGTTGTTTCATAGTCATAATATGCAATCGATGAAAATTATTCTCAATAGGAGTTATGTAATTGTTATCAATTGGTAGATCAGGCAATCAAATTATAACCCGATAATCACAAGAAATTAATTGTTCATGCTATAGATTGTTTTCCATTTTTATTATATCCACATTAGTGTTATAGTTCACAATCGACAAGGCCAAGTGCAGGTAACATAATTATATGCATTATAATATAAAAACATAATTAATGCATAATATAAAAACATAATATAGTGAGACTAGTAACATTGAAATACATGATATACAACGTTTACAGTGTGTTGTCATACGCCGCTCACCTAGGTGAAAATCTTATTAGGATCTTGTATGATCTTGTGAACAAACTAATTTATTATGCCTTTAAACCACATGGTGGTAATCTTAAGTATTGTCAGAAATTGATGAAGATTGCCTCCTCCGCAGGCAACTCTGTGGCTTCTTTTTTCAGAGTCAAATCGCTTCCAAGGCTGTGCGAGCAATGTTTTGGTTGGGATTGTAGGGAAGTATATGGAAGTGTAGGGAAGTATAGGGATTGTGAAGGGATTAATAGCCTGGCCACATGAATTATCTGTCATGAAGACGAAGCTGTGGGACGAGAGTGTGAAAAGCTCCAAGCTCTTCTCTTATTCGAAATATCTGTCGAACCAAAAAACGATGTTTCCTTGGCGCAGTTACGCCTGTTTCAAACGTCGAATTTGTCATGTGTCAAATACATCACATTATGATAAGTTCGACGTATGAAACAATTAAGTTCGACTTATTTAATTGCGGTCGACCGCAATATTAAGTTCGACCGCTTCGGTCGATTTAACGACCAAAGTGCGACAGTTTCAAACGTCGAATTTATCATGTGTCGAACAAACTGGGACGAGATTTAAGTTCAGTACTTTTAAAATGCAATCCGAACGAGTTCTTTTTACGGGAGACCGATTACGTTCGACACATGATAAATTCGACGTTTGAAATAGGCCTTACTGATAAGAGCAAATAGAATAAAAAGCTGTGCTTGCGATAGTAAAAGAAAGTTGTCTTTGTTTATACTTCATCCATATACTCCATAGCTTTAGGTGACAAAAAAGCTGATTAGCTCTGTGACACGACAGAGCCCGCGGCGATGGCAGTGATTATATAATAATGGAAACAGGTACGATCGCTGCGATCGTTACAATCGCCGCGATCGCCGGTTTTAAAATAGAGCGATCGAGGAAGTGTGAAATAATGTGCTGTAGTGAATGTGGGAGAGCTTGGAGTGATCAGGGATGATCGTTATAAGGTTAAGTACCCTCATAGAACCGATAATTGACGGTACCATACTGGATTAGTGATAACAAATTTTGAATTTTCCCACGCAATCTCATGGTTAGTTACGCACACGTGTTCCGACAAAGCAGAATTTTCCTTTTTCGAAAAGAAAACAGCCTTTTCGTGTTCTTTTAATCGCGTATACGAAACTGACATTTAGTCTGACCGATGCATTTACTCCTGATCAAAGTCATTGCACGGAATGGAATAAATAGCGTCTTTAATTTCCTCTGTTCCTTCACAATACGATCCTATAGGTTTTGCAAAAATATGACACAACATCAAGAAAGGTTTTTGAGCAACTTTTACGTTGAAACTACCTAAGATTCTTTCAATTGGTTCCGTAATCCCTTGAATATACGGAACAACCGCAAAACCCATCACCGAACGTTCGTTCTATGCAGAGTTTGTATGTGGTGCAGTGTAACTGGTTTTATATGCCTAATGGTATGCCTTGAGCTCTCAAGAACTGACGTCTTTATGCATGGGAGTGGTGAGAATCAAATGAAAGATATTGTCATGATCAGTGTATGTTGGTTTTCTGTATACAGCAGTTTCTAATTTCCCGTGGTCTGTTCATTTAACGACTAAATCCAAAAATGGTAAACATTCATTCTTTTCACGTTCTACTGTGAATTGAAGGCTCTATTGAGTTCAAGTGGTTCAAAAGAATTTCCACTTCATTCTTGGATACCGCGGAAATGATATCGTATATTCGTCGACATATCGTTTCCAAAACAAAGTCGCCGGCTTCACTGGCGCGGAGGCTAGTGCTCTTAATTGCAAAATGTCTTCCATCACTAAATTAGCAATGACAGCAGAAACGGGTGAACCCCGGCATAGCTGTACCAAAAACCTATTGATAGTAAGTGCCGTCAGATCAACACGATTCAACAGGTATATTGGTGCAGAGCGAAACCACGTCAAACGATACCAACTGAATTCATCATCGGTATTAAGAGTAATATTCCGGCTTGATAAAATCCGCAAATTCGAGGGAATTGTTTACTGTGTTCGCAATTGGTGAAAAAAAACATGTGTCAAATGACTCGATATTCTGCACTAAGTCGGAGAATTGATGAATGAGACAATAGCTCTCAAAGGAACGGTTTTGTGAATTTTTTATAAGCCGTAAAATCGTGGAGATAGCCCATCGCTGCTATATAATCTTTATGTAAACTCGTCAATCTTACCAGCTTTTTCAAATAGCAACATTTTGTTTAACTTTCGTTGAAATTCCGGATCCGATGGCAATAGAATAGATGTTTCTGCTCCAACAGCTTGTAAGCTGTTGGACATTGTAATGTCACTGCTGTCAAAGAAGGAATTGTTCAACTAGGTGACGATCAAAAAAAGTCCTAGGAACAACAAAAAGGGAATCCTAGGCACAACAAAAAATTGCGTTGTTTGTCTGAGAAAAACAGATAAATGGATCTTGAATGTTTCTAATAAAGAGTTATCTGACTTAGAAAGGAGTGGTCTAGAAAAAGATCTAAAGTTTGAGGGACCAGTTGTGAAAATGCAACTCCAAGGCCTTCCAGCTGCAGATTGTTGGTTAGAGCACAGACCCCTGATAATGGCTGTTTATAAATTTAAATATTCGTTTATGGGCATCTAAATTAGCCTTTATAACCTCGTTAGGAAGCAAATATTCTTTTGAATATTAGGTGTAGAAAGGAAATTGGGGAAAATTCGACCACTTTTTGCTGGTAATTTCGGTCATTTTCGTGCAATTTCAAGCAAAATCATAAAAATATAAAATTGATTTTGTTCATTTGTCCTTTATTTTTCGGGCAAAAATCCTTTGATCCCCCAAACACAATTGAGCTGCTACATCATTGCTGACACATAAACGAGGCTCTAAAGGCTAATGAAGATGCACATAAAGCTCCGCTCACAAATGGTGATTTTCAGGGAGGTGCTGAAGTACAGTAAAAAAGGTCTCTGCAACCTAGAGGTTAAGCTATAGTTAGAAATTTCCCAGCTGGAATGGCCTTGGAGTTGCATTTTCCTAAATTGTTCCCCGTTGTGTTTTAAAAATATAACATTAAGGAACCAGTTCAGTTCAAAGTCTGGATAATTTATCCAGTAAATAATTTCATCCAATGGATAGATTCCAGCAGTTGAAAATTTTCCACAACCATTTAAAACACTTACTCCAACTTACAGTGGCTACTTGATTTATGATGTACTAAATTATGGCAAAAATATTTAAAACATTTTAGATGGCTCAAATGGCTATAGTCATTGTCCACACAGTGTCTGGAAATATATTATGGTATAGTGCCAGATGGTGCAGTAAATAAACTTCAAATTTAGCACTATCATTCTGTAATTCTAGTTATAATAAAAATATACATGTATTATGAAAGTCATAATGTAACTTTAGTTGTTTTGAGTGATTTTGTGATGTTATTCAAGGTGAAAATCTTACTGCAAGATTTTAGCAAGATCCTGTAAGATCACAATTAGACAACAAATAATTTCCCAATACAACCAGGTGATAAATCAGACATATAGTTTGATGCTACTCTGGCTTTAAAAAGTTTTCTGAATGTAACTTTAAAAGTTACTGTCCATGACCCAACGTTTCAACACTCCAATCTAGTGTCTTCCTCTTGGGTGGTTGTTGTAACCCTACCAGTATTTATACCCTCATAGAACCAATGATGACATTATCTATTAACAAGATGCAAATAAGCTTCTGGTAATAAACCACCATCATCACGATCCAATGGGGTGAATTAACCAACACACACACTCATGACAAATATCTTTCATTTGATTCTCACCCCCACCCATATGCTATAAGAAGTCCATTTCTAGAACTTTGTTTTTGAGAGCTCATGGCATACCATCTAGTTCCAATTCAAGGGAAAAGTGAGCGAAAACATGTACAGTATTCCACACTTTAAAGGTGAATAACTATCCTAATGAGTCAACGACTTTCTAAAAAGTGTTTAAAACCTGCAGTTACACCACCACGTACAAACTCTGAGAACGAAAGTTTGGTGATGGGTTTGGTGATGTTATTTTGGCAGTTGTTCGGCCATATAGGTAGTTTCAACATAAACGTTGCTCAAAAACCTTTCTTGACATTGGAAAAAAAAACCTAAAAAAAAAAACAACCTAAGGATCGTATTGCGAAGGAACAGAGGAAAGATGCTATTTATTCCATTCTGTCGTGACTATGATCAGGAGTACATCGGTCAGACTAAACGTCAGTTTTGTACGCATTTAAAAGAACATCAAAAGGCTCTTTTTTTCAAAAATGGAAAATTATGCTTTGTTGGAGCACACCCCTAACAAAAAAAGTCTATAGGCCTGCCTATATGCATGTCTATAGGCAACCTATAGGATCCTATAGGAAACCTATAGGCTTCTATAGGCACATTGCCTATAGGTGCCCGATACTATAGGTGCCAAAAGACTTTTTCTGTAAGGGACGTGCATAACCAACCATGAGATTGCATGGGAAAATAACAAAAATTATTACCACTAATCCGCGGTACCATCAGAGACGTTGTCTGGAGGCTTGGCATCTCAGTAGTACCCATGCCCATTAAATCGTTTATTACCAGAAGCTTATTTACATCTTGTTAATAGATAACATCATCATCGGTTCTGAGGGTATAAATGGGATCCTAACTTTACTTTATGATGACCCCTGATGAAGATACTAGATTGGAGAGTTGAAACGATGGGTCATATCTGGACAGTAACTTTTAAAGTTACATTCATAAAACGTTTTAAAACCAGAGTAGTGTCAAACTATTAGATATTGGCAATATCAATTATTGAATATTATAATACAATTTTGACAAGATCAGCTTGTAAGATTATAATAAGATTTTAACAAAATCTTTTAACATTATAATAAGATTTTAGCAAGATATTTAAAGACTATATAATTATAGATCTTATCACAATCTAGTATAGATCTTACTAAGATTCTCACAATTAGATCTTACAATATTGTGCAAGATTGTGTAAGATTCTAACAAGATTCTTATAAAGATCTTATCAAGAATCTTAATAAAATCTTATTATAAGATTCTTAATAAGATCCAATTGTTCATCAATTTCCAATATCAATACATAATTAGCATTATGATTATTTATTTCACAATATACATATGACAAGTATTATACTTTATTTTCCCCCATTTTCCCCCTTTTTTGTCCACTGACTATAAATGCTGATGACCAAAAAACAAGCCAGGGCATAACAATAACATTATATGCAGTTACAATGTTAGACTATGGATACATATTTGGGGCATGTGCTCCAAACTATTATGAAAATTACACTTTTCAAACAAAGAATATATAGACAAATACCACCAACAACATGTGTGCAAACACAAGTGTGCTCCCCAATTTAAACTTGTTTCTTAATAACCCTGGGAAGCAAAGGCCTCCGCGACACGTGAACTGTGAAGTGCGATTGCTTGGAACTTTCGAGAAAATCAGGTTCTAGTATCAGATATCTCTTTAAATATTGCAATAAAGTAAATGTGCCTTACCCGAAAAGTTGTTGCTGTCTTTCGTGTTGAGGGAGGGTGAGCACGCCATTTATCCCGGTCAGCGGCAAGCAATCGTCTTTTCCTAAGTACGTCATGTTAGGATACATATAGAGGTTTGAGTGTATATATGTTGTGTCACATTGTGGTTTATGGTGGTTTACGGTGGTTCCTGTGGTAGTTCTTGGTGGTTTGTGGTGGTTCATGGTGGTTTTTGGTGGTTCATGGTGGTTTGTGGTTGTTCATGGTGGTTTGTGGTTGCTCATGGTGGTTTGTGGTTGCTCATGGTGGTTTGTAGTGGTTTGTGGTGGTTCATGGTGGTTCGTAGTAGTTTGTGGTGGTTCGTGGTGGTTCATGGTGGTTTGTAGTTGTTCATGGTGGTTTGTGGTTGTTCATGGTGGTTTGTGGTTGTTCATGGTGGTTTGTGGTTGCTCATGGTGGTTTGTAGTGGTTTGTGGTGGTTCGTGGTATGGTGGTTTGTGGTTGCTCATTTTGTGGTGGTTCATGGTGGTTTGTGGTGGTTCACGGTGGTTTGCGGTTGTTCATGGTGGTTTGTGGTTGCTCATGGTGGTTTGTGGTGGTTTATGGTGGTTTACGGTGGTTCCTGTGGTAGTTCTTGGTGGTTTGTGGTGGTTCATGGTGGTTTGTGGTGGTTCATGGTGGTTTGTGGTTGTTCATGGTGGTTTGTGGTTGCTCATGGTGGTTTGTGGTTGCTCATGGTGGTTTTTAGTGGTTTGTGGTGGTTCATGGTGGTTCGTAGTGGTTTGTGGTGGTTCGTGGTGGTTCATGGTGGTTTGTAGTTGTTCATGGTGGTTTGTGGTTGTTCATGGTGGTTTGTGGTTGTTCATGGTGGTTTGTGGTTGCTCATGGTGGTTTGTAGTGGTTTGTGGTGGTTCGTGGTGGTTTGTGGTGGTTTGTGGTGGTTCATGGTGGTTTGTGGTTGTTCGTGGTGGTTTGTGGTGGTTCATGGTGGTTTGCGGTTGTTCATGGTGGTTTGTGGTTGCTCATGGTGGTTTGTGGTGGTTTATGGTGGTTTACGGTGGTTCCTGTGGTAGTTCTTGGTGGTTTACGGTGGTTTGCGGTAGTTTGTGGTGGTTCATGGTGGTTTGTGGTGGTTCATGGTGGTTTGTGGTGGTTTACGGTGGTTTATGGTGGTTCGTGGTGGTTCGTGGTGGTTTGTGGTGGTTCATGGTGGTTTGTAGTGGTTTACGGTGGTTTGTGGTGGTTCGTGGTGGTTCGTAGTGGTTTACGGTGGTTTGTGGTGGTTCGTGGTGGTTCGTGGTGGTTTGTGGTGGTTTGCGGTGGTTCATGGTGGTTTATGGTGGTTTGCGGTGGTTCATGGTGGTTTATGGTGGTTTGTGGTTGTTCATGGTGGATTGTAGTGGTTTACGGTGGTTTGTGGTGGTTCGTGGTGGTTCGTGGTGGTTTGTGGTTGTTTGCGGTGGTTTGCGGTTGTTTGCGGTGGTTCATGGTGGTTTATGGTGGTTTGTGGTTGTTCATGGTGGTTTGTAGTGGTTTACGGTGGTTCGTGGTGGTTTGTGGTGGTTTGCAGTGGTTTGCGGTGGTTTGTGGTGGTTTACGGTGGTTTGTGGTGGTTTACGGTGGTTTGCGGTGTTCATGGTGGTTTGTGGTGGTTTGCGGTGGTTTGTGGTGGTTCGTGGTGGTTCGTGGTGGTTTGCGGTGGTTTGTGGTGGTTCATGGTGGTTTACGGTGGTTTGCGGTGGTTCGTGGTGGTTTGTGGTGGTTCATGGTGGTTTGTGGTGGTTCATGGTGGTTTGTGCTTGTTCATGGTGGTTTGTAGTGGTTTACGGTGGTTTGTGGTGGTTCGTGGTGGTTTACGGTGGTTTGCGGTGGTTTGTGGTGGTTCATGGTGGTTTGTGGTGGTTTGCCGTGGTTTACGGTGGTTCATGGTGGTTCGTGGTGGTTCGTGGTGGTTCATCGTGGTTTGTGGTTGTTCATGGTGGTTTACGGTGGTTTGTGGTGGTTCGTGGTGGTTCATCGTGGTTTGTGGTGGTTCATGGTAGTTTACGGTGGTTCGTGGTGGTTCATGGTGGTTTACGGTGGTTTGTGGTTGTTCGTGGTGGTTCATCGTGGTTTGTAGTTGTTCATGGTAGTTTACGGTGGTTTGTGGTTGTTCGTGGTGGTTCATCGTGGTTTGTAGTTGTTCATGGTAGTTTACGGTGGTTTGTGGTGGTTTATGGTAGTTTACGGTGGTTTGTGGTTGTTCATGGTGGTTTGTAGTGGTTTACGGTGGTTTGTGGTGGTTCGTGGTGGTTTGTGGCGGTTTACGGTGGTTCATGGTGGTTCATGGTGGTTTGTGGTGGTTCATGGTGGTTTGTGCTTGTTCATGGTGGTTTGTAGTGGTTTACGGTGGTTTGTGGTGGTTCGTGGTGGTTTACGGTGGTTTGCGGTGGTTTGTGGTGGTTCATGGTGGTTTGTGGTGGTTTGCCGTGGTTTACGGTGGTTCATGGTGGTTCGTGGTGGTTCGTGGTGGTTCATCGTGGTTTGTGGTTGTTCATGGTAGTTTACGGTGGTTTGTGGTGGTTCGTGGTGGTTCATCGTGGTTTGTGGTGGTTCATGGTAGTTTACGGTGGTTCGTGGTGGTTCATGGTGGTTTACGGTGGTTTGTGGTTGTTCGTGGTGGTTCATCGTGGTTTGTAGTTGTTCATGGTAGTTTACGGTGGTTTGTGGTGGTTTATGGTAGTTTACGGTGGTTTGTGGTTGTTCATGGTGGTTTGTAGTGGTTTACGGTGGTTTGTGGTGGTTCATGGTGGTTCGTGGTGGTTTGTGGCGGTTTACGGTGGTTCATGGTGGTTCATGGTGGTTTGTGGTAGTTTTCGGTGGTTTGCGGTGGTTTACGGTGGTTTGTTGTGATTTACGGTGGTTTGTGGTTGTTCATGGTGATTTGTAGTGGTTTACGGTGGTTCATGGTGGTTCATGGTGGTTCATGTTGGTTCACGGTGGTTTGCGGTAGTTTACGGTGGTTTATAGTAGTTCGTGGTGGTTTACGGTGGTTTGTGGTGGTTCATGGTCGTTTATGGTGGTTTGTGTTGGTTTTGTGGT
The DNA here is from genome assembly GCA_035772405.1 of Chrysogorgia sp. JL179-B06. Classification (NCBI taxonomy): domain Eukaryota; kingdom Metazoa; phylum Cnidaria; class Anthozoa; order Scleralcyonacea; family Chrysogorgiidae; genus Chrysogorgia; species Chrysogorgia sp. JL179-B06. Next base: position 606,165 of record JAYKKM010000180.1, read on the forward strand.
AGCTCTTGGTGGTTGGTGGTGGTTTATGGTGGTAGGTAGTGGTTTGTAGCATTTTTGTGTTTTTGTAGTCGTTCATGTCTTATTATTGCTACTGGTTGTTCTTGGTTGTATGCACGATGGTTCAGTAGTTTTTTTTGTTGCTGCTCATTGCTCGTGTTATTTTATGTGTGTGTGTGCATGCAGGTCTGTCTAACACTGCCATTATCAATTGAACAACAGTGTCGGATTTTTCGATAGGCTTCCCTTTTCAAAGATATAGCCTTAAGCGTGTTATTGTTTGTACTTCTCTGGATCAACGTGCTCTATTTGTCATTTCTGATTATTTTTTTTCAAATCCTCGTATTTACGCTATCGAAAAATCCGACATTGTTGTTCATTCACACAACTAAAATTGACAATGGCGCTAACACTGATTAAATAGACAGAGCTGCATGAATACACACACACATAAAATAACACGAGCAATGAGTAGCAACAACAAAAAACTACTGAACCATCGTGCATACAACCAAGAACAACCAGGAGCAATAATAAGACATGAACGACTACAAAAACACAAAAAGGCTACAAACCACTACCTACCACCATAAACCACCACGAACCACCAAGAGCTACCACAAAAACCAACACAAACCACCATAAACGACCATGAACCACCACAAACCACCGTAAACCACCACGAACTACTATAAACCACCGTAAACTAGCGCGAACCACCGTGAACCACCACATACTACCGTAAACTACCATGAACCACCACAAACCACCGTAAACCACCATGAACCACCAATTAGAACAACCATAAACCAACACGAACCACCGTAAACCACCATGAACCATGTAAACCACCATGAACCACCACAAACCACCGTAAACTACCGAAAACCACCGTAAACCAACACAAACCACCGTAAACTACCATGAACAACCACAAACCACGATGAACCACCACAAACTACCATGAACCACTGTAAACCACCATGAACCACCATGAACCACCGTAAACCACCGCAAACCACCACAAACCACCATGAACCACCATGAACCACCGCAAACCACCGCAAACCACCGTAAACCACCACAAACCACCACGAACCACCATGAACTACCGCAAACCACCGTAAACCACCATGAACCACCACAAACCACCGTAAACCACCGTAAACAACCACAAACCACCGCAAACCACCACAAACCACCACGAACCACCACGAACCACCGCAAACCACCACAAACCACCTTAAACCACTACAAACCACCATGAACAACCACAAACCACCATGAACCACCATGAACCACCGCAAAACCACCGCAAACCACCACAAACCACCACGAACCACCATAAACCACCGTAAACCACCACAAACCACCATGAACCACCACAAACCACCATGAACTACCACAAACTACCGCAAACCACCGTAAACCACCACAAACCACCAGGAACCACCACGAACCACCGTAAACCACTACAAACCACCATGAACAACCACAAACCACCATAAACCACCATGAACCACCGCAAACCACCGCAAACAACCACAAACCACCACGAACCACCACGAACCACCACAAACCACCGTAAACCACTACAATCCACCATGAACAACCACAAACCACCATAAACCACCATGAACCACCGCAAACCACCGCAAACCACCGCAAACAACCACAAACCACCACGAACCACCACGAACCACCACAAACCACCGTTAACCACTACAATCCACCATGAACAACCACAAACCACCATAAACCACCATGAACCACCGCAAACCACCACAAACCACCACGAACCACCACGAACCACCACAAACCACCGTAAACCACCACGAACCACCACAAACCACCATGAACCACCGCAAACCACCACGAACCACCACGAACCACCACAAACCACCGCAAACCACTGCAAACCACCACAAACCACCATGAACTACCGCAAACCACCGTAAACCACCACAAACCACCGTAAACCACCACAAACCACCGCAAACCACTGCAAACCACCACAAACCACCACGAACCACCGTAAACCACTACAAACCACCATGAACAACCACAAACCACCATAAACCACCATGAACCACCGCAAACCACCGCAAACCACCGCAAACAACCACAAACCACCACGAACCACCACGAACCACCACAAACCACCGTAAACCACTACAATCCACCATGAACAACCACAAACCACCATAAACCACCATGAACCACCGCAAACCACCATAAACCACCATGAACCACCGCAAACCACCACAAACCACCACGAACCACCACGAACCACCACAAACCACCGTAAACCACCACGAACCACCACAAACCACCATGAACCACTACGAACCACCACGAACCACCACAAACCACCGTAAACCACTACAAACCACCATGAACCACCACAAACCACCACGAACCACCACGAACCACCATAAACCACCGTAAACCACCACAAACCACCATGAACCACCACAAACCACCATGAACCACCACAAACTACCGCAAACCACCGTAAACCACCACAAACCACCACGAACCACCACGAACCACCGTAAACCACTACAAACCACCATGAACAACCACAAACCACCATAAACCACCATGAACCACCGCAAACCACCGCAAACCACCGCAAACAACCACAAACCACCACGAACCACCACGAACCACCACAAACCACCGTTAACCACTACAATCCACCATGAACAACCACAAACCACCATAAACCACCATGAACCACCGCAAACCACCACAAACCACCACGAACCACCACGAACCACCACAAACCACCGTAAACCACCACGAACCACCACAAACCACCCTGAACCACTACGAACCACCATGAACCACCGCAAACCACCGCAAACCAGCGTAAACCACCACAAACCACCACGAACCACCATGAACTACCGCAAACCACCGTAAACCACCACAAACCACCGTAAACCATCGTAAACAACCACAAACTACCACAAACCACCGCAAACCACCACGAACCACCACGAACCACCACAAACCACCGCAAACCACTGCAAACCACCACAAACCACCACGAACCACCACGAACCACCGTAAACCACTACAAACCACCATGAACAACCACAAACCACCATAAACCACCATGAACCACCGCAAACCACCGCAAACCACCGCAAACAACCACAAACCACCACGAACCACCACGAACCACCACAAACCACCGTAAACCACTACAATCCACCATGAACAACCACAAACCACCATAAACCACCATGAACCACCGCAAACCACCACAAACCACCACGAACCACCACGAACCACCACAAACCACCGTAAACCACCACGAACCACCACAAACCACCATGAACCACTACGAACCACCACGAACCACCACAAACCACCGTAAACCACTACAAACCACCATGAACCACCACAAACCACCACGAACCACCACGAACCACCATAAACCACCGTAAACCACCACAAACCACCATGAACCACCACAAACCACCATGAACCACCACAAACTACCGCAAACCACCGTAAACCACCACAAACCACCACGAACCACCACGAACCACCGTAAACCACTACAAACCACCATGAACAACCACAAACCACCATAAACCACCATGAACCACCGCAAACCACAGCAAACCACCGCAAACAACCACAAACCACCACGAACCACCACGAACCACCACAAACCACCGTAAACCACTACAATCCACCATGAACAACCACAAACCACCATAAACCACCATGAACCACCGCAAACCACCACAAACCACCACGAACCACCACGAACCACCACAAACCACAGTAAACCACCACAAACCACCCTGAACCACTACGAACCACCACGAACCACCACAAACCACCACGAACCACTACAAACCACCATGAACAACCACAAACCACCATGAACCACCGCAAACCACCGCAAACCACCATGAACCACCACGAACCACCACGAATCACCGCAAACCACCGTAAACCACTACGAACCACCACGAACCACCACAAACCACCATGAACCACCACAAACCACCATGAACCACCACAAACCACCATGAACCACCACAAACCACCGCAAACCACAACAAACCACCACGAACCACCGTAAACCACCACAAACCACCATGAACCACCGCAAACCACAGCAAACCACCGCAAACCACCGTAAACCACCACAAACCACCATGAACCACCACAAACCACCATGAACCACCACAAACCACCGTAAACCACCACGAACCACCACAAACCACCACAAACCACCACAAACCACCGTAAACCACCACGAACCACCATGAACCACCATGAACCACCGTAAACCACTGCAAACCACCACGAACCACCACGAACCACCGTAAACCACCGCAAACCACCACAAACCACCACGAATCACCATGAACCACCGTAAACCACCACGAACCACCACGAACCACCACGAACCACCACAAACCACCGTAAACCACCACAAACCACCACGAACCACCGTGAACCACCGTAAACCACCACAAACCACCACAAACCACCATGAACAACCGGTAAACCACCACAAACAACCATAAACCACCATGAACCACCACAAACCACCACAGACCCACCGGAAACCTCTATATGACACAATACATACACCTAAACCACTATATGTACCCTAACATAACGTACTTACCCGTCTTCTGGACGATCTTTTTTAGTATCCGCGAGAGATGCCTATATTATGATAATATCACCGATGTCGAAAATTTTACCTAGAACTACATGCTAACCCGAAAACAACTTAGATCCTAACCCCCGCCCAATGGGTTTTCTAACCCTAACCCCTGCAACACAGGAAAACTAAGAAAAAATCCAATTACTATAAATTAATACGAATAAAAGGGAGGATAAATGGCCTGCTCACCCTCCCGTGGTGTCCTCCGTCCAAATAATTAGTTAATTTATTGCAAATAATTCCTTTCTATATATTACAGTACGTGTCACTGAAATTAAAATATCATCAAACAAGAGTTCACAATACTTTAAAAGTTGAATAACAGTCCCTACTGCGTGAGCCTAGTAGGGTTACAATGAAGTTGAAGGCGGGGGGCTTAGGGTGAGGATTGGTGTTGTGTTCATGGGTTCTATAGAATCTTAGACCATCCTAATCTAGTACGTATTCCTTATAAGGAGGCGCAAATAGAAGGCATTGATGAGCAAATAGAGTGAATTAACGCGCAATTAGCTGACAAGTTGCATGCCTATAGACTATCAAAAGCTAATCTCGTTATCTCCGCTCCATCCCGCTCCATCCGCCACCCAACACATCCCGCTGAAAGCGGATTGTCAGTCATCTACTTTTAACGAAAACGTTCTGCGCTCAAGCTAGTCATTTGGAGACTCGTGTGATTTTGGTAGGCGATTCAGCAAACGTTCGTATTACAACATAAGGCGAGGCAGGCATAGTTTGACGCTACTCTGGCTTAAATTAAAAAGTTTTTTGAACGTAACTTTAAAAGTTACTGTCCATGACCCCACGTTTAGACACTCCAATCTAGTGTCTTCTGTCTTCATCAGCCTATCTATCCCCTCGCAAGTGATCGAGGGTGATAATCTCGCCGCGGCAGGGATCCATTAATCACTAATATATATATATATATATATATATATATATATATATATATATATATATATATATATATAGTTAAAAAGTAGAGTGCAAAAAAGTAGAGTGCTGCGTAGACAGTGTTTTGAATATATAGCAAAGTGAAAAGGTGGTAAACTGCCAAGAATTTAGTGACGAAATACTGATGTTTCGAGCGGAGCCCTTCATCAGAGTAAGACGAGATGAAATAAAATAAATAGGGCTTATATATATTCCAAAAGGGTGTCACAAGTAGAAAGTAGCCAATCAAATGCACGGGAGATAAACAAGCTAATAATTAATGAGATGCGAAAAGTTAAATCTTTGCTAAAGCAGTATGAAACAAAAACTTGAAAAGGAATGAAAGTGCATCAGCTAATAATAAAAAAGTTCCAAGCAAACTAAAATAACGAAAAACTTGTAGGAAATTAAATAAAAGAAAAACGATCGTTAAGACCAAGAGGATGTGTGGTGCCAAGTTTAAAAATAGGTACGCAATGCGTACATGCGTTATATTATCATGGCATGGCACAAATATACAATAGTAAAGCAATTAATATTGGTATTTACATTCGTTGGAAGAGATTGCTATAATGATTTCAGATGAAATAAAATCATTACTTTACATATGGCTTGGTGGACTGGTGCAGATATATTAACCATTAAAAACGTAACAAACATATTTATTGTGGTAAAACTATACGCACAGTACTGGTATAGCCCATTGTTTATCTGATGCGTTGAGTACAAACATGGGCATGGTGCTACACTACCGATGGGCATTGTAGTTTTTTAGCACTTGGTCTTGGGTTATTAGACTACTTGCATTTTGGGTAAGAAATACAGGAACATGTTTTATTGAACAATGTCAACCATAAACTTTAATGTTATTTTTCTGTAGGGTAAAGTGCAGTTATTATACCAATTAAACAGTTCTAATTCATTAGTGCGAAATAGAAGAAAATAAACAATCAAGAAAATAAAGCATTTTGCACTGGATAGTAATATTTAGTATTTACTGTTGCACAGGTATATTAGTGTTTACACTGTATATTGTCTACCAGTGGCGTACAGTAGCTAGGATCAAGATTTTGGGGATGCAGTTAAATTAGAATTATCAAGCGTTATGGTGTATAGTCGTGGCTTTAGCCGCGACCAATGTAGGTGGGTATGGGGGCACCCCCAGAAAAAAAAGCGCTGTCAGGGCATTTCCCGTGATTACTGAGACAAATTTTCCCGAAAAAATTACCTGCACAGGTCGGTTGAAATTTTTTTTAAATAAAATTGATAACAAGACTAATTTGTATACACCTGGAGTGCTGGACCAACCTTTTGGTAGTTTTGACAGGCGTCAAGGATGGTAAAAAGAACCGAAGGCTTTTGGAAGGGTAATTCTACGCAGTTTAAACTTCTTGTGAGTGTGTTACTGTGAACATTGATTCCACTGGTAAGCCTATCAGCATCACGATTAGCAACAGGACACACGTCAAATTTCAAATAAACAAAAGTTCTTACAGCCAAATGTGTAGATGGGGGGGGGGGGGCAGGCCACCCTAGGCCACCCTTGGCTATGCTGCTGGTGTTTACACTGAAGGATTCCAATGCAGTTGAGAAAACATGGGACCCTGGTCTATGGATTGCCTAAATAGACTAAATAATTATTCATACCCCAATTTTCACGTACCACAAAAACATCAACAATATTAATTATTTGTGTCCAAGTCCAAATTAATTAGTTGTGTTTTAAAGTTTAAAATTGTCTACGGTTAGTATTGAAGTTAGCATTAGGGTTGGATGTTGGTATTTGGATTAGTTTTAGCATGCAATGTTATTTTTCCTTGAGTGTGAATACCCATGCATACAGTATGTACTATGTAGTAATAATCCTACATACAGTACCGGTACATCTTACATTGCAATTTTTGACATATACTGTCCAGAATGAGTGTGCTAAAATCTTTTAAATGTACAGTATATTATCAACAGAGCTTTTACAAAATTACCTTGATAGATTATTGCATTAAGAAAAGTATTAAAGTAAAATACAAGCTTTCCATCATCACCAAATGTTTAAATATGTTTCTGGATACCTTCAAAATCAATTAATACAGATTTTCCACACGGGTCTGGCATGCCATTTATCTCTTGAATGACAATCAAAAATCTTAAATTTCACTACTGTGTTACAGTCAACAATGTTGATAATTCAATTCACTAATTCAGAGTGAGAAAATATTTTATTTTAGAGCACTTGTCATGTGATGAATAATGGTTAATTGTCTGTTATCATGAATATGGCACCAGCAAGGGTTTTCTACATCCCAGCCCCGCAAACAATCATCTTCTATCAGATCTTTTTTAGGTAGTACAAAATGAGATATTATACTCTATCATACAATCGGACAATGTATGATAAAATGCATCATAAAACTGCTAACCCCAAAACAACTAACCATAAACCCCACCTAATGGGTTTTCTAACCTCCCACCTTGGTTTTCTAATACTAATCTTAATACTAATAAAAGGATCGTCCAGAAGACAATTGCTTGTGGGTGCTGACAAAGAACGCCCGGGATGTAGTTGTTGCGAATGCAGTAAAGTACCGCGGCTTCTACGCAAACTATCACTATCAAGGTTTATATTTTGAATCGTTGTATTGAAGAACTCTCAACTCACTCTCTGTCTTTCACACTGTACACTATCTCACTTAGTTTCATATTTCGCACGCCACTCCCTCAAACTTCCGCTCTGACTCTCATCACTCACCACAACCTAACATAACAATAATAATCTATAATAAGTGTTCACGCAATTCCCAACACACTCCCCTGTTTGGCTGGGAAGTAGTCAAACACAATGAATTGCGACACTGTTTGTTCAAAGTTATTACAAAGTTCAGTAAATTGTCAAATTTCACCGTTCAGTGTTCATCTTCTGCGATGGCTTTCTTTCTTTCTTTCTTTCTTTCTTTCTTTCTTTCTTTCTTTCTTTCTTTCTTTCTTTCTTTCTTTCTTTCTTTCTTTCTTTCTTTCTTTCTTTCTTTCTTTCTTTCTTTCTTTCTTTCTTTCTTTCTTTCTTTCTTTCTTTCTTTCTTTCTTTCTTTCTTTCTTTCTTTCTTTCTTTCTTTCTTTCTTTCTTTCTTTCTTTCTTTCTTTCTTTCTTTCTTTCTTTCTTTCTTTCTTTCTTTCTTTCTTTCTTTCTTCTTTCTTTCTTTCTTTCTTTCTTTCTTTCTTTCTTTCTTTCTTTCTTTCTTTCTTTCTTTCTTTCTTTCTTTCTTTCTTTCTTTCTTTCTTTCTTTCTTTCTTTCTTTCTTTCTTTCTTTCTTTCTTTCTTTCTTTCTTTCTTTCTTTCTTTCTTTCTTTCTTTCTTTCTTTCTTTCTTTCTTTCTTTCTTTCTTTCTTTCTTTCTCTTTCTTTCTTTCTTTCTTTCTTTCTTTCTTTCTTTCTTTTGAGTTCGTGTTCAGGTGTTTCAACTGTTCGATCGCAGGATAGTTCCAGAGGATACAGATGCTGTATCGGCCTCTCTAAGTGACTCTTTCCCGCTCGTAACCTGGCCGCTCTAACAGTACCATCTAGTCCCTCTATCATCTCGGTGATGATGCCAAGCTTCCAATGGTTTCGATCTTTCTCGTCACCCCGTATTATCACGACATCTCCTTTTTCCAGGCTGCAAAACTTGGATCCATTCTTCATGTTGTGCCTTTCACGTAACCCGCGCACATACTCTTTCGTCCAACGTGACCACAGGGCTTGCTTGCATTTCTGTAAATATTTGGCTCTCTTCCTCAAATCTCTATCGTCCAGATGATGTGTTTTCTGTTCTGGCAATTGATTGGATCGCGTAAAAAGGAGCAAGTTCGGTGTTAGAATGGGCATCTGCGGGTCTTCCTCCACGTAGCTTAAGGGCCTGTTGTTGACGGATATCTCCACATCTCCACATCAAGTAGAACTTCTCGTAGTTCGTCCCAAGACAGAAATCCACGACCAATGGTCTTATACAAGGCTCCCTTGACAAGTTGAACTAGTCTTTCAAATTGGCCACCCCACCACGGCGCACGGCTAAGGTTGAACTGCCATATTATTTCGTTGCGAGCAATGGTTATCGCCACGACGAGCTATGAATTCTTTCAAACTCTTGATGAAATCTCGGGTTTCCAGAGTTGGTAGGAGCTGGAGGTGAACTGCTCGACTGAGACTACAGGTGTAGAGTAGAAGGTAAGCCTTGCACTCTTTGTCGCTTTTCCTTTTCGTCTTGTATCTGAAAGGACCTGCGTAGTCGACTCCTATGACTTCGAAAGGGGTCGTCCCTTCTGTGCGATCTCTTGGCAATAATCCAGGTGGAGGACTTGCGGGACAATGCTTGACGATGCGTTTAACCAGACGTCTCAGTCTCGGGATCCAGTGTTGCTCGCGGATTTTGGTCATGGTAAGGCCCACTCCTCCATGAAGTGTGGCCTTATGTGCTTCTTGGACAAACTTCTCGGTATATGTCGAAGTGTCAGGCAGCTAAACCGGGTAGTGTCCTTGTATCCTCCCCCGACACTCCAGCAGCCCGTCTCCATTTTGTTGTAAATTCAAGCGATCTTCTTCGAGATGTTCTGTCGCTTTTGCCTGGATTCGCCGTATCCAAAACTTCTTTTGGTCGTCGATTTCCTTGGTCGTTAGAGGTCCTTTGGTTCGGCTGGCTTCAGGTCTTCTGGCATTGCTTGTAAATCTTGATATCCACGCACACACCCTTAAGGTCCTCCAGAGAGGGCGCTCGGATAGGAGGTCATCCAATTCGTCGTTTTCGGCGATTGCCATGGCAAAGAGTTGCTTGATGGCTTTGGCCTCTTTCTCCGAATCCACGCTAGCTCCTGTCTCAATTCCTGGCGGCCATCGCGCTCGATCTTGTAGCCATTCAGGGCCGTTCCACCATAGGTTGTTGTGGTTCACAGGTCCGCCTCTGCTTCCAAGATCTGCCGGATTTTCTAGGGTCGGTACATGTCTCCACGACACGTGCTCATGTTCTCGGATTTTCCTCACACGGTTACCCACGAACTCTTTGTACTCGCCGGCAGCCCCTCGGATCAATGCAACGCCACGGTGCTGTCCAGCCAGCAATGTACATCTGCCACCAGATATCCCTGCAGCGCCTCTTGGACTTTGTTGACTAAGTTGACGGCCATATGAGCTGACACCAATTCTAAGCGTGGAATGGTCAGCCCTTGTTTGGCTAACCGTGCTTTAGCTGCCACAAGCCCTTGGTATACCTGTGTCGACTGGGTAACCACGGCGTAAACGGAAGCTGCAACTCCTTTTCCGCTGGCATCCCCAAAGGCGTGGAGCGAGATGTTGTCGACTGGGCCTTGAATCCGAATCAAGGATCTTGGGACGTCCACTTGCAAGGGGAGCTGACTTTCCCATTTCAGTCATTTGCGTTCCAATTCTTTGGACAATGGTGCATCCCAAGCGCACTTCTGGTTGCAGGCCTCGCGATAAAGTAGCTTTCCACCTAGCGTGATTGGTGAAACCAAACCCAACGGGTCGTATATTCTAGCCACCTTCCCGAGAATTCCCCTTTTGGTAGGTTGGGCTACTTCCTCTGGAAATGTGACTCCAATGGTGTCGTTTACCTTGTTCCAGTGCAGTCCTAGGAGACCACATTCGCCAGTTTGGAGGCCCAGCTGTTGTTTGGCATAACTCATGTTTCCGTCACGTTCAGGGATTTCGGATGTTTCCACTTCTTTCTCGTTGGAATTCCATTTGTGCAACTGAAAGGAAGCTTTGTTAAAGATCTCGGTCGCAGCAACTTTCATTTCCATTGCTTCTTGAATAGTTTGTCCTCCCGTTAAGAGGTCGTCAACGTAAAGGCTGCGTTCGATTTCTTCCACGTCCTTGGTATGATCAGCTCGGCAGATATCGAGGTGGTGCTTTATCACTCCTCCCAGCAGGAACGGAGATGGTCCTAATCCAAACAGCGCTCTCGTGAAGCGTAAGGTACGCACTCGTTGGAGATCCTTTCCATCCAGCCAATGAAATCTGAGGGCATCTCGGTCTTCAGCTCGAATTCGCACTTGAAGGAACGCCTTCTTGATATCTCCAGCTAAGGCAACCGCGCGAAACCTACCTCGTACCAACACTTTCCATAACTGGTTCTGAAGTGGTGGTCCAACATCGAGGCAGTCATTTAAGGAAGGTGTTGATTCGTTAGATCTGGCCGACGCGTCGTAAACGATTCGCAGTTTCGTAGATTGGGAGCTTTCTCTAACAACTGGTTTATGAGGAATGTAAAATTCCGTCCCTGTAGCAGGCATTTCTGCATCCTCCACGATTCCTTCTTCCAACTGACCTTGAATGATGGCATCGTAATCGTCCATCATCCCCGTCCTTTTTAGTCGATGCACAAGGGTTCCAAGACGTTTCAAGCTTCCTCCTTTGTTTGTTGGTAAGGGTGGATGGTTCCGCGTTACTGCGTTGGAGTTGCTCTAGGAATTCAGCATGCACGATGCTTTGATCTCCGCTGGGCGTGTCCTCTAACCCAAGGACATCCATTCTGCACAACTCTTCATACTCGGGCACCATGGTTTGCGTCAGGAACATGTTTTCTATGTTAGCTTCTTTACCCGTGGACATGATTGTCCAACCAAACTTGGTACGCTCAGCTACAGGCTCTCCCATAGCCCCGGTTCGTTGGTCTCCAGATGTCTTAATCTTTGTGTACTCGTTCGCACCCAGTATCATATGGACGGGAAGTACGCTCTTTGTATCGGTATCTTCCATGACCACTCCCTTTAGATGGGCGAATTTCTTCATCATGCTGGCATAATTAGGGTTGTTTAGCGACAACAGTTCTCCTCTTTCTACTTTTGTGACGCATACCGGCTTTCGTGTTGCTCACCGTCAGGTTGTAAACTTCGATGTTCTTGGTGACAGTTCCCATTATCGTTTGTATACGACGCTTTATCGTGCGTTTTGGCTTGGGTTTCAAAAGATCCAATAGAAAGGCTGAGGCGTACGAACCAGTTGCACCGGTGTCTAGCAGCGCTCGACACTTCAAACCATTCACGTCAACGATTACCACCGGGTGGCATACACTCTCTCCTTCGTGGGTGGCTGTCATCGCTACGTTTGTTCCCTCTTGGTCGCATATGGAAGAGTGATGTTTTTTCTTGCAATGTTGGCAGACTGTGCGGCTTTGACACTGGGCTGCTCGGTGTCTGCTCCCCGTGCAGTTGAAACACAACCTTTTCTCTTGCAACCTTTGTTTCCGGTCCGCGGGGGATTTAACCACTTGACACTTTGCAGACTTGTGGTCCACGTCATCGCAGTACACACACCCTCGGGGCTGAATATTCTCTTGTCGCGTTTGGAAACTTCTGTTTCGTGGCGGTGGTTTCTCCTCGAGGACCTCGATGGGGTGGATTTCTTTCCAGGTTCGCAGTGCTTTTATTGACTGGGGAAAGTCCCACGATTGCCATCCCACTTGCCCCCTGACCAAATCTGGCTTTATACCCTTGAGTTTGTTCAGGACGCTACGTACCATACCCCAGCACTCCTTAAGTTTTCCTAAGCTTTCTAACGACTGTACGTTGTAGGTTAACGTGTGGTAAAACTGGTGGATCTTTTCAGGTTTAGTTCCCGTGATAATTGGTAAGGACATTATGTTATCGATGTAAGCATTTATTATCTCACTTACGTTGCCATATTCGGTCTTCAGAATGTTCTTTGCGCGTTCGTAGCCCTCAGTCGTAAACGGCAATCCATCAATGGCTTCTCTGATTTTGGGTTCAACCAACTCTTTCAAGTAGGCAAATTTGGTTACCGCTACCATATCTATCGAGTCGATCTCGGCTTCGAACTTGTTCCAAAACGGTAGCCAATTCTCGAAGGTTCCGTCGAACTTGGTTATGACAAGTTTTGGCAACTTCACGCGTTCTTTCCCTTCAGGTTTAGTCGTAGCTTGACTTGAGTATTGGCTTTTCTTTTCCATCGTTATTTTCTGCTCTAGCTGGAGTTTCTCGAACTTCAACTGCTCTTCACGTTGATGCGCAACTAAGATGTCTTCGTTTTCTTTCTTCAGTCACGCTCTTTCTTCGCCGCGGCTTCGTTTAGGTAGCGTTGTAAATTAGTGATTTCGATATCAGCTTCGTCGATCCTTTCTTCGATTTCTTTGCCCCAATTTCCGACTTGTTCGATGTCTTCACCACTATCCAGTTTAGCTTGTTCAGCTTCTATCTTTAGCTCTTCTATTGCGCCTACGATGGTGCGCAAAATATCTCTATGGCGTTTTATCTTCTCGGGGTTTTCCTTCTCTATTATGGCCTTTGTTTTGCGGTTTAGGGTTAGCCGCAATAACTGCAGCTTTCCCTTCAGTTTATCCTCCATCACCGGTTTACTGAGTTCTTCTCACAATCCCGTCGGAGGTGCCACTGTGTTGCGAATGCAGTAAAGTACCGCGGCTTCTACGCAAACTATCACTATCAAGGTTTATATTTTGAATCGTTGTATTGAAGAACTCTCAACTCACTCTCTGTCTTTCACACTGTACACTATCTCACTTAGTTTCATATCGCACGCCACTCCCTCAAACTTCCGCTCTGACTCTCATCACTCACCACAACCTAACATAACAATAATAATCTATAATAAGTGTTCACGCAATTCCCAACATAGTAAAATCCCACCAGCTGCAAAGGAGTCAATATATTGTAAATAATAAACTTTACATCAAATTATTGAAATAAATTCTGGCACGTCAATAATAGCAAAAAAATATTTTAATGTGTTACATCAATCTTACCCTTTCTCTATGGCATAATTACGCCCATGCTAATATCCACATCCTCCTATTTTTCAAAGCTCCCAAATCATACTGCTCCCTTTTTTTTGTCAATTCGTCGCAATTTTCAACGCAACAAAAATAGCGTTTTATTTATAAAGTATGGAAAAACAGCTAATAAAAATAGCTAATTTTTAATAAAAATCGCTAAAAATAGCTAATTAAGATAACAAATGTACATGATGTTTCAAGTGTTTCAAATGTCAAGTGTTTCACAATTTCTTTTGATCATTTTGCCTTGTGTTTTTTCGAACTTTTTCCTTCCCGTGGTGTTGTTGTTGTGGCTTTCTTCTCTTTTTTTTCTGGGGTTCTTTCGTAGACTCGGCCACCGGCTCTTCTTCAGAGCTCTCCAGGTCTGCCAGAAGACTTATTTTCTCCTTTTTATGCGACTCTGTCTTGCCGTCACCGGTGACGACAATTGAGCGCAGGTAGGTCTTTAAACCTTTCACATCTGCATTTGCATTGGGTCGTATTGGCGTCGCTGCACGTGAGCTTGGCAGCATAGCTTTCTGAATCACTGTGCAGATGCTTGGCAACCATAAATTGTATTGCAGTGGTAAACATTGCTCCGCCAACTTGAAACATCTTTTCCATTGAGTTGTTGAGGGTTGACTCCTCGTCATATAACCCTTTTAATAGGGTTTTGACATCTTTCTCTGATGGCTTGTCCTCGGTTTGGGTATTCAGGCGACCCAACGCCTTCATGAAGGACTTTTGCTCCGTCATTCGTTGTTCGAAAAGCTCGTACCACTCGCAACAGCCACTGTTTAATCTGCGTGTCACCATATGGCGTAAGGAAATTAGTGGGGAAATGCTTGAAGTAATTTATCCCTTTCGGGCGGTCGTCTTGGCTTTTGCCATGTTTTGTCTGTTTGTACATCTGACAAAGATTTAAAAAACAAGATTAGTTTAAAGGCAATCGGCAAGCTAGAAGCACATTTTCAATATGACGAGTTTATGGCAACGCGCCCAATTTGTTCAATTTGTGCACTTTATGGTTACTGAACACATTGTATTTTCTGTATAATGAACAATTATGCCATAACAACGTTTGGGTTTAATGTTGTTGAAATATTAATAAACCTAAGACAAAGGATTTGTGCACCTTCGTGTGCCAATCAACATGAAGCACAGTTCGTTTGCTAGCCCCTTTGAAGTTTGTCGCGTTTCCAGACCATGTATTTCCATTGACTATAAAAGTCATTTTTAAAGTATTTCCATGTGAACAAATTTAAATATATTATACAATACCGGTTGCAACAGGGGTGAAGAATGTCGTTCTCAAAGGTGTTACAAAAAATATATCGTCAAGACATTTTACGCGTGACAAAGCAACGTGTGCAGTGCCAGCTGGTATATTAGGCACATCGAACCAGAGGGCGACTTTTCCCAACGTTTGACCCTGGGCTTTGCACATGGTGTTCGCGTAAGCCATCCGTATTGGGTAATACGTCTTCTCACGCCCTTCGCACGTTGTTGTCACTAATACATTGCTGCAACGTAGCCGTTCGGTAATCTGACAAACACCGTGTTGTTCTGAACTGTTTCAACAATTGCCAGTTGACCATTTACTATGCTGTTTGCCTTGTCCCTATTTTGCGTAATGGTCACACGCATCCCGCTGTAGATTGCAGTGGGCGGCATGTCGCAATCCATCTGCACGATCGCCACTGGCTGCGTATCTGCAAAAAGCGTTTCGCTTGCAAGCTCATTTATGGTGTTAGCTGCTTTGTTGGTAAATGTGAGCAGTGTGAGGTCTTCGTGTGTCTCCATTGCGTCGCGAATGTGCTGTGCCGTCGTTGAATGTCGTCAAGTGCACTTTGAGTGGGAATCCAGTTCCTGATGTGATCTAGAAACGCTATAGATACTGGACATCCCCCACGCGGTGTTGTCCTGTCAAATTGTAGCTTAAAACGCTACCCACTGGGATTATCCCTCTCTCTCTGTCGAGCGAAACGGTTGTTGCTGACAGGCGTCGCCACACACAACCAACACGGGTCTGAACATTAATCTATTTATCGTGGCCATGACATGATCGAAAATTATGCGCGAAATCATGGATACTTCGTCGATAACGATGAGATAGAAACGAGACAATGCCCAGTTCATTGTTGGTTCATTTCCCGTGTCGACAGGATAACGGAAGGCTGCATGCACCGTTTCGCATGTGACATCATCACCAAACAGCGGACAAAAATCCAGTTGGACTGGCGACAAGAATGTTAGTGTCGAGTGCAGGAAGAAGATGAGCGATGGTCGATTTTATTGCATGCGATTTCCCAGATCCTGGCTTTCCAGTTATCAAAATAGGCGTTTACCATTTGAAATCAGTTTCGCAAAGAGAGAGCGCAAGAGAGTGCGTAGCAGCCGTATCGTCAACGTCTTCCGATTCGGAATCCGTCGCGTCCGATTCGGGGTACGTTTCGGAGTACGAATGACCTCTGTAATGTTCCGCACGTTTTCTCACCGCTTCCCTAATGTGGTTTTCTACCGCAATTTGTTGCCCGTCCAGTGCGTACTCGTCGATATTGTTGCTCGGCACGATGTGGTGCAACTGCGACGAAGATATAATCTGTTTTTGCCACAGGTGGTAGAGATCGCGCAAGCTTTTAACATAGGAGCGTATTGTGGCAATGTGCGAATCGCGATGTCCTTGCATCTGCAAGTAGCACGTCAAACGTTCCTCGTTTTTCCACAATTCAGGAAAATGGTAAAGGCATGCGGCAAACCATTGCAGTGTATGCAGTATGCTCTCGTGTTGTGGATGCATTACGTCTTTAACGTTCGTGTGCGGTCGGTTAAGTAACGCGTACTGAAAGAAATATTCCTTATTGACTATTGACAAAGTTTTGACACCAAGTGGCGTTGTTCCTAGCCTGCAATGCAGGCTCTTGGGGGAGGGAGATGGGAGGGGGACTGGGGCGAAGGGAGGGGAAAGGAGAGCCTGCCAGCAAGCCCTAGTAATTTTCGTCTGCCGCCTACTGTTAAATTTCAATTATATGCGCATAAATTAATCAAACTTGTGAATAATTTTCATCGCAAGCAACTTTCTGCCCTTGGGTGCCATTCGAACGGCTATTAAACTGGAACCGTTCGAACGCCTGATTCAAAGCGTTTAAATGTCTGGTCCAAAGAGTTTAAACGCTTTGTTTTCAAAACGTTCGAACAACTAACTGACAGTCTGAAACGCCTTGCAGTTAAACGGTATGAACGCTTAATTGCTCATAAAGATTATCTACCTTTATAAGTTATAAAGATTATCTTTTATCATAAAGATTATCTACCCTCAATTCAAAACAGAGAAACTACAGAGGCATGCTTGCTTGACACGACAAGCCCGAGACTGGTTTCCGGTATTGTTAAATAAATTTCAAACGCTATTGCATAACAAAAATTATATACTTTATTCTCTTTATTCTTTCGAGCTCTTCGTTTTGGTAAATTATTTTGGTCATACATACATTGTTATTCAATGAATCGAGAGAAAAACGGTTCCTTTTCACGGTGAAACGTGCGACTACAGTTTGACACATTTTATTGATATGTTTACATGAGACTATTGAGAGTAAACAAAGGAGTTCATCGAGGATTTGACACTTGTTTTGAGACAAACCGTTCGAACGCTTGTCTTGCAATAATCCGGCGTTTTAGTTTTAGTAAACCGTCCAAACGCTTGTGGCAAACCGTTCGGTATTTTCGCCAGACTGTTCAAACGTTTTGGGAGATACGCACGCCGTTGGAATGGCGTTTCTACCAAAAACATTGTTGATCATTTCTGGACGGTCGGTCGGTAGTGTTAAAACTCTCCGGAGTTAAAGAACCTCTTCTTTATGCAGGAAAGGAACTAGGATATCGTGTCAAACGCTGGGTAGTTTGAAACATGGATGAATTAACAGACGGTTCAGAAGACAAACATACCTCGACGGCGTCGCTGTGGGACATAAATTATTAAATTTGTATGTTAATCAAGATTTTACGGTGGCCCCTATCGGCAATGCACGATACAAAATTAGCTGTGCACAACACAAAATTAGCTGTGCACGATACAAAATTAGCTGTGCACAACACAAAATTAGCTGTGCACAATACAAAATTAGCTGTGCACAACACAAAATTAGCTGTGCACAACACAAAATTAGCTGTGCACAATACAGAAGTATTAGTTGTGCACAACACAAAATTAGCTGTGCACAACACAAACTTAGCTGTGCACAATACAGAAGTATTAGTTGTGCACAACACAAAATTAGCTGTGCACAATGCAAACTTAGCTGTGCACAACACAAAATTAGGCGCCGTGCACAATACAGAATTATAACCGCTGACATTTGGAGACCGCAGTCAGTTATCGCAAATTATGTGGTCATGTACTGTGCATTTTGTGGACACAATCTGACAGAAAGCACTGTCTATTGCACGAAGTGCGGGAAGGGAAAAGTCAACAGCGATAACAACGATGAGATTAAAAATCCGCCTTCAGCGCCAACAACAAGCTCCGGACGAGGCTCTGGATCAGCTGGTTTTGCGTCAGCGTCTGGCAAAAGATGTCTTTCCTTTGAGAGCTTTTACGCTAAGAAAAGCAATGATAGGTTGTCGCATTTTAAAATCAAGAAAACATCAGGTAAAAAGCGCTCTGACGAACCAAGAGATACTTTTATAAACGTTGGTATTATGAAGAACGACAAAGGTGAAGCTAAGCCGATGAGGGGAAAGACATTACCACTAAAGGTAAACAAAGACATCGAATACGACGAATTTCTTGAAGCAGCTTTGGTTAAACGTGTAGCTTATGATCGGTCATTTGACAGAACGTTGTCGTGGTTGTTAGTTTATCCAGATGGAAAACTTGCAAGAACATTACCAGGATGCAACGAACATTTTACACTGAGGAAATATAAAGAAGATATTGGAAAGCCATACTCTAGACTAACTTTTTTCCTTTGTTCTTTGTTATCTACTGGTGAAGAAAGTGACAAACCTGACTTAACTTGTGATGATTTTTTCTATGATGACTATGAACCAATACCTATTGATATGCTTGAAGAAATTCTTCCAGGTGAAGTATTGGATGAATTTTCCTGTAGTAATATTGATGGGACCTCCTGTACCAATGTATCCTCGACCAATCATTCATCTTTGCAAGCAATTGAATCCTTGACCAGTACTCATTCTATGTCAAATGTGATGCAGGTTGTTGACAATAATGGTGGTATTAGTTCTCCCACAGTAATTGATGATGCTAGTCTTAGAGACGTACTAAAATCCAAGTTGCAGACAATTTTATCGGTAAAGGCTTCTGATCGCCTCAAATTAGTTGTACGAAGAAGACGAATTTGGTCAGACACAATGGAAAAGCTTGCTTTATTCTTCTGTCCAAATGGAAGTGCATTACCAGACGAAGCTGATGTTACATTCCACCCTTTGAATTTTTTTCTCGATGTGAAATTTATTGGTGAAGAAGGTATTGATCAAGGTGGCCTTACAAGAGACTTTTTCTCATCTGTCTTTGAAGCTGGCCTTACACATGTGATGCAAGGCAACCCTGAAAAAGAATACTTTACCTTGCAACACAATTGTCTGGCACTCGAGTCCAAGGAATATTTTTTTTATGGTGTGTTGGTTGGTCTAGCACTTTTACATGGTTGTCCTGGTCCTCGAAAATGGACTCCAACTCTTGCTAGATATATTTTGAAAATGGATATGGAAGAATCATCAACAGACGAAGTACCTGACCACGAGGTTCGAAAAAAGCTTTGTTGCTTATCCAAATGTGAGTCAGAAGAACAATTAAATGAACTTTTGTTGGACTTTCCAGAACGATTTGATGCTGGATATGCAAAAGGCCACGTTTCTTTGACAGAGAAGCATATATTTGTCACAAAGATCATCCGACACTTTGTCATTAGTGTTTGTCTAGAAGAGATTCAACAACTTGTTGAAGGTTTAAACAAAGTTGGAGTGCTTTCATTGTTGGAAAGATTCAAAGATGATGCTATCAAGGAGTTGATTCCATCAACTGACCTTTTAGCATCAGCTATTATGGATTTCTGGTGTGTGGAATATTCTCCTGAAGGTTCTAACAAGAGAGTAACAGAAGAAGATATTGTCTACAACTTTTCCTTTTTCCTTGATGAAGTTGCCCAGGGTAAAGTGAATGGTATACAAGTTCATGACATTGAGTCAGGTCAACTTGTCAATTCAAGTATTTCTCTTCATGATGTTTTGCAGTTTTTGACAGGGGCAAGGTATTTCTGTCAATCTCTGTCAAATGCAAGTCTGGAATTTGATCATGAAGCAGCTAATGGACGGCGGGTAGATGTTAGTACATGCTCATTAACCCTAAAGTTTCCTTGTAATTCAAGGTATACAGGATCTTCCAAAGATTTTGTCAAGAACTTTTCAGAAGACATTATTTGTTCACCAGGATTTGGAAAGGCATAAACTGTCTAAAGTACAGTATTTGTTGATATAAAGATTACATAAGATACCAACTATAGCCATAGGTGATTATAATACACACTGTACAATATATACATATTCTGTACTTGTTATTTTACATTGTTTTTGTTATCCTGCATTATACTTCATTATACTCAATTATAGTTGTAAACTGCAGGAAAAGATTTTGATAGTTTATATTATACAGTAAATGTTTTGAAAATAGACCACTTTCATAATGGCTGTCATTTTAAACATTCTTTTATGTGCATATAAATTAGTATTTATAACCTTGTTGGGGAGCAAAGATTATTTTTAATTGCTGAAATCCAAACAAGGCCTTAAAGGCTAATTTAGATGCACATAAAGTAATATATAAATTGTTCACCATTATGACAGAGGTCTATTTGGCCAGTTTTTGGCATCTTATTCCATTTTCAATTAACATTTTGTAGCTTTTTACATATACAGTGTTTACATGTAAAAGGCAGACTTAAAGTTTGAAGAGGTAGCTATTAAAATTTCTATGTGTACAGTATCCAGTGGTGCCTTTGGTGATGGTAATATATTGGGTTTTTTTTTGGGGGGGTGAGTAATAGTGACATCCCTGGGTTGGCCTGCCCACTGGGAGAAGCAGTTAAAGCAAATACAGTAATATCATTTTTATTTCTATTATGAAATGCAACTGTAACTCTTGAAAGTAAAACTAGTCTTATTCTTATTCCCAAAGGGAATAACTGAGCAACAAAGCATTTGAATTGTTTATTCAAAGTGGATTTTTTTGCTTAATAAATTTAATGGCTGATAAGTTATTTTATGGAATAATTAATAATAAACATTATTCTGGTTGAGCATTTTCCAACAGGATGTGGTACAATTCTATTGCCTCTCTCCATGTATGTGGCATGCCTAGGTTACATGATGCCATTACATATGCAAAATACTCTGTATAGATGTTGTCATCCTCTGGAGTTGTGCAATATCCCTGCATGTCTTGCATTTCCTGTTCAGAAACGTGAAATCCGCAATTATTTTCAGTCAAGAAATACAATTCATCTGGTCTACCAGCCACTGTATCATGCCTTGATGGTCGGATCACATGGGTATTCCAATGATCTTTCACATGGTCAAGGTCACTTTGAAGTAGATTGGAGAAACAAAACCATAGGCATTCCTTGTGCATCAGGGTTGTTTGAACAATACCTCGTTCAGTCAAGTCCTTGAAAAAGTCAACCCACCACTGGCCTCGGTTTCGACTAAAAAATGACCACCAGCTTTCAATTCGTTGGTTCGATGGTGATGTACCATATCGATGAGCACGCAAACCAGAGAATTGGTCGTTATAGTTGCGGCGAAAATAACACTGCATCGCTGACATTACGCCATTCTCAGTTCCACAGTCAGTTTGGACAATTGCAGGGCAGCAGCCTTGTTCTCGAATGCATTCTAAAAAAAACTTTCCAATAACATATGGGTCATTGTTTGTTCTGCTCACTATCAGCCACATAATCCTACGGCTAAAACCGTCAATACAACCGTGCACTGGGAATCCGAACGGTTTTATTTTGTCACGTGCCCATCTACGTGCCAACACCAGTTTGGTCCAGGGTTTACGTATCGTCTACGTTTGAATCGATGATTTCGTCGCATGTCTGAGCCAACTGGATCGATTTCACGAAGTAATCTTTGAACTGTACTTCGCCGTACATTTATCTGGTATTTTATACGAAGACAATGCCACATGCCACGATATCCTCGTAAACACCCTGGGCCATCCGTTTCGGTTGCAATTGCCTCGCGAATTCTCTCCTCATCTTCGGCAAAACGTTTTCGTTTTAAGCCATACTCTTGAAGTCTGTTGTGTAATGTTCTTGTACACATTTTGATTCCATGATGCTTTTCTAAAAACTGCAAAATGTTATCATACTGAAATCCTTTTCCAAAATAATAGCGTATCAAGCCCTCAGTTGTTTCCAAGGTATAACCACAGGAAGCACAGAAGTTTATACAGTTGTCTATATTTGTAATACATATCGGACAATTCATCTTTTGCCTTGACTTAAAACCTTCAACATGCAGTTAAACGAGATATTCGTGGCCATGGACACTGGGGTGTTTAATTATATGTTTCCTGTTTAGCCATTTTTTTTGTTCTGACTTCGGCGTTGTGCACAGCTAATTTTGTGTTGTGCACAACTAATACTTCTGTATTGTGCACAGCTAATTTTGTGTTGTGCACAGCTAATACTTCTGTATTTTGCACAGCTAAGTTTGTGTAAGTTTGTGTTGTGCACAACTAATACTTCTGTATTGTGCACAGCTAATTTTGTGTTGTGCACAGCTAATTTTGTGTTGTGCACAACTAATACTTCTGTATTGTGCACAGCTAATTTTGTGTTGTGCACAGCTAATTTTGTGTTGTGCACAGCTAATTTTGTGTTGTGCACAGCTAATTTTGTGTTGTGCACAGCTAATTTTGTGTTGTGCACAGCTAATTTTGTATTGTGCACAGCTAATTTTGTGTTGTGCACAGCTAATTTTGTGTTGTGCACAGCTAATTTTGTATTGTGCACAGCTAATTTTGTGTTGTGCACAGCTAATTTTGTATCGTGCATTGCCGATAGGGGCCACCGTAAGATTTCGACCAATAGAAATACGCGGCCGCCAGCGGCCGAGAGTGATGAAAATTACCAGGGCTTGCTGGCAGGCTCTCCTTTCCCCTCCCTTCGCCCCAGTCCCCCTCCCATTTCAAGGCGTCTCCCTCCCCCAAGAGCCTGCATTGCAGGCTACGTTGTTCCCGATTTATAAGGCGCGCGCGCGTTCCCGCTCTGATAATTTACCGCTCGAAGCCATTCAATGATGTTCTACGTTTTGTGTGCTGTATCGCGTAGCCAGTATTTTCCGACGATTTTGTTGCTGCTAACGGAAACACTCGTGGGTGGGGTGAAGCGTTTTGTGCGACTATGCCACCTTTTTCGCTGATAAAGAAAGCCACATTTCTGGTTCAGCAGGCTTACCAACAATCAGATGTCTGATGGCGGCTTGGCGGCCATGCAGTTGATGCGAATACAAGCTGTCTATGCTAATTGCATCGTGCATATTTGTGACATATGAAGTTACGTAGCGCAGAAGCATCGACTTGCCATCGGTTGTTTCAAAATCCATCGAACATCTCAGCGTTGGCGTTACCGTGGCGATATACGCGCGCAAGTTCAATGCAAACTCCCTGGCCGGATGTTTCAGATGTAATGTCGTTTTACCTTCGTTTGTGCGGAAGTACGATTCATGTGGCTGCAGATTTAAGGAATGCGCACGTTTGTTGGAGCGTTGCAGCTTGTGTACCAGGAAAGCAAGATCTTCGTTTGCATTTGGTATATCCGCTCGTATCAACCCATGTTGTATTTTCGTGATGTCACGAAGCCAAACAAGCAAGTGCAGGTGCGCAGTGCATCGCTCTTGAAATTCGAAGCGGTAAAAATATGTTTTCACGTTCGATGTAGACGCAATCCTGTTGTAGCTGAATACGTGTTTTGACCAGCGATTGCAGTTACTGCCGCAAAGATAACCCCTTACTGTTTGTTCCAGTACGTGAGCAATATGTACCGTTTCAAACGTGGCAAGTTCCGTGGGACCCTTCCTGTTTTTTCCCTCGCTTGCTGTAACCACTTTGGAAACGGGAATGACCATTCGAATCGAACGGGCTCAATGTAACAAACACGTCTGGCCACCGAATTGATCAACGGCATCCAAAAGAAAACGGTGTTGCCATTGCCAGTAAGTTGGCGAGAACGTTTTAGTGTCCAATGCGCGAGCGGGTGAGCAATTCGAGAAACGTGCAGTGTTGATAGCGCTACTTACAACTTTATACATCCACCTGTCGTAGTGGAATTGAAGTAAGTCGAAATGTTGTGAAAAGTCTAATCTTCCGACATCACTTGGCCATAAAAGCTACTTTTACGCTAAGGCGCGAAGCTTTGCCACACAACATGCTTTCGCACCACTCCGTGAACGGGTATAAATTTGGCCACAGTGCACACTCTATTCCTTGTGTCTTTTCCATGTCAAAGGCATTGAATTTCAGATCACCTGCAACGAATTCGTCACGTAAATTGACGAAATGGCAGTAAGATGATGTTTCTGAGTCATCAAATATGTATATGCACTTTTACATTTATCGCGGTCCGATTCGCACGTCAAGGCGCTGATTTTCTGCGCAACGGAAAGCTGTGCCACATTCATACCTATCATGCCCGTCTTAACCCTATAACCGTGCTGTTCCCTCTTATATACACCGCAATCTAGGTCAAACGGACGAAGTGTCAGCACGTTCTCCCTTGACAAATTCCGTAGTGGATCTGGAATAGAAGCGATGCGCGGAACGACGTCTGTCGAACATGGACAGGGTACGGTACGTTTAGGATCGATTTTATTGCTAAATGTTGGCATTAAGTTAACAGGAGAAAGCAAATGGCAGTTTTCGCAGTAAAACCACGAACAGTTATGAGCCCAAAAGGTCAGGTCACTTGAAATAGAAGTTATACTATCTCTGCCATAAGGATCAGTTCGAGGGGGCTCAATGTTCCACTCTTGCAAAAAAGCCGCTCGTTCATGTATAGTTCTCTTTCATTCCTGTCATAATTGTTCCTTACATAATCAGCTATTTTAGCATCCTGATTGGCGTCACTAAATAATAAATGGCTACCCCTACCCCTCCAGTAACTTAATGCGTTTTCGTCACACCATGGAAAGTATTTACTATCCATACTACAATATATAATGCGAAAATCACACTTACTGTATTACTGTTTCAGTCGCTTTTTAAACACTACCAGTACGTTTCAGGATATCTGAAATGAAACGATAACAGTGTACGTCTTAAAATCCAGTAATAAACACAGGCTTACTTTATTTGAAGTGCCTTAACTGAATTGTAGTAGCCTTTAAAATGCTATCAAACCATATATTTTTTAATGTCTAAGTATAACGTTTATTAAACAAAGACAAGCTTTCCAGAAAAAGGAATGGAAAACAAGTACTCGTCCTCAGATTTTACACAAAGCCTTAAATTACTTCTGAATTCTAGTAGCCTTTCTATTGCATATTATTAAACCATACAAAAACTTTAAATGTGTAAGCCTGACGGTTCACAAAGACAAGCTTTCCAGAACTAAAGGAGTGGAAAACGAGTACTCGTCGTCAGGTTTTACACAACACTGTTTTGAAAAAAAACAGTGTTTCACTAGCAATTTATTCGTGCTTTTCACAGCGAATAAACAATTCAAAAACTGAAAAACAACTGTAAGCAGCACTCGTAAAGGTTACACAAAGTCAACAAACCTCCACTTTGTACTAAAAAATTGCCTAAAGCAACTAACCATTTGTTCAAATTCACGGGAAAGCTCGCACCAAGTATCGTAAGAAAACACGAACTTTTCCGGTACTACACTTGTTAAAAGACCAAGGAAATGCCACACAATGCCACAGAAAACTCGAAATAACCGTTTAAATTCCACAAAAGCCCCGAAAACACTCTATAACTCGCAAAGACAACAGAAGAAGAAAGAGCGGGGAAAAAGGCGGGAAAAATGGAGCAAAGTCAATCCCTCCCTCCCCCCCCCCCCCCCCCCCTCCTAGGGCATCTCACCAAATTTTATTAAAACTACCCGGTAATTACGGGGTTTAACAAAGGAATGAAGGAAAGTAACTTAGAAAATAAAAATGTTTGAAAAAGCACACGTTTTTGACGTTATTTTGAAAACTAGTTCCCAGGCCAGTACCCTTCCCCCTCCCCTAGGACTTATGGGGAGAATTTTGTTAAAAATATAGGGAAATTACGGGGGTTGATAAAAGAATAAAGGAAAATAACTGAAAAACTAAAAATATTTTAAAAAGAACCCGTTTTAAACGTTATTCTGAAAACTAGTACCCAGGCCTATTCAATACCCTCCGTTAGGGCCTCGCGGGAAATGTTTTTAAAATATCGAGAAATCACGGGGGTTAACAAAAGAATAAAGGAAAATAACTGA
Source organism: Chrysogorgia sp. JL179-B06 (assembly GCA_035772405.1). Taxonomy (NCBI): domain Eukaryota; kingdom Metazoa; phylum Cnidaria; class Anthozoa; order Scleralcyonacea; family Chrysogorgiidae; genus Chrysogorgia; species Chrysogorgia sp. JL179-B06. Next base: position 633,061 of record JAYKKM010000180.1, read on the forward strand.
GAAAGTAAAAATATTTTAAAAAGCACCCGTTTTAAACGTTATTCTAAAAACTAGTACCCAGGCCTATCAATACCCTCCCTTAAATCAAGATGGCCGCCATTAAAGTATCGATAGTAAATTTTAAATCTCCATAAATATAAAACCGTTGGATGAAATTTTTAAAAATTTGCAGGCAATGTATAAATAGATGCCCGCTTTACCTTTGTGTCATTGGCTAGATCCGAATGACCGTATAACGGTATTTTAACAAGTTTAAAATTTCACACTTTTAAAGATGGCGTCCGTAGACAAAATCAGTGTTAATTTCAAATTTCAAATGGCTATAAAAAAAAAACTGTCGATTGCAATTTTTTTAAATTGGCAGACATTGCATACATCGATGCCCTCTTCGATTCAAGTGAAAAAAATAGGGTGTTAGCTTTCACCATAAACATTACAATTTTTAAATTACAATTTTTCGTTTGATGGTGAACGTTATCAACAAATAAGTTGTGTTGCAATGGGCACCAAAATGGGTCCAAGCTATGCTAACTTATTTGTTGGTTATGTTGAAAAACAAATCTTTGAACAATACACGGGTACCTTGCCTGATTTCTTTGGCAGATTTATCGATGACTGTTTAGGAACAGCGTCATGCTCACGTGTCCTTTTAAAGCAGTTCATCAACTTTGTTGACGATTTTCATCCTGCTCTGAAGTTCACGTGGGAAATCAGCGAGACCTGTGTGTCGTTCCTTGATATTTTAATTTCAATTGATGGTGATTCGCTGAGAACGTCCGTGTCGTACAAGCCTACTGACTCCCATAGTTATCTTCTATTTTCATCCTCTCATCCCAACCACACTAAGCAATCCATCCCTTATTCTCAATTCTTGCGTCTTCGCCGCTTATGTAGCGACGACCAAGATTTTCAAGCCAAAGCAATGGAAATGAGATCTTTTTTTGTTCAACGTGGTTACCCTACCAATTAACCTTCTAGACCTCGCCGTTCAGAAAGCTTTTCTCGTCCCCCATTTAGATGCCCTTGAACCACCTTTGGAACAAATTTCAAACAACAAAATTCCTTTAGTTCTAACATTTTATCCTTTCAATTTTAAAGTTAAAAATATTATTAATCGGAATTTTCACATTTTACAAAATGATCCTAAGACGTCAGCCATTTTCACCGATAACCCTTTGGTATCTTTTCGACGTAATAAAAACATTCGTGACTCCTTAGTACCAGCGGGAACATTTTCTTGCGGCCGTTCCCGCTGCAACACATGCCCTTTTCTCAATCCCACTACAGTTATTCCTGCCCCCAAATTCAACCACACAATTCGTCATACTTTTTCATGCACGTCCACCAACATCATTTGTTGCATTTCTTGCGATAAATGCCCTAAAATCTACATCGGTGAAACTGGGCGACGCCTTTCAGACAGGTTTGCTGAACATCTTCGTTCTGTGCGCCATTAACAGCTCTAACCATTTGGTTTCAGACATGAAAGTCTCCATCCTTCCCATCTCACGTAGTAACGATAACCGCAAACGGCAAGAGAAGCGTCTCATTTGTAAACATTTTTAAATTGGTGACACATCCTCTTGGTCTTAACGAACGTTTTTCTTTTATTTAATTTCCTTCAAGTTTTTCGTTATTTTAGTTTGCTTGGAACTTTTTTATTATTAGCTTATGCACTTTCATTCCTTTTCAAGTTTTTGTTTCTTACTGCTTTAGCAAATTATTTAACTTTTCGCATCTCATTAATTATTAGCTTGTTTATCTCCCCGTGCATTTGATTGGCTACTTTCTACTTGTGACACCCTTTTGGCATATATATAAGCCCTATTTATTTTATTTCATCTCGTCTTACTCTGATGAAGGGCTCCGCTCGAAACGTCAGAATTTCGTCACTAAATTCTTGGCAGTTTACCACCTTTTCACTTTGCTATATATTCAAAACACTGTCTACGCCAGCACTCTACTTTTTTGACAAGTTGAGTCTACTTTTTTGACAAGACATATATATATATATATATATATATATATATATATATATATATATATATATATATATATATATATATTTATTTATTTATTTGAGCGGAGCATGGTAGGACCAACTCCTTATAAGGAAGTAAAAAGTCGTTTTGGGTGATCAGTTTGAATCGGACCGCTTGGGCAATGTTGTGAATGTTGGCCATTGGCGAGTGGTGATTTGACGAACTAAATAAAGAGGTTTTTACATAGGCAGCCCAAATGTTATGATTTCTTATTTTGTTAATTAAAGAACGTTTACCGAACGAAGAAAGACGACAAACAGCCGATCCACGAACGAAATGAAAACTCGCCCCATTCCCCTGCCTTCACTACAAAATAAGAAATCATAACAACATTTGGGCTGCCTATGGTTTTTACGAAGGGTATACACGTTAGCGTAATATAATAGGTACGTATGTTATGTATTTAGACTCGTTGTTTCCAAATCACAATTGAAAACGGTTAATGATCGAAATAACGTTCACAATAATATACGACGAGGCACATAAACCGTTTTTACGAATGGTATGACCGTTCTCGTAGGTCGTAATATAACAGATACGTATGTTATGTATTTAACTGGTTTAGACTCGGTAATTCCAAAACAGTTTTCACAATTGAAATCGAGTAAATATTGGCCGAGATAACGTTCAAAAGCTATCGACAGACGCCATCCATGTTGGTCCCCAGTGCCCAGACCGGGAAAAGAAATTCTAGGTTTGGTAGAAAAGGCGGGCGAGGGGTTATTGCGGAACGTATTTCTGGTATAGTCTATGTGACGTCATTTTGGGATACCCTCATAGAACCGATGATGACGTTATTTATTAACAAGATGCAAATATAAAGCTTCTGGTGATAATGGGCACTATTGATATGCCAAGTAATGCAGACATTTTCAAAGCTCTAAAAGGGAGAGTAAGAACGAAAATTGTCTATCCAATTTTTATTTTATCTATTAGTACTTAAAAATAAGAATAGCGAAGAATAGCGAAGAAGAAGAATAGCGTTCTTACTTAGTCAATATCTTATGTTGTTCCAGATGTATTCAAGTTCATAAGGGTAAGTTTATTTATGAGTCTATAAGGGCTAATTTTTAATTTAATCTATTTTCACTGTATACAGGCATGGGAGAGAAAAAACATACGGAGGTACAGAGGGGAAGGACTAGAAAGCAACAATAGATCAACCATACTAGATAGTCCACCTAAAAATAAATAAATACAAATGTAATTAAAAAATAAAAAATAAAATAAAAAAAAGATCTAAAAGAAAAAAAGAAATAGTCCTTAAATTGTCCAAGATACGCGGGGCAGATCGGGATCATACACTTTGGTCTTGTAGTGCTCTTTACATTTTTTGGTGAACAACGCAGGACTTAAGAACATCTATTGTTAATCCTGCGGCAGATTATTAGTGCACAAAATAAGGGATTCTGTTAAAGTATATTCCTTTAAACAACTCATGAGTTCTATACATTTTGCCAGTTTCAGTGTCAGAACAAAATTGCACATATGTCTCGATATCACAATCATAATATCCACACTTCATTTTATAAAAAGTTGATAAGTCCCTTGACCTCTCGTCGATGGACTAGGGGAAGGAAATCAAGACTATGTAAGCGTTCGGTGTAGGTAAGGTCAGGCAAGAGAAGTTGCGTAGCACGCCGCTGCACACTTTCAATGCGCTTTATTAACGTGACCGACCAGATGTGATCGTACAAGAGCGACATAGAGAGACTTCAATGTGGTTAAAATGCACGCATCCCTGCTGATGGTACGACGAATAAAGCCGAGCATCTTGTTCGCCTTGCAGATCTGACTGTAAATATGTTCATTGAATCTTATAGGGGAACGCTTTCTTGTCACTGTAGAAATGGTGCATTTTCCCATATTAAATGCCAATTTCCAGTTTTCACTCCATCTACCCAAACAATCAATGTCATTTTGCAATGTTTGACAGTCGTCCGCAGATCTTATTGTGCGAAGGTATTTTGCATCATCGGCAAATAGCGCAAGCGTGCTTGAATCCAAAATAACGCTGGGCCGCGGCATGTCATTATAAAATAAATGATAAATTCCATGATAAAAATAACAAATAGAGCGGTTCCAAGTATCGAACCCTATGGCACACCGGAAGTAACTTTCAGCCATTCAGAAGATTTACCATCGATAACAACTCGCTGTTCCCTATAACTTTCAAACCACTGCAGCAGAGGTCCTTTAATTCCAGATTTATCTAATTTATAAATCAAGTGCGCATGTATGGTTTCCCTGATCAACTGCTCCAGTGAGCCGATGTATAATGTCGAGAAGCTGGGTTACGGTGGAACGGCCTTTCACGAATCCGTGTTGCAGGTAATAGATGTTACCAGCGAAGAATGGGAAACACAGCATTCAGCAATCTTGGAGACCAGACTAAGTAGAGAAATAGGCGTGTAATTAAAGGTCCTGTTACATGGTATAATTTTTCATGCAACTTGTCTCGCAATGATGATTTGTGCGTCGTTGCAGTTGCAAGGTGAGGGGTGTTACACGCTACAACGCGTTTGTGCATTTTTTTCAATAAAAGCGATAATTTTGCGAGAATACTGGATGACGCGCATGCGTTCGCAGTCGTTGTTATGGAAACATTGCGAGACAAGTTGCTGAAAGGGAGTTACACGATGCAACGCTGAAAAAATGCATTGTTGCAATCGTTGCAGAAAGTAGAACCTGATTCTACTTTGTGCAACGATTGGTGCAACTTGTTTCGCATCGATTATGACCATTGCACAGCATGTTACACGATGCAATGGTCCGTGCAACTTGTCAAGTAACGGCGTTGCGAGACAAGTTGCATGAAAAATTGCACCGTGTAAACGGGGCCTTAACCGCATCTTCGCGATCTCCTTTCTTAAAAATAGGTACAATTTGCATACTTCCACTTGGTAGGGAGTTGACCAAGACAAAGAGAGAGATTCATTAGCCGTGTCAGTGTAGGTGATATTTCGGGTCAGGTCGCAGTGCTCTAGAACGTCGATTGTCATTGGTTTAAATTACGACTCATTTCCCCCATCTCACAGGAGATCCTAACCAATCACAGAAAGCTTCTAACCAATCACAGACCTTCTTCTAGAGCATAGAAGAGCATTGAAGTTGGTAAAAAAGTATCTTTGCTAAACCCTGCTAAAGCTACTGGTCCGGACGGAATTTCGCCCAGACTATTAAAATTGGCAGGTTCGGCTGTAGTTACATCACTGACTAATCTGTATCTGGAAAGTTTAGGTCAAGGCAGAGTGTATAGCGACTGGAAGATAGCAAGATTAAATGCGGTATTTAAGAAAGACGATGAGACTGAAAGGGGAAACTATCGACCATTGTCTATTCTAAGTGTTCCTAGTAAAATTCTTGAGTCGTGTGTAGCAGACACATTAGTTAAACATGTTTTCACGGATAACCAGCTTGTAACCGATAAGCAATGGGCTTACCGTAAAGGTCATTCGACAGAGTTGTTGCTTGCCCACCAGACCGAGAGTTGGAGACGTGCTATTGACTCCAAGCTGGTCGTTGGAGTAGCATTTGTTGACTTTCGGAAAGCGTTCGACTGCGTATCTCATAAGATTCTATTACATAAGCTGGAATACAATTTTGGAGTTAAGGGAAATCTGCTAGCCTGGTTGAGAGATTATCTTAGTGAAAGAAAACAATTTACCATCATTAACAACAAGCGATCAGAGTATGCAGATGTGACCTATGGTATTCCCCAAGGGTCGGTCCTTGGACCCACACTTTTCACCATGTATACAAATGACTTACCTGACGCAGTTAGCTCTGGTTCTGTCTATATGTATGCAGACGACACAACAATTTATAGTGTGGCTCAATCAATTGATGAGGTTGTAGCACAACTTAACAACGCGCTTGACGAACTGATGGACTGGTGCAAGTTAAATTCCTTAACTCCTCACCCGAAGAAGTGCGAAGCAATGATAATGCATCGAGGAAATTTTATTGGTCCCCTGAATGCATTAACACTTGGGTCAGATAAGATAAAGTGGGTGACGTACTCAAGATTGTTAGGAGTCACTATTGATAATAAACTTACATGGACTAGACACGTACAGGAAGTTAAAAAAGGTTTTGCTAACAAATTAAACCTGATAAAATGTAGCAAATTTCTACCCAAACAAATGCTTCTTGACCTGTATTTTAAGATTATTTTACCCTCTGTAACATATGCAATGGAAATTTGGGGTGGGTGCACCAATAAGGATGGTTTCCAATCTTTGGAGTCTCTGCATTGTAGATCTGCTAGGATTATATTTGGCCTATCACGTGATATGCCTTCCACTGATGTCTTGCAACATACTAAATGGGACCCACTCCATTATACGTACAAGATCAGGTTGGCTCAATTAGCTTATAAGATAATAAATAATATTACACCGATAAGTATGTCCCATATAATAACCAAATGTAATAATAGGTATAATTTACGCAATGATAAGAAAGTATCTGTCCCACGCTTCAATACTTATTATATGAAGAACTCAATCTCCCATAGGGGCTCTATTATTTGGAACATGTTCTCAACAGATCTGGACGAGACAGTAACAAATGCCAGAACCTTTGGAAAAATGATTAAAAGAACAAAAATCATAAATTGTATCAACTATGGTGCTGAATCAGTACAATCAGTACCAAAATATGAAGACTGCTATTATTTTTATTAACTTTTATTAATTTTTATATTATTTTAAAATTTATTAACCATTTGTAATACCAATTATTCTAATTAGCATAAACACACGACCCCACAAGCGACAAGCTTTAACTTTTATCGTGTTTAAATAAAAATTTATTGTATTGTATTGTACTGCGACCTTACTCGATATTTCAGCTGCGTATGAAATAGTCTCCCAAGGGATTTGATTTGAAACACAGGCCTTGGATGAGTCAATATTCTTTACTAAAGCTTCTAAGACATCATTAACGTCAATTTGAATTAAGTGTAGCTCATCACCACCAGATGAGATAGGAACATCTACCGACTCGTTACAATCATGCTTATGAAACACAGAGGCATAAAAACTTGTTGTAAAGATGCTTTGGCGTCAGGTGTAAAAGCCTTCTCTCTATCTAGATGTAAAATTCTTGGGATCCTTGCAGCTTTAGTCTTTGCTATAGAACGACCAAAATTGTTTAGAGTTATCTTTGAGATTGTTCTGGAGGTTTAAAAGAAATTGACGATATTTGCGCCTGGTGGTAGTTTTCATCTGTTTACGTATGTCCCTGCATGTATTTGTTCCATGTGAGATGTTAAATTTGACTCTTTAGCTAACTTCCACGGCTTCTTCTGTTTGGAGAATTTAATAATTTCTCCATAATAATAATAATAAAGACGTATTAGGAGCATCTATATCCACTTGGGTGATTTCGCATCCCTGATTTTAAGTTTCGGTATAAACGTATCTATACAGCGGTAAAGAATAGATTTTGCCAGCTTTCCCAACAATGATCAATATTTCTGATTATCAAATTCACTGTCTAGTGGTGTATGTGCGAGAGTCGCTTTGAGCCCTTCGAAGTCAGCTCTCTTAAAATCATAGACGAAGCGTGAAATTCATTTTTTCTCTCTTGATATAGGTCTTCATATAAAATGCATGAGATCCCAAGGTGGTCAGTGCCTAACTGACTTTCAAATGATGATTATAAATCATACAGGCGTTCGGGGAAGTTGGTAAAAACTAAATCAAGTATATTGCTGGTTGTTTCAGTAATTCGTGTATCTTTATACTTTTATTCAAAAGGCGAGATATTTTCTTAGCTGGGATCCTGCTAGGTTCTCGATCACGTCGACCAACATGGCGCTTATACTTTACTCCAAACACAATAAATTTAGCACAATAAATTTAGCATAACGAGATCTACAATTACATTCCTTTGCGTTTAAAGTATCCTAGTCAATATCAGCGGAAACTTGTTCTGATAACTGGGAACTTTTTGCATTCTCGTATACAGGAGAACAATTAATCTGAATCAAAAATGAATTATTCATCATGTCACAAAATTTATTGGATAAGTGATTGAATCCAGGCGCCATTTGAAGATCCCAATTGATGTCAGGAAAATTAAAATCCCCACAAATAACGAGAGGAGTTGATTCTTGTTCAACGTTCGTCAAACAAGTATTTAGTTCAACCAAATATTCTTCTTTGGTGGAAGGAGGGCGATATAAAAACCCGCACACACAAAATTTGTTGCCTTCGGTTGGGTGAACATCGCAAACAACCAGCTCGCAGTTTTACTCCAAATCAATTCGACGATTAGATTCAATATCAGACTTGATTAAAACCCCTCCACCTCTTCTATCACCACTTAGATTAAAACCCCTCCACCTCTTCTATCACTTCTTCTATCACCACTTGTAATAGCTAGTATGGTTCATGTTTGTTCCTTTCTTGTTTAGTTTCGTTTTCTTTTTTTTTATATATATGTCATTCCTCATTCTTTATTGTATATGCAGTTAAAATTGATAAAATTAAATATCACGACGATATATATCATAGCCGCGAAGGATTTCTTTATCAAAGACTGCTAACCATGTTTCAGTGACAATTAATTAAAATGTCCGAGTCTTTAGAGTAAACCATGCATAGCTTGAAAGTCCAGGAGTTTGTTGTTTAGGCTGCGAGCATTTAAGCTGTAAGAACGATGACTTGTGTTAAGAATATTTGGGTTAAACGTGGCATGTTCCATTCGGACAATACGCCAACCTTCGCTTACAATACCTTTTTACAAGTATATTTCTGGTTGAAAAGTGAGCATTTATAAACTCCATATATGTTCTTTGTAAAGTAGCTAGTACCAAAGACGTTTTAGAAGAATGGACATGATATTCAAGAGCAATAAAATACCAAAAAGCAGAGCCGTTATTACTCTTAATACCGATGATGAATTGGTATCGTTTGACGTCGTTTCTCTCTTCACCAAAATACCAGTTGATCTTGCTATCACAATTGCCGACAATAGACTAAGACAGGATGTAACTTTAGATCAAAGAACATCGTTGCCTATTGTGGAACTAATAGAACTACTTGTCTAAACACAACTAGTTTTGTGTATGACGGCACTTATACTATCAACGGTTCACCCGTTTCTGCTGTGATTGCTAATTTAGTAATGAAAGATCATTAGCGTCCGCGCCAGTGAAGCCTTTGTTTTGGAAACGATATACGTCGATGATGTCATTTCCCGGTATATCCAAGAATGAAGTGGAAATTCTTTTGAACCACTTGAACTCAATAGAGCCTACAATTCAATTCACAATAGAACGTGAAAAGAATGAATGTTTACCATTTTTGGATTCAGTCGTTAAATGGACAGACCACGGGAAATTACTGACAAATATCTTTCATTTGATTCTCACCACCACATATGCCATAAGAAGTCCGTTCCTAGAACTTTGTTTTTGAGAACTTACCATCTAGTTCCGATTCAATGGAAAGTGAGCGAAAACATGTATTCGACGCTTCTATCCTAATGATTTTTTTAAAAAACTGTTTAAACTAAAACCTATGACCCAACGTTTCAACACTCCTATAGTGTCTTCATCCCCTGATGATCGATGTATGGTTAGGATCTAAACTTAAAGGCCCTCATAGAACTATACCTAAAATTCATTTAATTGATTCCGTAATCGCTTGAATATATACGGAACAACTGCAACTGAACCATCACCGAACATTCGTTCTCAAAGTTTGTACTGTGGTCCCAAATTAAATATTCTTTTATATTCATTTAAATTAGCCTTTCTGACCTCGTTCGTGTGTCTGTAATTCCAAAGAATATTTGCTTTGTAACGAGGCCAGAAAGGCTAATTTGCATGCATATAAAATAATATTTAGACTGACCTCCATTATGAAAAAGGTCTATGGACAGTAACTTTTAAAGTTACGACTATATAGCTTTCAATTTTTGGATCAATGTAATGGTGCTAAATCACACAGTTTCTATGCAGAAGTTTTTATTTTGCTATATTACAGTTTACGACTTTATTACAGTTTATGTTCTTTCTCGATGCAAACTTCCCTCGCCAACACCGCAAAAGCGCGTTATATTACCGTGTTTACCAAATGTACGCGCTTATTTTACAAAACTAAAGATACCAGTTAAAAAGTTGAACCTCTTGTGGTGATTCTAAGTCCATTTATACCTCTTGAAGAAATAAATCGATGTGTCCTTTCTCAAATTCAAAAGCATGCCTTCGATTGACTGCTCAGCGAACGGTATCGTACTCCATAGTCCATATTACTAGTATCCGGTAGGCAATAGTTTGAAAAATATTCGTTGTAATACTGTTGAGTAATGCATCAAATTGAATCTTGTAAACAGCAGATTTCAGATTTCGAACGTTTGGCAACAAAGATGACACACAGATGACACTTGGGGGACCAGCGTCGGTTTGTACAAAATATGCAAACATATAAAAATAAACATAATCGGCGAAATAAGTGGGGGGCTATAGCCCACCCTAGCCCCCCGTGTTCCGCGGCCCCTGTGATTCATTACCCGGTTGCATTAGGAAATTATTTGATAACGTAAAGCTAACGTCAAATTCATCAGCTGATATTTTTTATATATATGCCTTTTATAACAAAAGTAATATTTTTCCGACATTCACAAATGGTCGACAATTTAAAATTATTTTATATGCATATAAATTGGCCCTGGGACTTACTTTAAAATAAGAATCCTTTTCAACTTCGTACATGAAAACGAGTTTATAAGGGCCAATTTATATGTATATTAAAGAATATTGATTCGGCAGCCATTTTTGAATAAGGTCTATTTTCACATGACGTCAAAGCGGCCATTTTGGAAGTTCATTTTAATATAGGCATTTACTATTTTACTCACCAACTGGCGAAATACGTGAAACACTCTATTCACTATACTGAGTATTATGACAATTTGAACGTTAATGTTTCATATTCTGAATCGTCGACTGCGATATCCCTGAACTGTGTGACTCACGAAAGTGATACCGTTCGAAAGAGAGTTCTCTTAGAATAAATTCTTTAAAATATATTTGTTAGTTTTAAATCCCGCATAGAATATAGTGCTGGAGAATGGAGTCTCCATGTCATCCAATTGCATATATTGCAGATGATCAGTTAAATATTGTCGAGTTTGGAATTACAATATTTCAACTCCTCAACTAGTAATTATAACCTGTCAAAATAAAAGCCGCTATTGCACTACAGGATACCTTCACACTTAAGATGTCGTATTTATAAAATGGCGGAATAGGGTATTTGACACATAGAGATCATATACAGTATATAATTTGACATGCCAATAAGGAGAGACCTGCTCCGGCTTCTCATTGCTCGATAAATATAGTAACATTGCGATGACGTACTCAGATGAGTCGCTCTCAGATTTCGAGTCGCTTGGTTTAATACCGCTATCACAATCTGTCAGATCATTGATCGCACTTGTCTTTATACGAACTCGCAATAATAAGGATTAATTTATAAGAACTATACCATGAGAAAATCTCAGTGATCAGTTGAAAACTATCCATATAGTGACCTTTTTTAATCTAGTATCGCACAGATGACAACTACGGAATACACTTCACACTATGCACTTAGGGGATATCACAGAAGAATATAACTTCATTCCTATTGCTTTAAAATTGAAAAAAAGCTATTTTTTAAATAGCTTTTCTAAAAGCTATTTTCTCAGCAGTGAGGAGTGTTTTGTCCAAAGTGTTTTGTCCAAACTAAACCTTTGTCTCAAAGATATTTTCATCTGGTGCACCTCTAACGGCCTATCGTGTAATCCAGATAAGACTGAAGTTGTACACTTAACATCCCGATTTTCTTCTCAACATGAGATACCCTATGTTAATGTAAATGGTCTGTCATTATCCCTAAGTTAATTGTACGTAACCTTGGCGTGACCGTGGATTCACATCTTCGGATGACAACTCATATTAACAATATTTGCAAATCGGCCTTCTATGCCATTGGGAAGATTGGAAAAATCCGAAAACACCTTGATCAAGAAAACTGTGAAAGATTAATCCATGCTTTTATAACATCGAAACTAGACTCCTGTAACAGCATTTTAGTTGGACTTCCTGATAAAGAAATAGACAAACTTCAACGTGTCCAAAACGCTGCTGCGAGGCTTCTCACAGGTGTTAAAAAGATCGACCATATAACCCCTATACTTTATCACCTACATTGGTTACCTGTGAGAGCAAGAATAGACTTTAAAATTATATTACTCACTTACAAAGCACTTCACCATCAGGCACCAGACTACATCGAGGAGCTTATATCGTTATACAATCCTGGTCGTTCTCTGAGATCATCAAGTCAAAGTTTGCTGGTTGTTCCCAAATCAAATACGAAGAACTATGGTGATAGATCGTTCGGAGTTGTCGCTGCCAAACTCTGGAACTCTCTTCCTACAGTCATTAAAACTTTAGATTCTATTGACGTTTTTAAATCTACTCTTAAAACTTATTTATTTACTAACTATTTCTAGCCATTAGATTGTTTTTATATACTTTATTCATTGTAAATTAGATTCACCTTGTAAAGCATCGAGACATTGTGTGATGCTTAAATGTATTATTATTATTATTGAGGAAAAAATCTCACCTATGCCTCTGAAGCACGCTTTTGGGACGACAAATACGTTCACCGTTTTAGTCAGTCTCAGAGAATTGAAAAAAACACTGTTTGAAAATCGTGGAGTAATAGCGCTGTCCTTCAATGAAACTACGTGTAATAAATAAAAGTATGCTTTTGAATGCGTGTATTTTCACAGGAAAAATATGGTAAACGTATTTGTCGTCCCAAAAGCGTGCTTCAGAGGCAGAGGTGAGATTTTTTCCTCACAGTTGAGAAAATAGCTTTTATAGTCCCTGCACGTCTGCGCGTAAAATGCATTCAATTTTAAAGCAATAGGAATGAAGTTATATCTTCTGTGATATCCCCTAAGTGCATAGTGTGAAGTGTATTCCGTAGTTGGTATCTGTGCGATAGTAGATTCAAAAAGGTCGCTATATGGATAGTTTTAACTGATTACTGAGATTTTCTCATGGTAGTTCTTTTCAAATAAATCCTTGTTACGTTATAAATTAATCCTTATTATTGCGAATTCATATAAAGTGCCATCAATGATCTGGTGACAGATTGTGATAGCGGTATTAAACCAAGCGAATCGAAATCTCAGTGTTACTATATTTATCGACCAATGAGAAGCCGCAGGTCTCTCCCTAATGGTATGTGGTATTTGACTGTTTAAGTCCTGCGCAACATAGTTTCTAAAGATGTATATCATGTTTGAGTTCGCGCAGACGCATAGGCGTAGAAGCCCAATTCTGTTGGGGGGTGGGAGCCAATCGTAACCGCTATACTTTAGAAATAACAGCTGCAGATTTTAATTTTGAATTTTACTACCGATAGTCTATGTGACGTTATTTCCGGATTTATATGAAAGTACGTCACCCCATTTATTGCCGAATAGAGCAGAATATCTATTTTTAGGTTGTATTTAATACACGAGTTTCCTTCTGAAAAACAAAATAAGATAATTTGATTGATTGAACGGCAAATATTATGTTAAATCAACAGGAAATATTTCAAGGATTACAGATCACAAGAATATTGCATGGATACCTTTGAAGAAATTAAAAAAGTTCATACTCCCTACTTCTAAACAGACATTACAGCAACACGAAGATAAAATTGATTTTATGAACGACCACTTTAGTTGCAACTAGCTCTCGGAAAAAGAACGAGTCTCTGGATTTTGCACTATTTAGCCCCCAGTGACTTCATTTGTGGGAGGTTATGCAACCTGTCTTGTGCTATCGTTTTTCGCAAGTCTTCATTCGTCTTAACTCTCAAGTAAATGAACAGTTTGCAATAGAGCATGATTTCACAGGTATTGCACAACAATCGTACTGCAATCTCACGTATACGAGACTTTTCGGCGATCATCGGAATTTATGACGTCCGGCCTGTGATCTGTGACACCTGCGGCCACTGTTCCACATTGAAGAAGATTTCCTTTTAAAAGGAATTTTGAGGAAACGAAGGAAATTTGACAGCCGACCTGCATCAGGATGACACTCTAGGCGGAGGATTAAGATTAAGGTTATTTCGGATTGAAATACAAACGTGCGGGACGGCTGGCATGGTTAGTATTATCCTGAAGATGTCCTCTTAGTGGCGTCGTATGTAGCATGAGGCAGTGGCGTAACGTTATATCAGGGGGCCCCCGGTTCAACATTTGTGAAGGCCCCCTAGTACGAGTGCCGGCACGAGTCGAACGCCGTAGGCGCGAGTTTTCTAGGTGGGTCCGGGGGTGTGCTCCCCCGGAAAATTTTTAAATCTAGAGTCTCTGAAATGCCATTTCCTGGAGTTTGGGGGAAGATTTTACAGAATTCCGATGGTCAGAAAACGACATTACAACATATCAATATTTACAATTTGTTTAGAAATTAGTACGAAATACACTCGCTGTCTTGCTCTGTCTTGCTGCTTGAAAAATAACCATCCGCCATGTTGAAATTGGAAAAGTGACCAAGCCTTCAAAAAGCCGTCGGTATATTGTCGTATCACAATCGCCAAATGTCGTACACGTCACCACGTGAAGGAGAAGAAAGAAGCATATCACACATCAAATGGATATTTTGTTGTTGCGTGCATGCGTTTTTCTTTTTTTAGAGGCATCCCTGGCAATTTGTTTTTGCTCTACAGCCTGAGCCTGGGGGCCCCCATTTGGGCCAATGCGGTTGGGGGCCCCCGGGTCCGCCCGGTCCGAACCCATAGTAGTTACGCCACTGGCATGAGGACGACATTCAGGACCGTAGCTACATGTCATAATTGGCGTGGGGGGGGGGGGGGGTGCCAAAATAAACTTTTCGAATGAAATATTCCTCCCCCAATTCTTGCAATAATAATCACAATACTTTGTTAACTGCCAAAACTGAACGACAAGGACAAAAAACATTTTTTATGGTTACGTTTTGTGTAATAGTTTTAGTATATGGGTAAAATGCAGTACCGTTAATACCATAACTGTCAGTTATGGTATTAACGCTACTGCATATATTTTATCCATATACTAAAACTATTACACAAAATGTGACCAATTACTTCCAGTAGCTAGATTAAGTATACTAGGAGTAATCAAAGATTATGCAGTAAGTGTGTTCGACGCATGTGGACCAGCAAATGGTGAATGAAGATTGGTCTATAAACATAAAATTATGCTGTAACGAATTATGAAAGCTAATAAATCTATTACAGCGTCTTACTGTAACCTCAATGTTTTTGACAACGGTGACATCCCCATGATCGCGCATGCATGATTTCCGTGTGTACTTATTTTAATATTAGAAGGGTATCCCCGTTCGTTTGTTCGATTTGAAATATGACTGCTTGAGGCCGCCAGTCGCTCAATTCAGAAATATTACAAAGGTGAAGTTCGATTTGGCAAAAGTGTCGCTTGAATGGAAAATTTATAAATTGGCGAGGCTTGCTCGTTTCGAGTAAATGTTGTTCGAATTAGATGTATGGCGTTCAAATGGTCATATTGAATTTTGACATTATAAACGCGCCATATGATTACCGTATGTTATTTTAATATTAGAAGGCTATAATGGGCCATATGATCGACTTGATACTTGATACAAAGAGACACTATAACCTCAATGACAATGTTTTTGACAACTGTGACCCCGCATGATTTCCGTATATATGTTGTTTTAATATAAGAAGGGTATTCCCGTTTGTTTGTACGATTTGAAATATAACCGACAGATAAGTCGTTCAATTCAGCATTACAAACGTGATGTTTCCACTGCTCCTGTGTCAGTCCCCAGGCAGCAAGGCTCCAGTCTTATATTATGCTTATGATAAGGGTATGAACAACAACAATCAAAGTTGAAAAACGAGAACCAAAATAAAATAGCATTCGTCATTGTGTTAAAATGATCGTATATACGTATATAAGTCGAAAACTCTAAGGATTTCACTTTCAGATCAAGATACGGATAAGTTTTCATACTAATACATATTAATTTATTCAAAAAGGGTAAAGATTTTATCTTGATTTCTTTTGGCTCTAAAGCACAGTAACCCATAACATACAAGATTAGAATGCGTTCTCCTTCGTCGACACAATTACAATGTTCGTAACACGATATCTGCATGTTAAATAACTTCTGTTCAACTGACAAGTTTAATTTCTGTTACCGTCCAGTCCTCTGCGGAGGAGAGAGGATTTGCGACAGTTCGAAAGCGAGTATTCGTCAAAGGTGGCGAAGGCGCGAGTGGTATAGTTAAATATATTATCCACATTTAGGAACAGAACAGCTTCTTATAACACGCTTTTTAGGCAGAAAAGATCAAGCGTGGAAAACAAATCCGCAATACTTCATGTTCAATGTTCATATAATTCTCTCTCCTCCGCAGAGGCTTCCAATTCATAAGTTTCCTCGTCCCATCACCCCTCCCACCCCCCCCCCCCCTCCCTTCCTCTTATGAATTGGAAGCCTCTGCGGAGTTCGAAGAGAGATATAATTCAATGTAAACAAACGATGTAAACAGAGACGTGGATATGCGCAGAACGGACTGGACGGCACCTTTAAACAGTATATTTTTACATAATCTCTTAAAATAGTCTTAAAGAAAACAGGTCCCAATTTTCCGAATAGAACTGTGAATTTTCCGAATATTGCAATTTTGTAAAAGTTGGGGGGGGGGGGGTGGACAATACCCCAATAGCCCCTTCTCTTGGAAATAAAAGAATATTCTAGGGCTCGTCTACAAAATACGTGCGCTTAGGCGTATTAGGCGGGAGGTCCTAATTGATTTTTTAAGGGAAATTCGAGCTCTTTTTGCGGGCAAT
>JAYKKM010000180.1:1367500-1710000 GCA_035772405.1 Chrysogorgia sp. JL179-B06
TATATATATATATATATATATATATATATATATATATATATATATATTATATATATATATATATATAAATGCATTCTTTGTCAGCGTGTGTAATCAAACGAGAAATAGAAAGCATTTACGTTGATCTTTTTAATAATCCTCAGGTCCTGGAGCAAGCTGTCCGTGAGTCCCAAACTAAAAATAAAGGCCAGCCTAGTTCCGCATCAGATGATAGTGAAGAAAATGCAAACGAAACTAGTAAACCCTCCCGAGGTAACTTATCTTGTAAAGAATCGTGTGAATTGACATCTTCTGTGTACTTTAAGGACCTTAAAGTACCTATCTCACGTTTGGGATTTTATATATTCGTAATATTTGGGTCCTCCTGAGCATAGATAGTAGAGTGAGATGGTTTGGAAGCTCCATTGTCTTTCAAGATGACGAAATGGTCATGTTATTGTATTGTATTGGAGAAAGTGTTTGTTATTGGTTGGAGAAAGGAAATTCTATGGACACGTGACGACGAAGGACTCACAACACGTGACGATGAAAGACTACTAATAAAATCTGAACGTTGTTATTGGATGACTGCTTCATTATACAGAAAATAGAATACGTTCAGTGACCGTGAAAATGAACAACAACATAGAACAGTGACTTTTGCGGACCTTTCAAACCAACCATCCCTTCTACTAACTATGTCCTGAGCAAAATCATATATATATTGTCAGCCGAAAATTTCATCTTCATGGACTTTTTTGTTGTTAAAGTTATCGGATGTGATGTCACAAGAAGCATTTTTGTGGCAAGTAACAAAATAAAACTGGTTTGGAATGCCTCTTGATCCTATAGGATCATCCTAGGTAGCGGATTTTGTTAGGTTACTTCTGAGCGGTACTGTACTCTTAGGACAAAGAAATAGTTATTTTTACAATTACTGTATATGAAACTGCACTTTATTGTTAGTCTTACAAACAGGGACATTGAAATTGCGCTTTTTCCTATAAATTTACAATGGATTCGTTATAGTCTGGTAATAGTTGATGCAGTTTATGGCTAGTATTAGTGCTTATCACTTCGAACAGTTTAGATGTCAATATGTACAACGGGCACCTCCATACAACGAACATCAAACTTCAGCCCAAAGTTTCCGTTATATGGAGGTGCCACTGTACACAGCCGTTTTGTGCACTGATGTACCGGAAAGAAATGCAATCTAGACATGAGAATGGATTCATGAGTGTCTCAACGGAAATGAATTATTATTTAATTGTCGTATCATTATTTTAGGTCGTGGCCGAGGAAGAGGGAAAGGAAGTGGACAGGGTCGAGGACGTAGAGGGTCACGCGCGACAACTAAAACACTTGATAAATTATGGATTACAACGACGACTAGTCAAAATACATCACATTGTGAGTGCTCTGACTTTCTTTTTAAGTTATGAAGGTTTGCAAAATATCGCGCAAATGTAGATAGCTCGTTCCCAGGACATTCCTCAATGATATTTATATGAGATAATCATGGCTGTATTATGAATTAGTTGCTTTTAAGATGAATGCTTTACATGAACAAGTCTACAGAGCGTTGCGTATTTCTCATCATTATCACATCAACAGAGTAAACAAAGACAAATGACCTAAATTATCGTAAATTATCATATCAAGGTCATGTGACCAGCCGATCCCAGGGCCATTTTCGTCGACCTTCCACCTGAAAGAGATACACACATTTCTCGAATAAGTCATTATGCATGTGTGACATATCAAACAAACTGATATACCTAAAAAAGAAAGCGAAGAAACGAAAATCATCAAAAAAAGTTACTTTATCATTTTAAAAGTTATTCCAAACAAGACAATAAAAAATTTTGAGGTTAGGGGCACTTTAAATATCTTTGTTTTTTCAACCGCATTGGCGCAAGCTACCTAGTCCCCAGGTGGCGAAATCGCCCGGGTTCCAGTCTCTGGGGTTTCGGGCAGACCTCATAAGTTGATTTGGTTGTTGCTATGGTGCAACTTCGCTTCTAACTTTCCCCCTTCGTTTATGTTTAGGGATACTAGTTTGTTTTTTTACTGCCGGTCATATAGCACGCGTGAGAGTTCTATAATGTAGTTAAGTTGATAATGTTTGGTTTATTGACGTACTTGTTAGGAAAATGTACAGAAGTAAATTTAGTGTGCTACTAAATACTAAATAAACAGATATTGTTCACAATTTATTTAGCGTCTTCGAGGTCAAAGCAACATGGTCCAATCATGGTTAGTATGAAACATTAAATATATACATATATATATATATATATATATACATTACTCATGTACTGAATGGAAGAGCTTGGAGTAGACAGACGTCAAGCTCAAATCCTCAGTCCTATATTTCTTATTTTAAGAAATTATTACTTGTTTTGAGAAAAGATTTGTAATATACTCCAATGATTATTTTAATCGGGAATATATATGGCTAATCTAAAACGTGACCAAGGAAAGAACCTACAAATATTTATTTTCAAATGAAGAAAGGCTATCATATATGCTATAAAAAACTCTAATATCTCCTGAGAAAATTTTATTATTTTAAGAAAATATTTCTCGAATGTATCAATAAATATTTCTTATTTTGAGAAAAGATTTTGTAAAATACTTCAATGATTATTTTTGGCAACGTATAAAATATGTTGCTACTTGAACTTTAACAACTAAAAATATAATACACTTTAAATACCTTGTTTTAAAATACGCTACAGCTCAATCAATAATTCAATAATGCAAACAACCCCACGGAAATCTCTTGATTTACATAAATGTAATAAACTTATGAATGTTCCTTAGGTACTAAAAGTACTAGTTTTTGGATCGGTCTTTCAATCGGGAATATGGCTTAATCTAAAACGTAACCAATCTAAAAATATTTATTTTATTAACATCTATATGTTATAAAAATCCTCACTTATTTTATTTTTCATTTTTAAAAATTTTCTGATTTTAAGAAACGATGTTCTTTATTATAAATATTTCTTATTTTAAGAAACATTTTCTTGCAGTTGAAAAGTATTACTTATTTCAAATATTTCTAATTTCTCTCCATCCTGTTCTGTCTCAGAATTTGAGCTTTACTTGATATAAGTTTGATCGTCTATATATCGCCTATAAAACATTTTAATAAAATGTACAAAACAACTTCTTTACAAATGTCTGGTTCCTTTTTAGATTGAAGATGACCAGAATGAGCCCAGCGGAAAAAACATAAGGTAATATTGCAGACTAGCATGTGTAGTGCGATTTTTAAATAATGGCGAGCATTTTTTAAGTCAGGCAATAAATTTAGGGCCAGCTTATGTTTACATGGAGAAACGTTTTCCTAGCAAGAGGGTTTCCCCCAGTTTATGAGGAAAAGTTGCCCCTAGCAAAGAGGGTAACCCAGTAGCGTCGAGAGGGGGGTAGGCGGGGTAATTACCCCGGGGCCCGGGCCAAGAAGGGGCCCGCAAAAAATTCGGTCCATGAAGATATCATATATTATATTATTAATTAACAAAAACTTGCTGCTTGGGCCCAGCAAAACCTTGGTAAGTTGATCATTGCTGGGAAACTTTCTGGTCCTGGCTAAGGCTTAGTATTCGCAATAATAATACTGTATAGTATTTTGTCAAAACTAACGGAGTTACAAAATGAACGGAAATATTTTGTAGCTGTTCATTTCTACAGGCCAAAACATACAGTCGATACATACCCTGCTGCTTTCAGCTTTCTGATAAGCTTACTTTTAGTTGGACTTAACGTTGAATCATATTAACACAACTCACTGGATTAGCGTTAATTAAGCTTCTCAAAGGTTCAAATTTCAAGATTGCCTCATTCACGCGTCGATACAGACAAACAACTGAAACAAGGGAGCCATAAACAATTCCATCACTAGGTTGTTCTTTGAATTTAAGATACGTTTCAAGTTTTTGAGATTCAACTATACAAAATTAAAAACACAACTAGGGAAAACCGGCTGTGTAGTCAATAGTCTACGTAATTTATTTACTTACACGTAATTAATTCGTCTGCACTTCCGGTCCCGATGGTTTCAAGATAACGCTATTGAAACTAAAAATATCGGAGGGGGCCCGCGCGCAAATTATGACCCGGGGCCCGTTCTGGCTCTCGACGGCCCTGGGGTAACCCTACCCACTCCCCCTAGCTTTTACTAGCGAGAGGTAACCGTCCCTCCCCAGAGGTAACTTTTACAGAGTGTTTATATGAGGAAACGTTGTCCCCAGCACGAGGGTAACCCTAGCCCCATGTTAACTTTTACTGTACATTAATATGTAAGAGTTGATTACCGAGAACGAGGAATGTATGCTATATACAACCCCGAGGACGCGTAGCGTCCGAGAGTTGTATATCGCGTACATCCCGACGTTCGAGGTAATTATCTGACTTATTACATGATTGAGGAGGTTTTCTAACAAAGTTTTGTCCATTTTTCCACCTTGGACAAAGATTTTCCTAGTTTTTTCCTTCATTTCTTATCTAATTAGTAATCATAGGGATGTATGCTATATACATCCCGCGGTACATCAAAGAAAACCGACTCAATCATGAAATAAATGAGGAAAAGTTGTCAAGGTTGGTATGGTGACCTTCAATTGCTCTCCAGCGCGAACCACTTTCAACCAATCAGATTAAAGGCACGTTGGCACGGAGTTGTCTCGAATAGGTGAGGCACAAGTGTTCACATGAAATGAAGTCGTCCCATAGTCCCTTAGCTTCTACACCGAACGACCCTACCTCAAGACAACGTTGGGCCCAATGTAATTGGATTAGCTGCAATTTCTAAAGAAACTCGTGAAAATTCGCGCTGAGTTTATACTCTGGAGATGGATCATTCTCCTCGCAAGGACAACTTTTCCCCATGTATGGGGTACACTTGTTAACGTTCTGAGGAAGTGAGCGAACTAAGCTGCCCGAACCTGAACTCGGAGTCAAACTTTATTATTTGACTGCTGCTTTCAAAACGTTTGCAACACTTATCAGTGCTTGTTATTTGTGAAAGTCGAATAATATTATATAATATTGTGTTTATATTATTTAAGAAAGATATTACCTCTGTTTGATCGATTACCGCCTCCTTCCCTATTTTTATATTTTTTGTTAAACACCTTTTTAGAATATTTCAAAATCAAAAGAACATTGTTGTTGTGATTGTTGAATAGAAATTGTTTTAATTTTAGAGGGAAACATAGCATACAGTCCCGGTCGAAAATAATTGAAAATAATCAAAGTGAAATGGACGAAGTGAGTAGGATGTTTTATGTCATCGATTTTATTATTTACTATATTTATTTAATTACAAGGCCCTGGGGCGAGGGTGCTATCCCGACCGGCGTAATGTGCCATTACGCGAAACAAACTCGCAAGCGAGGGTAATAATCTCACCGCGGCAGGGATCAATTTCTCACTTAAAGTTTATATATATATATATATATATATATATATTATATATATATATATATATATATATATATATATATATATATATATATATATATATTTATTTATATATATATATATATATATATATATATATATATATATATATATATATATATATATATATATATATATTATATATATATATATATATATTTATTTATATATATATATTTATTTATTTATTTATTATATACATGACAAAATTACTGGATTCTGATTGGCTGAGAGGAGTGCAATAAAATCATTTATTGCACTCGAGTGCAATAAATGAAAAGAGAGAAGACACTGGGAACAAGTTTGACAATAAAATTCAAAATGGTGGCCTATTCTTCAATGGAAAGTTTTCACTTTTCCAACGACTTGTGATACACTATGAATTAAAAATTCCATGTAAATATTTTGAAATGAGTACAAAGAACACCAAGAGTGAAAAGGTTTGTTGTCAACTAATGAAACAAGACGTTTTTAAAGACTTGGAAGAAGATGAAGCGTACGTGTCGTAATTTTGTCATGCATATAATAAATGAGTAATCATATGATTTTGCTCGTGCAATTAAGGATTTACACTACTAGTGATATTTGAAAATTGTGCCAAATTGCACTCGCCTAACGGCTGGTGCAATTTTTGCACAATTTTCAAAATATCACTCGTGGTGTAAATCCTTAATTGCACTCGCTATCATACGATTACCTGTACATATATACATACATATTAATATAATAGACACGTATGTTATGTATTTAGACTCGGTAATTTCAAATCTGTTTTCAAAATTGAAATCGAGTAACGAGATAACGTTCAAAATCTACGTACGACGAAATCTACAAATACACGGCGTGCACTGCACTGGGACCATGGATTTGGAAAAACTATAGGGGGTAGAAAAGGCGGGCGAGGGGTTATTGCGGATACGTATTTCTAGTATATGCTCTCGTGAGTAAATCCACTATATAACATGCATTAAGATAAGAAATAGGCCCGATTAATCGTAGTGTGTAAACGAGCTATACGGCAGAGACAATATAATATAAAATGAAAATGACGTCATCCGTGTCTCTGTAATCTGAGAGAAAACGAGGTTCGATCCTGTTACTACTAAAGGTACACAGCGCTCAAAATAACGGGGGGTCAGCGGTCAATGACCGCTGATTTTCAAGTTAACCTTTCATGTTACTCCATCACCAAATGAAAGGTATATAATCGTCATGAAATAACCGTCATGAAATAACCACTAACCCCAAAACAAGTTAGGATCTAACCCTAACTCCCCACCTAATGAGTTTTCTAACCCTAACCCCCCGCCTTAAGTGTCTTCCTAACCCTCCCACCTCGATTCCCTTGATGTTATCCGGTGATGTTTATATTGGTGCTGGAGTAACATGAAAGGTTATCCGATTTTCATGATTTGATCTCCAGAAATCAGTCACGGCAGGTCAGCATGACCGCATTGGCCGGTCAAATTATTTTGGTCAAATTATTTCTACCAGTGAACTCATTTTCTTTTACCTTGTAAACGTTGTTTATATCATTAATTTATGCACTAAAGTCAGTAAATGGCTTTAACAGGTGGCCTCTTAAAAAGATTTTAAAAGGCCGCTTTAAGGCCGTTTTATTGGTTAAACAAGGAGATATTAAGAACTTGAAAATTATATTTTCAGATTTGAGGCGAAGTTGTCGCACAGCTAGGGGGTTGACTTTACACAACTTTACAACTTTAAACAAAAGCCCTTGGGATGGAAGTTTCTGTCAAAATGGCGGCAGCAGAAGTGACGATCGAACGTTCATAGCCTTGTGTACTGATACAAAGATATAGAAGGAAAGAAGATTTTTGTTTTTAATTTACAAATTATTCACGTCTGACCGATCGACTTTGCCAAAATTATTTCGAGCGCTGGTACGGTAGTCGATGTTACGTTGAACCAAGTTGTGCTAAAACGATTTCAATTTAGTCTTTTTTAACTTGTAAAGGTACTTTACAAGATGCGGCTAAAACAAGATGCGGCTAAAACAAAACAAATCCTTGCGTAAATGCTGAAAACGTATTTTATTTCAGTAATACCATGATTACCATTTTTATTGAGGTATTGTTAAGGGAGATTTAATCCCTAAATGCCCTCAACATGCATACTTTTATTAATTTTCTATCAAAACAGGGAAAATTAGAAATGTTCCCTCATTAATATGTATGAGTGAATATTCAAACATCCCACCCACCCATTCACAATGTTCTCATCCCAAAAGAATTTCATACAATAGAAATTATATTTCATCGGTAATTATGGTATTACAAACTAATACCATGACATGTCTGGAACTTATAACTGATTAAATGTCCCTCAAGCCTCGGGAAGATTTGTGGAAGATCCTGGGACTTCCACAAATCCTCCCTCGGTTTTCGGACATTTAATCGGACATTTAATCGACATTTTTCAGACATTTAATCGCTAATTTCCCTCATGTCATGATATTATTTATGAAAGTTCACCTCGCTCACCTCCATGTTTATTTCAGGAAGAAGATCCGTTTGCTTTCACATCCAAACGTCAAAGAAGATGACGTGCAGAGTTGTCCATAGCGTTGTTGTTTGCTTATGATGCGTCATGGCCGGCGACGTCAATAAAAAAAACGATGAACAAAAGTTAAAACAAGAGATGAATATCTTTAGAAGAAAAACAAAACTTGTTTAAAGTTTTAATGGAGTTGCAATACAGAAAACACACGGCGCTAATAAAAACTTTCCAACGGCGGCCATGTTGGTGGAACCATAAGAAAAGAAACATTAAAAAGTACCTTATCACCTTAAATACAATATTATTTAAGAAATAGAAAACATTTTCCGTGTTTACATACAGTTGTAGAAACACGAGTGGAAGTTTGGGAGAATGAGAAATTAGTGGGAACACGAGCCCGCATGGCGAGTGTTTCCACGCTATTTCGAGTTCTCCCAAACTTTTACGCGTGTTTCTATAACTGTATGTAAACATGGAAAGATGTTTTCTATTTCTTTTACAAAATAACACTGAGGAAATACAGGGGGTGACCAAAAAAAAGTGGCCCCCCATAAAAAGTAATAAACTCATTACTTTTTTAAGAAAGTGTTTAGAAATGTTTTGTTATTTGTATTATTTGGGCAGTTTTGTGGAGTTGTGAGTTCAAAATGTTATTCTAAGCAATAGACTGGTAGATAAATTGAATTTGGAGGGTTTTAGCAAAAAATCAATATGGCAGTTTAAAATCAAATTTTCACCAAAGAGTTCGAGTATTTTTTACAACGCGGAAAATGTTGCGTAAAGTAAAATGGCTGAAATAATCAGTAAATTCCATATGTAAACAATTTCGTCATATATAGGTAGAGTTTAAATACTGAATAATTACCTCTTTCAGTGCGTATGAGTTATGGCTACAGAAATAGATAGTGCACCCCAAAAGCCAAATATACAGAGCGAACACCAGCAGATATATATTAATACAATACCATAAAATTGTTTTCATGTGTAAACAATTCCTCATTTCACTTAAGTAGTTAAATCTATAGAAGAATCTCATAGTCGGGTATAACTTTGGCTTTTAATAATTTTTGTTCAAATCTCTACATAAGACAAGCTACAAAGATTGCTACATATTAGTCTTTCTAGATTTATTTCATATTTTTACATTTGATTTCTTGTCAATTTGTGCAGAGTTAAACACTTGCAATGATAATAATTTAATAATTTAGTGTGTTTTGGTTAAAAAATGGCCATCTTAAATTCAGAGCAAAAACCCTCCAAATGCAATTTAACTGCCAGTTTATTGTATGGAATAACAATTCAAACTCACAAAACTGCCCAAATAATACAAAAACAAAACATTTCTAAACACTTTCTAAACACAAACGACAAAAACTAACGAGTTTATTACTTTTTATGGGGGGCCACTTTTTTTTGGTCACCCCCTGTAAGTAATAAGACTCTTATTAAAATGATGAAAATATACATTCTCCTTACTCACGCTAGACAGCGTCGTCGACTGCTCAAATGTATATAAACGCTCTTAACTGTGAAGAAAAGCATCCAATCTTCTTGTTTTTCTATTTGTTGGCTGTCACTGAACATATTTATCGACATTTTAGCTGTTTGTGAGCAAAGGTTCGTCTTGCAGTCCATTTTATAAAAATGGCGGGAAAAATGCATGTTTACATACAGTTATATAAACATGGCTCTTAGCCAATCAGTGCGCAAGTTTTCAAAATGTTATTTTATATTGATATAGATTCTACATGAAGTGAATAGTTGAATGTCAAAATATTTTATGATTTGAGCTTTATGTTGATGTTCTATAAAGGTTGGTTTATCTCAAATGGTGAATGTGACGTCAACCCCGTCATCATTTCTGATACAATATTCTGCTGCTAGAAAAATTTGAGCTACAGTAAAAACCCGCGTATAAGAACCTAGATTTTTCCAAGTTAGCCTAAAAAGGTTCTTATATAAATGGCGACTTGGTTTTGGTAAGTGTGGTCTATTATTTATATAACTTATGCATAAATTTTCTCCAAATGACTGCAATCTAAGCAAATACAAACTCTATATGCACTTTAAAGTATGTAATTTACAGCTTACTGTGTGTAAATTCAATGGAACAAAACAACGTATACAACTGTAGACATATATACACTATATTATATACACTAGTCAAGGTCCTCCTCAGAATCTGCTTTCAACTTTTAGCCTAAAACAGGTTCTTATGTAAAGGGGGTCTAAATGGAAAATCTTAGCCTAACAGGTTCTTAAAATATAGGTTCTTATACGCGGGTTTTTACTGTAATTCATTCAAACGTTGATAATATGTTTGAACGCTACACTAGAGATTTGTCAACTTTTTTCTCTCAAATCCTCAATCAGTCTATCCCACGGAAAGCAGGAAAGAAAGCCAAATTCCTGGGTTGACGTCATACTCATTTAGCATTTCAGACAAACCTTTATAGAACATCAATGCAAAGCTCAAATCAAAAAACATTTTGTCATTTAACTATTTACTTCATGTAGAATCTACATCAGTATTAATATCGTATTTAAGGTAATAGGGACTTTCTTCGTTGGTTTGTGGCAACCACATCGCCGCCAAACCTTTGTATTCCGAATCTGAAGGAATTACATGGTCGGACAATCTTTGTCTTTTACACAATTTCAGATACATGTTTCAGGGAACATTTCTTTAAGCCTGTCAGGGTTTTTTTTAATAATTAAGAACGTGACACCCTGATTTTTCAGGTCGTAACTAAAATGCATGACCCAAAATGACCTTTGTGGATCCTAACCCTATCCGTAATACAACCATAATAGTATAATACTATCCCTCAGATGAGCGTGCTATAATATTCATCACCATTTTTGTGTTAAACCGCTGTAGTACCGCGGATTCGACCTCCCCAACCCAGCCCTAAAAAGACTGGATTAGGTCATCCATTTTAGCTAACACACTGATTTTTCATTAGATATTAAACAAATAAGAACCTATCACAGGCTAGTTTAGTAAAATGGAGGTTCTTATAGACAGTTCCCTAATTTTCTTCAATGGCCACAAACAATGGCTTGAAATCGAGGTTGGATATGAAAGACAACAGTAATTGTATTCCAACCTCGACTTGGAGCCATTGTTTCGTGCACAGTGAAGGAAATTCAGGAAGTGTCTATTAGTAGTTGGTTACTGTATCTATTTTTTATTAACGTAGATTAAAATAAATGTTTTGTTGTTTTAGTCCATCGTTTATTGCTTTACAAACAGGGTAGGAAATCGATGACAAAAAAGGATTTTTGCCTTGTTGTGTTGCAAGTATATTTTATAGCGTGAAATTTTTTAAAAGTCAGTTATATACTTTACTTTGATAATAATAATAATAAAAAGTGCAAAAAACACTTAAAATGTTAGTTTTTGAAGTTTCTCTAGTCTTGAACTGGGAGGGTTTTTTGTTTTCGCGACGTTTCGGAAGAACCTTCCATCGTCAGACCTGGTAAAATGAGATTCGCATGCTGATTATATAGATTCGTGAGAGGCGGACGCCTCTGCGAAGAACCTTGATCCTCTTGTTATCCTGCTCGTTGATGTTCATTTGTCCTCTGTTCAAGAGTGCGTTTTTTTGTCCGATGTATGTAGCTTCACAGTTGCATTCCCACTTGTATACTACCGGACTAGTAAAAGAATCCATCCACTCCGCCATGGATCCTAACCACACCAACCAAATATCTTACAAATTACCCGAAATCTGGCTTCCGAACCTTAGCTCAACAAGAAGAACGTAACGCACAAACTAAACAACATGAAATTGCAGATCACTGCTGGAAACATGGAACAAGAAAGAGATATTGGATCACGAACTATACTTAACTATAATAATAATAATAATAACTTTATTTAAAGAGGATAATAAACACTTTACAGTAGAGACTGATAAACTGGTGACCCTCTATCTATAGTAAAAATATGTTACAATATATGAAGTATAAGAAATTACAAGAGTACATTAACTAGTTACTAAATTATTAACAAACATATAATATAAAAGGAACATCTATGAAATATTAAAATGATCTAAGTCTTTATATTGGTCTTTTAAAAGATTAAAATACGTACTGTCTCTTAAAAACATTATTATATTACTACTACTCCTGATTTCAATAGGTAAGGTATTCCACAGCTTAATTGCCGATGCTAAAAAAAAATTTCCGCCCTGCATCTTCCTTAAAAAGTTCGGGCATCGTAGGGTCAAGTCGCCATAACGTGATGTTCTTGCTCGACCCCAAACCCCAACGCACCCCAACCCTAAAAAACCGCAGGCTATTCTACAAGAGATGTCACTTACTTTGACTAATTTATTACTTAATTAGTCTGGAATAGTTCCATGGAGTGATTTATAAATTATACAGCATTTGTTTACGTTTGCTTCATCATAAAAGGGAATCTAATTCAATCTATTAAACAGAGTAGTATAGTTCTCTCTCTAACTTTGACATTTAAAATCACTCTAACTGCCCTCTTTTGAAGTCTGAATATTCGACGAAGATTATCTTGAGATGTCATTAACCAAATTACGCTGCTGTACATGCATTAGCACCAGTTTGATCACAGCAATGTAGTAATGAATATGTTCCTTCTTCGGAAGTAGATAACCAATAGAATGTAGTAGTCATATTCGTTTGGTAAGCTTTTTACAAGTCGTATCAATGTGCTCATCAAAGGTTAAATCCTAATCAATAGTGAGGCCGATTAGTTTATGAGATGTGACCTGTTCGAGAATGGTATATCATGAAGAGAGTTTGGGTCTAAGCCTCTTGCCGGTGAGGAGAGCGACGTTATGGATTTTGAGTAAAAATCGCGGGGAATTGACTTATGCGGAACGTTTAACTTCACTAAATATAATCCCACTAGTGTATGATAGAGAAATGAAAGACTTAGTCTTTTATTATAAATGCACGCATAATATCACAGATCTAAACATTTTACAGTATGTCCCTATCACTGTAAGTAGGACTCGTGCAGGCTCCGCATCTCTTCTAAAAACACCATACTGTAAAACTAGCACATTCCAAGGGTCGTATTTCATCAGAATAGTAAAACTGTGGAATTACGTACTTAAGTCTGCTCCTCCTAACTCCTTTCGTACCATCTCCATGTTTAAATCGTACCTACGAAAAACTTATTTTAACTTAACTGTTAGTAACTTTAATCCTGACATGTTCAGTTCACACTCAATAACTACATTTTGAGTATTTTGTGTTTGTTTTTCCCCCTTTCTTTCCCTCCATTGTAAATCATTACTTACATCTTACTGGTGAGCACCTTGCATGGGACTTAGTCCCGTTTGTGCTTTGCCAATTTTTGGCATATTATATTAGATTTATCCTTTATTATTACCTTAGATTTATATATCCTCTATACATACATACATGTTTGTATTAATAGTGTATGCAATTATTAGTTAATTTAGTGCCAATAATAGTTATAAAAAAAAAAAAAAGAAAAAGCATCGTCTTGGTCTTACTGTTATTCAGTTGAAGGCGATTGTTTCTCGCCCATTGGTCTAGGTCCTTCCATAGTTAGTAGAGTGCGATGGTTTGGCAGCTCCATTGTCTTTCAAGTAATATATGAAACACGACTGTGTTTCATCAGGATATCCAAACACCGAGACGTTTGTTGAAAACCGAGGCGAAGCCGAGGTTTTTTAACAAACTTCGAGGTGTTTGGATATCATGATGAAACACTCTTCCTCGTGTTTCATATTACATCTCAAACAAATCAGTATTTTAAGAGAAAATCGAGGTGAAAGTTGGCTTAATTTATGTAATTTCTTCCTCCGATATCCAAACCACCATCTCGGTGCGCTCATAAATTATTAAGGATTTGAGATGATTACGCAATGATCATGTTATTGTTTTGGAGAGGTTGCAGAAAGGAAATTATATGGACACGTGACGATGAAGGACTACACTAATTAAATCGGAACGTTGTTATTGGATGACTGCTTCATTATATAGAAAATACAATACGTTCCGTGAAAGTGAACAATAACATATAGAACAATGACTTTTGCATGGTCATATCAACAGTGATTGCAGGATTGGATATGATACAGATTCAGGTAAATCATTGATAAAGATAAAAAAAGGAGGGGGGCCATCACAGGTCCTTGTGTTGCGCCATAAGTAAGATAACGAGGTGAGGATAATTTGTTTTTTATTGAAGTGAACTGTTTGCGAGATGAGAGGTACGACTTTATCAGCTTCAAACTGCTGTCATCCAGGCCATAAATACTCAGCTTTTCAATTAAGACGCCATGATCTACCAGAGCGAAGGCCTTTCTGAAATCAGCGAAAACGAGGCCATTTATACAATTATTATCCAAGTTTGTCAGTAGTCTGTTAATAATATTAATCAATGCAGTTTCTATTGAGTGATGTTTTCGGAAACCAGATTGAAGTTTATAAAGTAGGTTGTTATCCTTAAGGAAGGTGTGCAGATGGCGTGTGCAGATTGAAAGTACCGGTACAATTGAAATAGGAAGATAGTTGTTCTTGTCTGATTTGCTATTATTCTTATAAAAAGGGACAACTTTTGCCTCCTTCCATATCGATGGAAAGGTACCGTTGGTAATACAGATGTTTATCAGCTTTGTTAGTGAGGGAGAAATTGCCGGAGCAGCAATCTTCAGTAGCTGGACGCTGAGACCATCAGTATACCGGTTGCCTTTCCTGTTGGGACAGCTTCTATAAGCAGCAGTTACACCAAGCAACTACGTTGTTGTTTTTCTGGTGCCACCAGCTGTCTTCGCACAGGTCCACCTTTCATGAGTCTATAATCAACATGCGAATCTCATTTCACCACGCCTGGCGATGGAAGAAGGTTCTTCCGAAACGTCGCGAAAACAAAAAAACTCCCGGTTCAAGAGTAGAGAAACTTAAAAATTAAACTATTGTCAACACTGAACCAATATCTATTGTTAACTTAAAATGTTATTTGTAAAGCTTGTGTTACATGCTGCAATTTTTTATGAGAGGGTGTCACACGTCTAAAACGAACATCAAATACATTTCCCTGCCGAGCAAATTATACATTGCCCTAACGAGCAAATACATTACTCACTCTTTCAAAGTTGAGGAGCTCATAGAAATTGATGGTGGATAATCATTGCTTTAGTAGAAAATTTAAACATATGCATTGCATAAAATGGTAGTTCAACTAACAATTGTAACAAAATTATCATTGTGCGTTATAAAATTATAATTTTTTTGATACCGTATATCAAAGTGCCTATGAAATGAAAATTATGTTTGTCTTATTTAAATAAATAGGAATGGTAATTTAGAGCTCTTTCATATCTTAGTATTAATTAAATATATAGTAAATTAATTTGGGGTCACTATTCCGATGTAATAATGTTAGGTGTTACGAAGTGTCGCACTGTGTAATGTTTCAAGTGATTTCGTTGAATAATCACAAAAATATACTTGATTTTCTAGAAATGTAGAAACATCTTGACGTCATTATAAGTTATCGCATTTGCATATCACAATAGCGGTTTCAATATCTCAAGAACTACGCAAGATACGAAAGAACTCTAAATTACCATTTATATTCATTTAAGACAAATTTAATTTTCATTTCATAGGAACTTTAACTTCGCCTGATGTGGTTTATCTATATAGTAAGAAATGTACATTATACACATGAGATCCTATATATTCATGCATTACAATACTTGTAAAACCGCAACAGCAATCGGCAATTACTGCGGTTCATTACAACAATAATATGATAACAAATACGGTGCCATTACAACAACGATAACAAATACGAAAAAGCGGTTTATCACATGTGATATTAAACATATTTTAAAGTCTAAAACACTACAATAGCAGTGGCTGATTTCCAGTGCAACGTTTTTTCACCCGCACGTAAAACATGAAGAAGGTTCATACACCCGTATGTAAAACTAATTGAGTTCTTAAACTTTTAGTGAATACTCGTTAGTTGCTTTAAGTCGCGCGAACGACTTTTTCCTTTTGTTTTAAGAGTGCTCGTGTGCAACCAAGTAGAAAATCATCCAATTTATACAATAGAAAAGTCATTCGCGCGACTATATTCGCTTAATCGAAATCCACCTTTAGCGCCGCCTTTTTACACTCGCGAGCGTCTGTACGCAGGCTAGGCTCGTGAGCTATGGAGCGTTATAATTCGGTTCAAAATTAATGTTCAAATTATGTTATTCGTTAATCAAATTGTATTATTCGATACTTTCATTCTATTATGCAAACAACTCTAAATTGTATTACTCTGTTTTAAATTATGTTCTGTAAGTTCCAAATTATGTTCGGAGAGTTTCAAATTATGTTTTGAGTTTGGAGCATGGGTACCAACGTCCAAATTATAACCGCGTGCGACCTAATTGGACCAAATGGAACAATTTATGCTAAACATTCTTAATTATGCCATCCCGTTTTTTCGCCTCTGTGTTTCTGTCATGGCGGACACAAACTTGACAGGATCAATAGAAAGGACACCCGACAATTCTGACGTGGCCAAGAACAGAGAGAAGGCGGTAGAGTTATTAAAAGAAGCGACTCTTTTGATCACTTCCTCCCCTAGCATTTTACAACAGCCACGTCTGCCTGATTGTAGTATCACAACCTCAACTTCGAACCAACAGGGAGAATGTACTGGGGAACCTTCGAAGCTTATTTGGACGAACAACAATGTTATAAAGCCAATCCAAACGAAATTGCACAGAATCATCCGTTTCACAAGAACCGCTTTGACATAGTATTTGAATTGTATCGTTTATACATCTGAGCAATTCCTGTGAAATCACATTATCTTCTCTATTTTCTCTACTTGTGTTTATGTTGTCATCCGTATCCGCCATTGAAGAGATGACAATAATAATAATTCACTTAAAATTAGCATAAATTGTTCCATTTGGTCCAAGGTCGCACGCGGTTAGAATTTGGACGTTGGTACCCATGCTTCAAACTCAAAACATAATTTGAAACTCTCCGAACATAATTTGGAACTTACAGAACATATTTAAAACAGAGTAATACAATTTAGAGTTGTTTGCATAATAGAATGAAAGTATCGAATAATACAATTTGATTAACGAATAACATAATTTGAACATTAATTTTGAACCGAATAACGCTCCATAGTGAGCGGTCTTAAAGGCGGATTTCCATTCAGTGCTTTTTATCGCGCGATCAACTTTATTCGATCGCTTTCTTTTGAATTGTGAGCCCTCGACTGGAACGGATTCGGTCGAGAGCTCACAATTCAAAAGAAAGCTCGAAAAAAGTCGATCGCGCGATAGCCGGAAAGCACTGGTCCTGAGTGGTCTTTACAAACCGGTAAAACCCGGTCATTACAAAACAACTGAAAAGTTTCAACAAATTGCAAAAAAATTGAGGAAATGTGAGAAATTTAAAACAGCCATATAATAAAAACGTTATTGACCTCGTTTGGTTGGTCTTTACGGCAAAATTATCCTGCCCTTGGTCTTTTCGCACAGAACGCGGTCAATAAGTATTTAACACACGAGTTGAACCATCTTCAAATAGGACAAACTGAAAAGCTAAAACGAAACAGCATATTCGAGAATCGGCACTCGACGGCTACCTGTAAATATCGTACGATTAACAATTCGATTCCCGCATCTCTTCGACTGATTGATCACCCTCGAACCAAAATTATGCCGACTATAAACAGTCAGCCTTTGAAAGTATTAGCAAACTCTTTAATAGTCTCGTTTATAAAGAATACACGTTGAGGCGGCTGACAAACTGTCTTCGTGGTAAACAACAAACATTGAAAACGGAAGTAGTTCTTAACCAATTGAATATCGCGTATTAACTAAATTTTCTAGACGACGGCCAATCATGGTCTACTATATAAATTTCTCTTAGTAGAACACGATTAACGGTGCTGGTTCATAGTCTGTGTTTTTCAAATTTCACAGACTATGACGTAGGCTATCACGAGCCAAGCCATATAATAATTGCTCTTAATGCGTAAAGCCCGTATGTAAAACCGGCTGAATATGGTTCAACTTTACTCAATACACCCTTACGTAAACGTACGTAGGAGAAACCGAACGGAAAATAGCCTTAAGTCACATTCTTAAAAATTCACTCCAGTTTCTCAGAATTCCTTGATTATGTGGAGAAGATGTCATTGTTTTCCAGCAAGGCTGTTGGCCTAGTTGTATATGACGCCATTCATAAGACGTTACATTAAAACTAATCAAGAAAAGTTGCTGAATAAGTAGAATTGAGAGTGCAACACCAGCAACAAAGATATAACAGCAAACAACAAAGACTAAAGCAGAACTGTAATAAAAAGGAAAAAAGATAATATTAGCACTAAAGCAAAAATACTGCAATCATTTATATTTGCTGCCATTTCACGTTAAAAATAAGAGAGTGGTGCAACAGTGTTGTAATGAGTCGAGCCATCGGACTCGCGTCGCAATAGAAAATTAATAAAAATTACTTTTAAATAAAAGGCCTTTAAGTATAATGTTTAGAAATGTTAATAGTTTTACGGTATCTGTTTTTGTACTCGAGAAATAACGTTTTCAATCTCATATTTGATGCTTCTCAGACTCGATGTCCAGAGGTTGCACTCAATGACGTCAAAATCGAGATCCCGAACAAAAGACAAACAGTAATTTATGTACATGAACTTTGAGCCGTCAAGCAAACTCTAAAATGGCAGCGTCCAGAAGCCAAAAATAAACATTATATAAAAATAAAACGTTATTTCTCGAGTACAAAAGCAGATACCGTAAAACTATTAACATTTCTAAACAGTTCCCCTTTGACAATTGTAACCGAGACACGAGATGTCCTAACCTCAAAATTTGGCCGGGAGTGGCTTGGGGGGGAGAGAAGCTAGAGATATCCATGGTTTCATTTTGACTCGAACTGGGCTATCGACTCAAATCGATCAGACACCCCCGAGTGACTCTACTTGACTTGTAACTCGACCTTGGGTTGACTCGTTACAACACTGTGTAGTGGGCATTGATGTTTTTGAGAAAATGGAAAGTAAACATTTCACAAGCCCACAAATCTTTCAAATATAGGGTCTCTGAAGTAGCAAGTTTGAACTGACTGAAAATCGATTTTCTAAATATTTTTAAAGGATTTTCTGTTCTTTATCACTGACAACAATTTATCTATTTGTGCTACTTAAGGCCCATCTACACGATACGATTCATCGTATACGATTGTCATTCTGGCGTACGTTGTCGTATACGATTGTCGTACTGGCGTATGCAATTGTTTGCACACGACATAATTCTTGTTTATGATTCGATGGCGAATGTTGACACGCGTGTACAGTTTGATCACATACACCAAGATAACAATCGTATACGACAAATCGTATCGTGTAGATGGGCCTTTAGTTTCACTGAGTTTTCTGCGAGTCATTACATGCCCAAGGTCATGAATTGGTTGAATGGCCGTCGGATAATGCTACACAAGACTCGACCCATTGTTGCCACTTAGGTCACGTCAAGTGTTCGAAAGGTCTCTTAAAAACAAGAAATTGTTATGAATCAATGCTTTACAACTATGTGGTGCAACAAAAATATTATTGAGACTTTCCCTATTTTCCGAAAAATTATTGGGAGGACTGTCCGCACCCACCCACCGTTACGGGCCTGAGGATAGAAAGTGGGTGATAGTTTGTGTTGAAAAATGCCATAGTATTCTACCTGATATGTATATATGTAGGATATTACATGGTGGTGCGAAGATATGAATTTTATCTTCGAGTGGTGAAAACAATATTTTACGAATGAGCGTAGCGAATGAGTAAAATATTGTTTTTACCACCTTGTAATTTTCTTTTTATTATATAGATTCAATGCAAAAGGTGGGAAAATGTTTAATCACGTGATCGATATCTTCACTAGTGAGGATATGGAAAATATGTCACTGCATATTTCTTAGTAAAAACTCCCATCTATATAATAAGTAATGATATGTATGTATAATATGTATATTTTGTAATGATATGTAATTATAAGTAACTTAAGTAACTTTAAGAATTTATTGTTGTAAGAGCATTGAGAATTGTATAATGCTCATAGACCGTGATGGCAAGAATTCATTAGTTTTGTAAATTTTTATTATTAGTTATAGTTAGATAATCTCATATTATTTAACAATATTATTATATACATATACATATTAATTGGACTTTAGTTTTAAATTATTGTTATTTTTATATTAATTTATTGTAAATAATTATATATAATATAGTTTGAATACACGGACAGCAAATTTTAAGAAATAATAACTGTTCTATATTGAACAAAGTTTTATCATTAGTACCTCGAATGTAAAATATTTTGACATTATTAAATCATTATTATTATTATCATTCTCATTATTATAATTATTATCATTATTATAATTATTATAATTATTATCATTATTATTATTATTATTATTTACTTGAATGTAAAATATTTTGACATTATAAAATCATTATTATTATTATTACCTGTCTGAACTGTAAGCATGTGAACAATCTGGGATTAAACCATTGTCCCATTCACAAGCAAATGAAATACTCGCTAAGAAGCCAGTACAAATGTTAACCAGATACCAAAAAACAGTGAACAGAAATATCTTGTGATTATGATACCCAATACAGCAGTCAATCCTATGAAAGAGAAAATGAAAATTTTATTTTACCTGTTAATATGATTGGGGTTAGGCAAAAAAATATGTTTCTCATCACATCAACAAGTTTAAAATGACCCGGTGAGAAGGAAATTTTTTAAGAATATTTTTATTTAATTGTGTGAAGGATGGGGATGGAATTGTGTTATTGAGGTACTGAACGGGTGCAATGATAGAAAATCGTTTCAGTTTATAAACTAGAAATACGAATCCACAATAATCCCCTCGCCCACCTTTTCTATCCCCCCACGGGAATTTCCCCATCCATGGTGCCCAGACATTGCACGCCGTGGCCGTGTATTTCTGTTTTGCAAAAATTCACAATTTCCAAAAGCCCGTTTCGTCGAAGAAATGTTTGAACGTTATCTCGGCCAATATTTAACCGATTTAACCGTTTTCAATTCTGAAAACAGATTTGGAATTAGCGAGTCAAAATACATAACATATGTGTCTACTATATTACGAGAACGTGAATACCCTTCGTAAAAATAGTTTATGTACTTAGAAATTAGTCGGCTTGGTCGGCTATGATAAGCCGGTCACTTCGTCGTATATTATTTTGAATCATCTCGATCAATATATAACCATTAACCGTTTTCAATTCTGAAAACAGATTTGGAATTAGCGAGTCAAAATACATACTCGGACTCGGATTTCTATTTCCTCAAAAAACTATGTCTCTTTTGGAAAAAACCCTTTGAATCATGTGACGGTTCAATTTAAATATTAATTCAAATCTGAGTATCTAGTTACCAGGACCAAATTTTCCGATGTCGCGCGGACGGCCGTTGATGCATATAATAAATAAACTCGATCCGAGATCAGGATCCGCTAGCATCTCGTGGCACCCTCGCCCTTCGGCTGGCATTCGCGCCGGGCGACCAATGGTCAGCGGAAATACATATTCTCACCTTTCCGTTTCGAAAGCACTGTAACAGCTATTGTTAAAAAACTAAAAAAGCATCACCGAAACTTGTCAGTGAAACAGAGAAAGTGCCAGTGTCAATACCTGCATAGTCCGCATTTTCCAGATTTTTAGTCAAATTTTTCCGGTGCCATATTTTCCGGTGCCTGCTTTTTTTTCGATTATTTGGCCATTTTCTTGTAAGATCTTGCAAGAATTTGACTATTATCTTGTAAGATCTTACAAGATTTGGCCATTTTCTTGTAAGATCTTGCAAGAATTTGACTATTATCTTGTAAGATCTTAGAAGATTTGGCCATTTTCTTCTAAGATCTTACAAGATTTGACTATTATCTTGTAAGATCTTAGAAGATTTGGCCATTTTCTTGTAAGATCTTACAAGATTTGACCATTATCTTGTAAGATCTTACAAGATTTGTACCATTTTCTTGTAAGATCTTACAAGATTTGACCATTATCTTGTAAGATCTTACAAGATTTGTACCATTTTCTTGTAAGACTCTTACAAGATTTGGCCATTTTCTTGTAAGATCTTACAATATTTAAAATTTTGTCAAGTATATTAAATCTTACAAGATCTCATAAGATTTCACAAGATCTTATAAGATTTCACAAGATCTTATAAGATTTCATAAGATCTTACAAGATTTCTATTATAAGATCTTGTCAAGATTTATTTTAAGATCTTACAAGATCTTACAAGATCTTACAAGATCTTACAAGATCTTGGCAAGATTTTCACCTGGGATATTAGACCTGACCGTATAGCGATATGTGTATTTTCCGCAAGTTTATAAAGATGAGAAACGTGACGACACCTGTATAATGTATGTGTCTACGATTGAGATTCTCTGCCTGTATTAAAGCTAGGTGGGAAACTTCATTTACATTTCACAGTGCTAAGTAACTAGTTACTACGCATTTAAGGCCAATCTCACCAAAAAAGCGTTCAAATATTTTTTGTTTCACATTCACTTTCTGTGTAAATCAAGAAATGAACGCTTTTGTGTATAACGTACAAATTAAGAGGGGAAAATGGTTGACCCCCAAATTGTGGATCTGACACCCCAAATTCACGCTTGAGCGGTCATGCTGACCCCCCAACTTCCCAGCGTTATTTCGAGTGCTGGTATATATAGATATCTTCCGAAATGTCATCTATTATAAATATGTAAGCATTCTTACTTACAGTACAGGTAAGTATTTTTCAACATATTGAATTTATTTTTTCATATTATACTCAGTTCGTTTGAGAACGTAGGCAGAAGCTTTCATATGTATTCTATATATAACACATATATAGCATAACATAGCTGATAACAGGCAGTAAGTAAGTTCCAGTAAACATACCAAACACAGTGATGATCATATTTTAAGATACAGCATTTGCAAATTCTATAAGAGATTAACAGAAACACAATAACAACGATTAATATGAATAAAGGGAAATACTAAAAACGGATGCTGTATACAACAGACACCTCCATACAATATGGACAGTAAGACCAGGTCCCGATTTTCTTTTCTTTAACGATAGAAAACCTACAGACTTTTAATAATCAACAATGATCAACATACAATTCTTGGCAAAACCAACATGAAACTCTAAGGAACATTATGAACCATGCATGTAGCCCCATTCAGTTTCAAATAATCAAATTATTCCAAAAATATTGCAGTTAAGTGAGTAATACCCGATGCTGACCTCTTAAATATTGTAAAAATTATGAGACATATCCCTTGTGCACCTTGTTTAGATATTGGTCCTGGGAGACTAAAAATTAGTGTTGCCATAATCCAATGAGCAGTGCTAATTGCATGCAGGGGTGGTGCCAGGAATTCCCTGACGCAGGTGCTAAGGTCCCCAACAGGGGGGCTGACAGGTAGTGGTAATTTCTGTAGGGGGGTCTGGGGGCATGCTCCCCTGTGAATTTTTGATTTTCTAAGCCTCTGAAATGCTATTTCCTGCATTTTGAGGGCTGTTTTAACAAAAAAATTAAAATAAAAACAGTGAAAATCAGTTCTCCAATGAATTGTTAATTTTTCCACGAACAGGGGAGTTAAGGTTCCCCGACGGGGGGCTGTAGACCCCTTGCCCCCCTCTGGCGCCACCCCTGATTGCATGTTGGGCTTTCACCAAGAGCTTTAAATAAAATTGGGATCTGCAGCTCTGGCTGGTGTAAGTGGTTAAATTCCAGGAATAGCAGTAGCGCCCAGCCCTACCTTCAGGTAGCAGCTAGAGAAAGAGGAGTGTAAAATTATAGGTCGCCTTCAGCTGACCAACTTAATTTACTTACTAATTATCCATGGTCGGTTGTTCTTATTAGCAGGTGTTAAAGCCAACGGAATTGAGGTTTTACTTTACTGTCCAAGAATTTGAAAAATGTGATGTGGCTTTTGTTCATTATTCATTATTTGAATCATATTCATTATCTGGTCCGAAAATATAATGAAATCGATCAGTGGACCTCCTTGTCAGTGGCACCCATGGACCGAGGGAAAGCCATTTTATAAATATAAAAACATAAGTATTTGTATCTCAAATACATACAGGTACCTCCAAAAAGCAGGCAAAATAACGTGAAACCATGGTTTCAAAACATGCTGCTATACACACACTGCTATCATTGTTTTGGAAATTTCCAAATGATGTTGAACAAATGGTGACTGATCATCACTGATGCAGTTGACAGTATCCAGTAGCAAAGTTGGCCATAGCAACTGGTCATGCTATGCAAATTTTGAAACTATTTACATATTCAGATCTTTAGAAATGTATTGTTTTCAAAATATGCAGATGTTTATAAATTAGCATAGCATGACCAGTTGCTATGGCCAGCTTCGCCACTGACAGTATCAAAGGCTTTGCTATTAAAAAGTGTGTACATGCTGTGTAAATTATGTAAATAGTATATTGAAAGTCCTGATGTGGAAATCTACCAATGATGAAATTGAAAATTGTTTTGAACAATGAAAAATTCATTCAGTAGTTTCAAGCACATGCAGGTGGTGGACAGTAAACTG
The DNA here is from genome assembly GCA_035772405.1 of Chrysogorgia sp. JL179-B06. Taxonomy (NCBI): domain Eukaryota; kingdom Metazoa; phylum Cnidaria; class Anthozoa; order Scleralcyonacea; family Chrysogorgiidae; genus Chrysogorgia; species Chrysogorgia sp. JL179-B06. Next base: position 1,392,132 of record JAYKKM010000180.1, read on the forward strand.
AAATCTCAGTTCCACTGGCCTAACTCTATCGCACTAATGGCAGTGGCAAATAAATCTCAATTTTTGCAATACAAAAATAAACACCATAAATGATGAATGGCAGGGAACGTATGTACCTGCAGTGTTTAGCTCTTTGTGGAACCTTGTGACTGCATACTTCACAAAATGTTAAAAAACCTGAATTTTCGAGATTAACCATGCTGTCGTTTGAGTATTCAGTGTCCAAATAGTGAAAGCTGCGTTTTCTTCGTGATAAAATGAAGCAAACGGTCATTGTTGTGCCACTTGCAACTAGAAAAGCATTAGTATGGAACGATATTGAAGAAGCAACGTAGTAGAAATATACTGCAAAGCATCCAACAGTCGAAGTGACACTTAAAGATAGAAAAAATCGAGTTCTCATTTTCACTTTGATGGAAAATACATAGCAACACAAAACAACTGCAGGAAGTCCAAGGAATACTATCATGGTTAATGTAAAATGCACGCAAGCTATATATGCAGAAAAGACGAGTATAACAGGAGGAAAGATGATTCCAGTGTCAAACGACAGAGCACCACCAACCCATGGAACTCGACAGCGATCCGAAAAAACATCGACTATAGTTGTTAATGTTTCCAGTGTTTGTGGATTTCCTTTCAGCCAATCATCTGCAGCTTTGTCAAGTTCATCGCATTCACAACAGAACGTTAAAAGGTGGACTCTTTGCCTTTTGATATTATAATATTCACAACAACACAGTGGACCATCGTCCTCCATTTTGATTTTTAAGTACTCGACCCAGGGCTCTGAGCAAAATGTGAAAAAATTGAACTGGTCTTTTGGATAGAGCTGAAACTAATCCATGTTATCCATCCTCTAGAGCTTACCCATATGATTTCATCAAGAGATTTTATTCTAAACGACAAAAGACGAATAACAATGATAAAGATAAAATGTCCTCTAATTTTGACAAATCGAATAAATTCCAATATAAACACAGATTGCCACACAACGAGCTTGGGCGATCTGTGAGTTAACGAACAATAACAATGAAACGTGCTGGATTGAAATCATGCGACCTAAGACAAAACCACTGTTTATTTGCTCAGTTTACAGGCCACCTAATTCACAATTTGAAAGAGTTTTATTGAGGAACTCACAATGACGTTATTAAGTTACAAGAAAATGCCCAAGTAATTTTACTTGCAGGATTTCATTGATCAACCGACAAATCACATCTACAAACATACAACAAGAATCATGGAAAGTACAGTGTGGACTATTGACTTGATCTTCCCTGTTTTTTTGCGTCATCAAAGCAGGTGTGCAAAAGTCAGGTGGTTGCATGTCACTGTGATATCAATTACCGATCCTATAGACGTTTAATAGACGTTACGACAAAACACATTTCATTAAAGATTTGGAAGACCAAGATTGGTCTTTTGTAGACTCGCTGTCCGATATTAACGATATCGTAAACAAGTGGTGCAACCTCTTCTAAGGAGTTGCAGAAAAACACGCACCTGTAATGAAATAGAAAAGAGTAAAATGCGCTAAAACACCTTGGATGACCCCTGAAATGCGAGACCGAGATATTCATCTGAAGCAAGAAGACAAAACAAACTCGAACTATCACTGGAAAAGATATCGTGAACTCAGATGCCATATAAACAAACAGATTAATCTATGGAAATAGTCCAACTATTACCAAAATCTCAAAAGATAACCCTGCCGCCCTCTGGAAAACTTTAAATGAAATAACTTCACGCGACAACTTCTATGTTTTCAATTAACGACAAACAATCAATTGCAACAATTATGAATGAATATTTTACAACTATAGGATCAAAACTTGCGGATAAAATACAAAGAAAAATTATGCCAACATCATCCCCAGCATCAACTACTTGTCCTCACTGTTTCGTGTTCAAAAAACCTACGAACCTCTAGTACTCCAGCAACTGAAAACGGATAAAGCTATCAGGCGTGGAGCTACGGGTGTGCCCCCACCCCACCCCCTCAATTTTTATACGAGTTTCAGTCGGCAGAAGTTATATATTAGTCGGCAGAAATTATATTTTAGACGTGTTCGATTTAACACGGACAAGTAGAATCATTAACTTTTAGCACATCAGTTTAAATTTATTTAAAACTACCAAATTTAAGACTTACAAATCTAATGTTGATATTAAATGTTTTGTATGTAAATGTCATCAACGAGAGAACGCCAAAGACATATATGTTATTTACCGGCTGGGAGGTCCGTACTGGAAAAATATTTTCCTGAAGTCTCAGAAGCGGCCCGAGACCGAAGGTCGAGGGCCGCTTCTGAGACTGAGGGAAAATATTTTTCCAGTACGGACCGACCAAAACGGTAAATAACGTGTTTATTTTTTTCGAGCAAAGTCAAAAAAATTGCAATTTTTTTGCGCGAAAAGTTGCGAGAGGTCCGTACTGGTGTGATACGGACCTCGTACTCAGCCAATCAAAAGGCTCTATTTTAGTTACGGACCTGAGTTACGGACCTCAAAAAAATAAATATATGTTATTTACCAGCTGGGAGGTCCGGATAGAGAAATATTTGAATAACATATTAATTTTTTTATTATACAAGGTAAAAGACTTGAGTTACCTTAGTTCGGTAAAACTGCATTATTTGGATACGGAAAGAAAAACAAACCAAAATACTTTAGATTTTGTATAATATAGTTATTTCCAGCGTAGTTGAATCAAATTCTGTATTAGTTTTCATTTTCCAGCTAATAATGAAGCAAAAATCACGATAAAAGAATTTAGCATTTAGGATTCCGTGACCGTGGTCAAAATATCGTAAAATTCCGCCCGCTGCTGCAGCCAATCAGGTTGCAGGAAACGCTAGGATTCCGCTCACGATACAAAAAAGAAATTATTAAAATGTCATCATGTTTTCATTTCGTATTCCAGGGTCATTTTAGTAGGCACCCAACGGAAAGACAATACTTTGCCGTGGCGGATCTACGCACGCGGGCGCGCGCGCCTCCTTTAAAATTCCACAAACAAGTGTTTTCTGGTTTTTACCATGTTAAGAGGAAGAAGTCGGAGTGATAAATGCAATGTTATATGACCGATTTGTTTTGGTAGCTTATCCAATTTTCATTGCGCAAAAGCAGGTTCCAAGATAAAACGATGGACGTTTTCAGATGCCTAAAGGCTAAAGTGTATATATTGGTTCTATACTACTTCTGAGTTTATATTCAAAGTGTTTCATTAATTCAGTGTTCGCCAGTAACGAACTAAATTTACTTCGTTACTTTACTTAAGTAAAAAAAATCAGTATTTACTTGTAACGAAGTATATTTTTCATCAAATACATTTTACTTGTAACGAAGTAAAATTTTTGTTAAATAATTACTTTTCAAGTAATTTATGATTATGGTTAGGTTTTTTGTGCGCAATGTTTTATGTCTCGCAACAGATCAATATGCAGCTACGTTGCAGTTTCATGAAAGGTGGTGTTACACTAGGAAACGTTTCGTGCAATTTGAGTTGCAAATGAGTTTCGCCATCTTTGTGTTTGTGACAGGGTACGTATGAACACCGAGTCGCCAAAGAGGAAAATTGCAAGACAATGCAATGTTACACCCCTAAAGGCTAAATAGCCTTTGCAAATGCAAATGCAAATGCAAATGCAAATTGACAAAAGTTGCAAATGCAACTTGCATAATGCAAGGCTGAAGAAAGTTGCTACAATCATTGCAGAAAATAGAATTCGATTTTACTTTCTGCAAACATTGCACGGCAACTAGTGTCGCACAATTTTCACCGTTACTGTCGGCAATACATGTCGTAATAGTTAACTTGTAGTACTTAAAAAATAGGGTAAAAATAGTGTGTAGTAAAATCTGATTATAAAGGATTAATACAAGTACGTAAGTACGAGAAGTCACGCATTATACGTGATTAAAACTGTAAACCAAAACAAAATTGTGACTAATACGTGTTGGGAAAAAACAATTCCCGCCGTTGTACACGGTGCAATGGTTCAAAAATATTTCCTCGTATCTATATCTTGAAAGCAATTACTGATGAATTAATATTATAGAAACCATAGCCAACAGCCGACAATTTAAATAAATATAAGATAGAATCATAAAATATAAAAAGATGTTGAAAACTCAAGAGTTAAAACAACGAGATAAACAGTAATTTACAGCTGTAACGAAAAAACAAAATGGCAGAATGTTTTGCTAAAATGAATAAAATAACACAAAAAAATACCACCGAGGACGCGTAGCGCCCGAGGGCTGTGTATCTCTTACATCCCGATGTTCGAGGTAATTAACTGCATGACTTATTTCATGATTGAAGAGGTTTTCAAACAAAGTTTTGTCTATGTTTTCCACCGTGGACAAAGATTTTCCTAGTTTTTTCTTCATTTCTTATCTAATTATAGTATTCATAGGGCTGTATGCTATACACAGCCCGCGGTACATCAAAGAAAACCGATTCAATCTGCAACTCTATAGCCTGCATGCAAATTTCATTATCAGGTGAAGTCTGCAGTATAATTGATATTTACTCGGGCTACTGTGGGTAGCACGACATTTCTGTCGTTTTTGTATCTGCGCAGCAGATATATTGCTATCAAGTTGTGTGTGTGTGTTTATCTTTTTTGTGTAACCACTGACCTGTAATGTGTGCAGTAGTGTAATCAGCGCCCTCCGACAAGATGTCGACAACTTCCGACTTTGATATTTCGACGCCATTGTTTCTAAAATAAATTAACTGTTTACAATTCGGTAAGTATTTTTAATATGAACTGTAATAAATTTGCAAGTGTGATCTACAACAGTTTTCGTAGGTTGTAATATGGAGTCATCGACATGACGCCAGACGATTTGTAAAGCCTCGTTAAATTAATCAAAATATTCAGCCAAGACAGCCAACACGTGTTTGACTAGCCTGCGTGCAGAGTGCAGACTCTACAATCCAGAATGATATTTAAAGTTTATAACTTTATACAAGAGACTCTCAACCTTCGGAGGACAATTCAACCTCTTCGGAGGACAAGACAACCTCTTTGGAGGACAATTCAACCTCTTCGGAGGACAAGACAACCTCTTCGGAGGACAATTCAACCTCTTCGGAGGACAAGACAACCTCTTTGGAGGACAATTCAACCTCTTCGGAGGACAAGACAACCTCTTTGGAGGACAATTCAACCTCTTCGGAGGACAAGACAACCTCTTTGGAGGACAATTCAACCTCTTCGGAGGACAAGACAACCTCTTTGGAGGACAATTCAACCTCTTCGAAGGACCAAAAAACCTCTTCGGAGGACAATTCAACCTCTTCGAAGGACAAGACAACCTCTTTGGAGGACAATTCAACCTCTTCGGAGGACAAGACAACCTCTTTGGAGGAATTCAGGCCTCTTCGAAGGACCAAAAAACCTCTTCGGAGGACCAGACAACCTCTTGTATCTATGTTGTAATATGTTTTATAAAATAACAAGTGTGCTATGCGTGTTCTGATTGGCTAATACCCGTGTTTGGATCAGGTTATCCAAACACGGGAATTTTGAGGTCGTGTCACACAAAAAGCAAATCATGCCGGCCCAACGTCGTTTTTAAACATTAACATTCTACATAGTTTGCACAATAACTATAAATAAAATATGGCAATATTCCATGTTAATTTTCACAAGATTTTGCAAAAATAGGCCGAAAATATATAGGAAATTATAAGTATTTAAAGTGGACAAAGCAACGCTATTAGCGAACGAGAATTTCCGTATAATTTATGAAGGCGAAGTTTACCTTCAATAAAACCCCAAAAAGACAACACTTTTATAGACATAGTCTACCAAGAAAACATGGAAATGGTGTAAAATGTTTATTTTAGTTCTCGTCGGGCAGGATATTTACGAAGAAACCATTTATTTTGTATCTGTAGCCAACAAAAAATCACCGAACCACACTTCGACAGTGAGAGAAAACCATTCAATAAAACCCAAAAAGACAACATTTTTATAAACATAGTCCACCAAGAGAACATGGAAAAGGTGTAAAATGTTTAATTTACCTCTCGTCGGGTAGGATATTCACGAAGAAATCATTCATTTTGTTCTTGTAGCCAACAAAAATTCACCGAACAACACTTCGACAGTGAGAGAAAACCACGAAAAGATTCTGTGTTGTAGAATATGAAGGCTAGGCAAACTCACAACATCACTTTACATCTGCAGCAATCCAACATAAAGTTAAACGGCATATTTTTGTGATTAAATCGATCTGGAAATATATCTTTTTCATCTTTCCAAGCTGTTTTCCTGATGTTTTTACCAATCAAGCTTATTTTCGGCTCTTTGCTGTCGTCAGCGTCAATAGAAAGCTATCCATGATTGGCCGATTAGCTTAGAAGAACATGAAAGACCTCCCCTGATTGGTAGTTGATGGTTTTGGGGAGAATTGCAATGTTGATCTAATTATATTAATAACTTTTAGTGATATTTCTCTGTGGTTATTTTATAAAAGAAATACCTAATGGGTTTCCGTGTTTGGATAACGTGATCCAAACACTTGGGATGTTGATCGACTTTCGAAAAGCTAAAAACACTCGCCTATCGGCTCGTGTTTTTTTACGCTTTTCTCAAGTCTCGCAACATCCCGCGTGTTTGGATCACGTTATCCAAACACGGAAACCCATTAGGTATTTCTTAATTATACAACTATTTTATCTTTATGTTCAACTGCATTTTTATGCAACTGTTCAACTTACATCTGTTTAATATTACACATGTTCATCAGTTCATGAACTACTGGAATAGGTTACAATACAAGGGGGGTCAACAAGGGGGCCGGGTGTACGTAATGAATGTCTTACCTTATCCGGCCGGATACTGGATAATTTGTTTTTGACAGTTTTCCAAGGCATATTAAATTTGTGTTAACTCAAATAAATATATATAAAATAGACATCAATACAACAAAACAGCAATATTGAGCTTATTCGCTGTTGAGCTTATTCACACACAAAGTCGCTTATAACAGTTAATTAACAACTTGTTTCAATAATGCTGCTACAGTTTGTTTACGTTTATAAGATCTATTAATCTATTTCATACAAAACTTAATAAATTATAATTTCATATATACTTTTACATGCATGTTTAGAACCAAGATGGATTAATCTTTTCTTTTTCAATTTTTCATAGTTTAGTACTATTTATACTTGCAAAATACAGTACTATTTGAGACTGCAGTTACAACATTGTTATTGGTATAACGTAATGCAGGCTCAATCCGAGTTAGGGTTAACTTAGGGATGATTAATTGCAGCTTCTATCAAATTTCAAAGGGTTATTTTATAAATGAAATGGATCTTTGTTTCGGATCCGTGTTTCCTTCAAATTAATATAGAAACACTCATGGAACATTGGAAGAACTCAAAATAGCGATAAAACACTTGCCATTTGGGTCAGTGTTCCCAGCCACAAAAATTTCACACGTTGCAACCTTTCACTCGTGTTTCTCTATCAACTTGATGGAAACATGGAAAATGTTTTCTATTCCTTAAATATTTACATGTACGCCTGAGCGGACCTATTTTTTCTACGTCGAGAGAATGTAATTTATACGAGAGGCGTATAAATAGCGAATTAAAGCGATTTCGGGCAATTTCATTTGTCAATGAATCGCAGTCTGAAAAGCATTTACGGGACCTGTAAATTAACCACCCGCAAACTAATGCAAAGATTCTCTCCTGGATAACTGGATGAGAGAAACACAAATGAGAGATCAAAGAAAGAACTCGCAGAACTGTGGACGAAACGTCAACATGACAACATGTAGTCGTTGCAAGGCAATGCAAGCGAAGTGAAGCGAGTTCAGACTTTCGTTTTATTGGCAATGAGTCGCAGTTGGAAAAGTTTACCGAGACCTGTGAACCCGCAAACCATTGCAAAGATTCTCTCCAAGATGAGAGAAACACAGATGAGAGATCAATCATGAAGACGGGATCAATGCCAATGGACAGCCGATGAGCCGAAGGACAGGGAAATGGCTGTGTTGACATTTATCCCGTGAAACTCCGTAATATTATTAAATCATTATGAAACGTTGTGTTTTTGTCCGATTTAAATCAATTCTATATCGAAATGATCACTTGAATCTGGCGAATCGAACGCTATAGGTTTGGTCTATTTAAAATGTGAAGATGGTCTGCGCATGTGCAGAAAGTGGGCTCAGAACAATAACATTGTTTGTTTATGTTCAGCTTTTCAAAATGGCGGATAATGTGCGCGAACATGCGGCATCTCCGTCTAGTTCACAAGCTGGTGAACGTTTAGTTTGGAAAAGTGAACAAAAAGGCAGACCAAACTGGGAAAGGAACTATGATATGTAGCGAGACGCTACTAGGATTTATCTTCCTGAAAATTTCGCCGAGGTGAAGAAGTTGGGTTAGATTCTAGAATACCCTGCCACTTAATTATAATAGTCGTGAAATTCCTAAAACTGTACTTCATCTTGCAGGGATATAAATTCCCCTTAATCTCTTGTTTAGTTAATCTCTTGTTAATATGGGTTCGCTATATCGTGCAAGATGAAATACTTATCCAATATAAACAAAATATCACGTTGCCTCGTTCTGTAAAAAACTACGCAGCTATTAAAATATATCACATGACGTTGCATCGTTCAATACCACGTTGCTAAATGTATTATATTTTAAATATTTTCACTATATTTCACTTCGGCACCACGGACTGCGGTAGCACTCATTTATTACACGCTTAATTCACTTCGGCATCACGCACCGCGGTAGCAGGGATTTAAAACCTGTAAAAAGTGACAGGGTATTCTATAATTGGTTCTTGAATGACCTTCGTTTATGACATTGACATTGACCTTGGTTTACGCGTTTCTCACGTCTTGCAAGACTCCGCGTGTTTGGAGTGTTTAATTTGATAATTAGTTTGGATCCTTTGGATCTACTGTGGTCCAAAGACGCCGCGGGATGTTGTGTGGCTGGAGACTAGGATTAAAGCGTAAAAAACACGAGCCTCTCAAGAAAATTGTGGTCAAAATCAGGATAAATGTTAGTGATTTTAGTTCCTTTGCCCGCCTAAAATAGCCTGCGACGCAGACGTCCAAACCCGCGGTTTAAACCGGACTAAACCGCGGAGCGGAGATAAGGCCCTGGGAACGAGGTTGCGTATAGCAGTAATAGTACTAAACTCCAGTCCTGCGCAGACGTTCTTTGTAACCTAGTCCTTGTATATTTGCAGTTTTTGTTGCTCAAATTTAAATATTGCGTTCAAATTCCTCAAAACAGCTTATTTTGAGATGTTTTGACCGATATATAATGACAAGATATAGGTGAGACCAATTTACATTTATTATTACACAAACTGAAAGCCATTAGGCAGCTCATTCCAAATTCCCAGCTCATTTGGAAATCTAATCTGTCTCGTGATGTTTGTTGACAGTTTGTTGACAGAAATGCAATACTTGGGCTTTTCACTGGCGTAAGGGGCTTATTAGCCTCATCCGTAGGCAACTCTGTGTCTTCCTAGCTACAACGTTTTCAGTTTTGCAACGTTTTCAGTGTTCACTCTATAATGTTTTGGCCGTGCCAAAGAAATAAATAAGAGCATGGGCCGAGCGTAAAATTAAAAGCGCGCTCGGCCCATGCTCTTATTTATTTCTTTGGCTCGGCCAAAACTTATAGACTGAAAGGCGTTACAACACTGAAAACGTTGCAGCTAAGGGCCTTATAACCAGGATAGAAAAAATGTTTCGACTTGCATAACAGAGAAACTATGTAGGTACTTTATTATTTAGTCAATTAAGCAAGAACAGTACTTATAGTAATATGAAAAACGTCCCGCATGTCAGCGGGCTTATATCGATCTGGGGGGGATTTTCTGTAAACAAACAGGTGGGCCTATAACCGGGGGCTTATAAGCGGATTATAGTGCGCGGACGTGACATTTATATAGTGGATGTTCTCAATAGCAGTGGTCTGTTAGAATATCGAAGCAAGTTCGTGGAAATAATTGTTCTTTTGGTAAGAGGCCATCATTAAAGTATAATATTTTGATTTTCGCAATACACTTTCTTGCTACAGCGAAGCATAGGCTGCGCAGACAGTCAAGCCTCAAATATTAAAACTGTACAGTCCAGATTTATTAGTTCACCGCACCGCGAGTCACTTTAAACTTTAAAGTCTACCAGTTCGTATTGTGTTTGATATTACGCGTTGCGTACCTATCCAGTGGTTCTTTTAAGTAAAAAAAGACAAGAAATAGATAAACTTCTGTAGATGAAAAGTATTTTGTCAATATCGGTCTACCGACCGGCCGAGTCGCCGAAGCCGTAGTTGCGCGAGTTCAAATCCCGCTTGGAGTCAACAATTTTCCGTCGTGGTTAATCATGACGATGAACATTCGTATTACCCTGAGGATAATTCTGAAATGAAATCGTTGTTACCTGCGCAAGATTGATAAACTACGCCATAGCTTTGTAACTATCGGGCGATGTCTTCAGTCTACTCTTCCATCGTTAGCAATTTATATATTTATATATCGCCCACAGCGATCAACACGGAATAGATGATACGTTTCAAAATTATTTTGGCAAGTAGTACTGCAGTAATTAACCTTTGGCATTGCTGGCCTTTCGTCATGGCATTGATCTTGCGCTAACCTTGCGGAAAATAGTGCGACCGAGATCTCCGTTGCGCCGGGTTATATTTAATTTAAACTATGGTTGCGCGAATCAAACCCTTCCATTATCTGGCGCTAACGCGGTAGTCGTCATCGTCGAGCTGAGACCTATACACAATTTCGACAGTTTACCAACTCTTGGGTATTTTTTATTCGTCTTGTAACTCTGTCCATCCAGAATTCCGCGCAAAACAGTTGCGCAACTGTCGCATAGAAATACTGTCGCATGAAACGCGCAACTGTCACAAATAAACTCAACACATCCCTGACCTAGAAATGTTATACAGGGCTTTCGTATACATTTTAAAATAGCCAAAGGTAAGAATATCCGGCTCAATCATAAATTCTGGTTACAAAAACATCAGGTGACATTCAATGACATTGGAATCAAAGCATAGTCAAATGGCATGATCAAAGGTCAATAACTTGCAGGCTAAAAAGCGGTCGTTAATTGTTGTTTGGAGGTCAATTTGAATGTACCACGTGATATAAAAATAATGCATCATGTGATTCAAATATATATTTGCCGATTTTGCCCTGCACGAGTCACAATTTCATAACAAGAAGTCTTGTTTCTCCGAAGATTGAAGTGGCTCGTGGTTTGCACGTTCCTATTACATGTTGTTTTTAATTTAATTATTGTTGTTATTTAATTATTTTAATTATTCTTTGGTTGTTCCGGTTACCCTGCCACACTTATTATTTTAAGTTATTGCTTCTATTTTTGTATTACTTGTAGATAGTACTTACTTGTATTTTGTATGTGGCAAAGTGAATAAAATAAAATAAAATAAAATAAAATAAAATAAAATAAAATAAAATAAAATAAAATAAAATAAAATAAAATAAAATAAAATAAAATAAAATAAAATAAAATAAAGCTTCGAAAAATTCATTGAGATCACTTGGCAGATGTTTTCGAATCAAATGGTTTTGCATCGCGATGACATCAATGTTAATCTGCTTCCGCACTGCGCACTTTACTTTACCTTCTTCTCCCCTGATGTAAAATATAGAATTGAAGGTGGCTAACAGTATCTTTCAAGTCAGTATAGGTAAGCTCTTTTCTGTTTTTGACTGCAGTAATCTGCGCATTTATTGATGATTTAAACGCCAGCAATGAAGTAACTATGATTGAAGTGATGGATTGTTCGGAATCTGATTTACGCGCGACCGTTTGGCTGAAAAATAACATTGATGTTATGCGGATCCTGCAGTTGCAAATCCATTTGTCTCGAAAACATCAGCCAAATTATCTAAATGAATTTTTCGAAGCCATATTTTGGTTGTAGTTTTGCCTTTACTTTCCTCTTTGGAGAAACAATATTTTTGTTACGAAAGACTGCAGTGCAATGTATATTTGAATCACATGATGCATTAACTTCATATCACGTGGTACATTCAAATTAATAATAATAATAATAATAGACGTATTAGGAGCATTATACAATAGTCTCAATGCTCTTACAACAATATATTCTTAAATTTACTAATACAACTTATTACAGTTTCATTATAAGATAAAGCCTACTACATATATTACCACTATAAACAAAAAACTATTAACTTTAAAAAAGAAAAGTCTTAACTGCTGACTTAAAATTACCCAACATATCAAAGCTTCTAATTTCCTGTGGTAATGAATTCCACAGTTTTGGTGCCGAAACCGAGAACGCTCTGTCTCCATGAGTCACCGTTTTGGATTTTGGCTCAAGTAGCAGATTAAGTATCAAATTGACCTCCAACGTTGGTTTCCGAAACGACAATTAACCTCTAGTGATTTCGATAATATGTGGTTAAAAATGTAAACAAATATGGTAGGATAAGGAGTTTACTGTGTGTAAAGACTTTCCGTGTTTGGATAGTGTGATCCAAACAGTGCGGGAAGTTGCAAGACTGGAGAAAAGCGTAACAAATACGAGCGGCTAGGTGAATGTTTTTTAGTTTTTCGAAAGTCGAGCAACTTCCCAAGTATCGAAACACGGAAAAACCATTAGGTATTTCTTTTATGATATAATACAAGAGAACGAGCAGCAAAACTTAAGGAAATTTTTGGCAGGAAATTTCCGTGTTTGGACACGCGGGTAATAATAATAATAATAATAAAGACGTATTAGGAGGATTATACAATACAGTAGTCTCAATGCTCTTACATGCACTTATATGACTAATCACAGTTTCATTATAAGATAAAGCCTACTACATACATTACCACTATGAACAAAAAACTATATTAATTTAAAACTACTGACTTAATTGACTACTTAAAATATCAATGCTCAAATATCAAACAACGTGTTTGAGAAAAATAAGGTGGTCGAAGTTGATTCGTTGTGGTACGTAACAAGGCCTATACTAGGTTCTCCTCAGTATGACGAATCCCGCGAAGAACCAACCAAACAAAAAGGATAACGTGGATTGTTCGGAGCAAAATCATGGCGCGTGTGTCTACAGCGAGTACAGTTCGATGAGTTTTATTCCAAGTTAATTACTGCACGCACGCGCACAGATCAAATTGAAGCACGCGCACTGTCGTCAGTAGCGTGCTTCGTTTGCTTGCGTGTGAAGACCAACCCGAAAAACCTTTATATCAAACCGTTTTAATGGCTAGATTAGTATTAGGATTAAAAAAAGATTTTCTTTGAGTTAGCGATCATCATACTCAGTTCCAGTCTTTACACACGGTCGACTGCTTATCGCGTATACCATTTACTGTCAATTTAGCCATGACCAATATGAAGTTAGTTCTGAAGTAGATGGCTGTCCTAATGAAGTATCCGTCAGTGTCAGACATGGGCGCCGAAAGGACGTTCTGATTGATGGCGGGCCACGGGGTGCGGCCTATACTACTCATGCAAAATATGAATCTTAGGAATTTGGAGAAATAATTCATAGGTAGCAAATTCAACTATATTATCAACGACCTGTCCTCTGGCAAACAGACGCGATACCCAGCAGAAAAATTGATTACAGGGCATTACATAAAACGTAAATACGTAAGGTATTTAGGTAAAGCTATCTTGAGATGTGTAGTGTTTCAATTTCCAAACGCAGTAGTTGTCAAATGCAAATGCTGCAATCTGATTGGCTACGCTGACGAGAGTTATCGAGTAGCGATATGAGTTCATCAGATACATTTGTATGCGTTTTCGCCTATCGTCCACACTAATACGATGGAAAACGGATACCTTGATCCACGAAAACGGAGGCTTTCGAAAAACGCCTTCCAAGGTGGAGACATTCGAAAATGGAGGCCTTTCGTATTAGTGTGGACGGGAGAAAACGCTTAAAACGAAGGTTTGCGAAAACGCTTGACGTCATGAATGTACCCCTTATTGTTGTTATTTGGTCTGATTTCCAGCTTGATTGCTTGTCTTCAATTGAATATATTGTTAATTAATCTACATGCAATAGCTTACCGAAGGCGGCAGCTGGGATGCTCTACGGACGTTGGTTATTTTTGATCGACCGTTGAGATTACAAAGGCGTTACAAGCCGTATCGTCAGCGACGATTTTGGGTCAGACGTGGACGAACACGTTCATGGTGGGATAATTTCGTCAATCAAACGTTCCTTCCTGAAGAATGGGTAGAAAACTTCCGGATGTCACGGAATTATCTTTTAAAATTAAGTGAACTTCTTCGTCCTCACATCGAAGGCAAAGAAAACAGAATGAGGTCGCCTGTGTGTAAAAAAGTTAGTTGCCATTATTACTATAAAGAAAGGCGAGAATAATAAGCGATGGCTGATTGTCTCGCTGGCACAATTTGGGCATGCGCACTAAAGAACAAAAACGTGCGAGCAAAACGTATAATTTTCTCACAGCTAGTATACGCTAGTGTTATTTGTATCCGTTTTCGTTGGATCAAAAACGGAGGCATACGAAAACGGATTGGCTCTTGATCGAAACTGAAATTTCCTATTTTCCAGAGATTTTATCCAAACTAAGTCAAACTTACCAAACATATTTATCATACAGTAGGAACTAATTTACGGTTTTGTTTCCATGACAACAAGGTCACGTGACTTATTGGTGGCCATTTTGGATGAAAACATAAAACGTTCTTGAGGCACGCGAATATATATAATTTAAACAATTAAACAACGTAATTTGATGCAAATATTGATCTAGTTTATCAAGCTAAGTTGTCACATTGTATAGCTTTACTGTAAATGGAAACTTTAAGGGAATGATTTTTTCTCTAATTATAATTTCTCAAATATTTTGTTTCTGCGAATTTATTCCTATCATTCAACTTAACATGATAAACGCAATTAAATTCTGCATCAAATTGTGTTGTTTAATTGTTTAAATTGTGTATATTCGCGTGCCTCAAGAACGTTTTAAGTTTTCATCCAATATGGCCGCCAATGAGTCACGTGACCTTGTTGTCATGGAAACGAAACCGAAAATTAGTTCCTACTATATGATAAATATGTTTTACAAGTTTGACTTAGTTTGGACAAAATCTCTGAAAATAGGAAATTTCAGTATCGAAGTAAGATTATTCGCACTCAATTACTAAAGCCTAGTTGTACTACATAAGTATAACGACATACGCAAGCGCAGTTTCACCATTAACAGAAAAGAAATCTGATGATGGAATTATAACAACTTTTCATAAAAACAAACCTTGCAGAGACGTTTTTGCTAGGACATCAGGACAAATTTAGCGGGTTTGCTCCTGCGATTAAGAATTGTATAGGATTAATAATTCATCGATGGCAAGAACTTCCTTGTGGTTGAGATGTGCGTAGGTTGTGGTTTTAGTCTGATATGTATTTTCGTTAATTTAAGGAAAGGATTGTCATCTAATCTGTTATAGATTAACAGCTGCGGCCTGTGTTGACTATAAATTTTACTTAACTCTTTCCTGTCCGACTGAAAAACATCCAAAATTGAACCACCTCTTTGTTCTAAGACTGATGAAGTCGTGAATCGAAAAACACGGTACACGGTATATTGACGATAACGCAAGATTAAAAATTGAAAATCGACAAGCGCCAGACACATGAGATCCACTCACACGCCAAGCTTGATTTGATTTCATAAACAACTCTACGATTCGTGCATGGCATTTTGAATTTCCATGATGCTACGAGGGCGTGCAAGGTGGGCTTTTCTAGAAAAATGAAATTTATGATAATTAATGCTAGTTTATATTAACATAATGTGTCTTGTATGTTCGGGAAATTTAGAAGCAAGGTGAAAGCCGGTTTACTGGGCTTTCAGAAAATGTATAGCTTTCGCAACTTATAGTTATTTTCAGAGACAGGCTGTAAAAAACCTTTAAAAACGTTTTGAAAGGTATTTCAAACACTCATTAATAAGTCATGAGGAAAAGACAAAAGAAAATCACGACCGTATCGTTGTTTTAAAAATGTGATAAAGATTCGTCCTGATTTACATAAACTTTATCTTTGATTTTCTCGGCTTAGACAACATCGATTTTCAAAATTACTACGCCAATGAACTTATCAAATGGGTCGTGTTTGAAGCCGTTTAATAAACTCGCAGCACGTGTTTTATCAGATCTAAAACACTCGGGCTACGCCCTCGTCTTTTAAATCTGATAAAACACTGCTGCTCGTTTATTAAACAATACTTTATTATCTAAGCTTTCGTCCTCAACGACATCATCAGAGATAAGTTGAGGCTGTACGTGTTATATATAGAGTGTTTGTAAATAATTAGGTTAAATATATGTGTAAATGTATAGTTAAAACCAATTCCCAAAGGCTAAAAACAGCCTTTTAAAAAAGAAAAAAGCCTTTTAAAAAGCCTTTAGCCTTTGGGAATTGGTTTTAACTATACATTTACACGTTTAACCTAATTATTCACAAGCACTGTATATTATATAATACGTACGGCCTCAACACAACTCTATATCTCTGATGATGTCGTTTACGACGAAAGCTTAGATAATAAAATACCTTTTAAAATGTTTGTAAAAGTTTTTTACAGCCGCAGTTTTGCCCTCATTCGAACCTTACTAAAACAAGAAAATATTTTCCCGCCAAGAATAAACCAAGAATCAATTTTACTTAACTCTTTCCTGTCCGGCCCCAGTCAAAAGGGGTCATAGAAGACCCCCGAAGTCGTCAATCGAAAAACACGGCACACGGTAACGCAAGATTAAAAATTGAAATTCGACAAGCGCCAGGCACATGAGATCCACTCACACGCCAAGTTTGATTTGATTTTACAAACAACTCTGCGATTGGTGGCATTTTGAATTTTCATGATGCGTACGGGCGTGCAAGATGGCATTTCCTAGAAAAATGGAAGGTTTTCAACCTGATTTATGATCATTAATGCTAATTTATATTATCATGATGTGTCTTGTTCGCTAAAATTCAAAAGCATTGGTAACAGCCGTTTTATTGGACTTTCAGAAAAGGTATAGATTTCGCAACAGTTATGGATATTTCCCGAGATATCAATAGAACAAAGAGGTAGTTCAATTTTGGATTTTCAGCCGGACAGGAAAGAGTTAAAGGACATTGGCAACAAAAATTTATTTGTCTAATATGAAAGAACTCGTAAAATGATAGAGTAACACCTTTTACATCTTTTCCGTATTTTACTTCGTTTTTGAAATATTTCAGTTTGTTTGATATGTAAATAAGATGGTCTCTGACGTCAGGTGCAGGGTAGAGAATTTTCACTCATTAAAATATTAGTTACATCTTCAAGTTTGTTCCACAAATTTACTTGACAATGTGCGTATATAATAACTCCTCATGATAATGAACGTTATAAACTTAGCAATCACTGAGATATAAGACATTTTTTAATGTGCGAAAATTCTCTACCCTGCACCTTACTTCAGAGACCATCTCATTTACATATCAAACAAACTGAAATATTTCAAAAACAAAGTAAAATACCGAAAAGTTGTAAAAGGTGTTAGTTTATTAGATTTATCACTCTTTTAGGTGAACGGAATACCCCAACAGGCTAGAAGCCCAATTGATAGAGATTCCGAGGGCCTAGCGTTGTCATTTTACGAGTTCTTTAATATTAGACAAACTTAATTTTTGTTGCCAATGTCATTTAAAGCAAGAAAGAATTTCTTATCAAGAATACTTACCGACAATCAATTTTACTTAAGTCATATTGTTTATTTAAAGCATATATTGTTTATTTGTGGTCCGCGTAGTAAATTTGCGGTGCAAATGTTACTATAAGGGCAAAAAATAAACAATATGACCCGACAAAAGTCGTGTTATTATCATTATTATCACCAATATAATATATAAGGACAAATAATTATGAAAGGCACCATTAATCTGGTTAAAGATGCAGTTCATTATAAGATCGATGATATCATCGATCAAAAATAGCTAAAGTCATACTCCAATCTAAACCTAATACTAATCCTAACTCTTATGATGTTTTATTTTAGTCCCCAAAAATATATGTTTCTCATCACCGTGCGGATCATCTCCAAACCTGCGGGTGACTCGTTTTTTTCCAATTTTCCCAAAACCTTTAGTAATTTTTAGCTTTTATATATCCTTGATGAATTGAATATGTATTGCCACTGAGCACTGGTTGTGTGGTCTAACAATTAACCGAGTAATTTATAAACTGAAACGATTGCACCCGTTTAACCCCAATTCTAGCCAGTGTATTATATATCTCAACTGTATTTTGTTTTGCAGTTTAGTCTCATATTGCCGTGTATCATACAAGATGGTTTCCCAGTTGTCACTTATTTTCTGGGTTGTCGCTTCATTTGTGTGGCTCGCCGACTGCGATCTGTCGTGTTTACCGAATTTTACAGATGAGGTATTAAGATCGCGAACAGTTAAGACATAACTAGGTTTTTTAAATTATATTTTTGAATATGCGTAGTCGTGGTAAAATGTACTAATTATTACTGTTTTTAGACTGATTCCTGGCATCATAACCATGAAACAGATTATAATGGTGAGTTTCTTTCTTACACATACCGTAAACTGCGCAATATAAGCCCTCCCGTTTATAAGCCCCCCTTGTTTATAAGCCCATCTATCTACAAACAGAAATTATATAGCGGTTATAAGCCCCCGAATATAAGCCCCTACGTTTATAAGCCCACCCAAAACCCCTTACGAAATTGTATAAGCCCAGGGATTATATTCCGCAGTTTACGGTATAGTATTTACTATTTAAAGTGCCAAATTAATCGAAGATTAAGTTTGTCTTATTTGAAAATCTCTTAAAATAATGAAGGACATCAATTTACAGCTCTTCCATATTTCACTTACTTCTTAACTTGTGATATTCAAATGAGATGATCTATGACGTCAGAAGGTTTACACAACATTTTAACATATTGGAAATTATATATATCTTTAAACTTATTGAACTAAATCACTTGAAACTTGTCTTTAATGCTTAGTTTCACGAACTGTAGTAATACGCAAAGTTTCAAGTGATTTTGCACGATAATCGTAATTAAAATTTGTATAAACCTTTTGACGTCATAGATCATCTCATTTGAATACAGTGCTTCCACAACCGTGGAAGTTGTTGTCTGAAATTTCCTGATATTTTTATGATATTATCACGTGATATCATTTCCCATCCCACCAATTATTAGATCAAATGAGCCTGCTCGCAGGCTGTGTGAAAATTAGTAACGAAATTACCAAAAAAGATGAAATAGTCAAAATAGCGCTGACATGAAATTAAAAAATATTATATTAACTAGCGCATGCCTGCCTAAGATGGAAGACAGCCTTTATTTTTTAGCTACATGTATTTAAGATATCAGTCAAATATTTACACATTCCACCTAAATGTCTTTAAATTTCCAGATGTCCTTAGATATTTTTATAGCATTTCCTGATTTTCCTGAGATTTCATGCGATTTCCTGAGATTTTAACTGATCCTGAAAATTTACTTTTCAAGTCAGGATTTGCTAAAATCAGGAAATTTCCTGCGAAGTGGAAACACTGTTTGAATATCACATAATTCTAAATATCTTAAAGGACATTGGTAACAAAAAATAAGTACCTTTTAGATCAAAGAATGTGACCTAGATAACCGGAATATCGTAGTTTGAGGCTGTAAAAATGCTCGTAACGGCGTATTAAAGATGAATTAGGGTTCTCTGTCACATGACCTGTGACGTCATGTGCTGGGTAAAGATGTCAGTGTTGGCGGAAATGCAAAGAAATTAAGCTTCTTCTCAACATTATTTTAGTAATCGCTATTACAACATAAATTAGGCTATACATGTCTCCAGGAAATTTCCTCCACGATCCTTGTCAAGATGGCGGCCGAATAACAGCGATATTGACTTTGTGCTTCATTTTGTATAAATAATTGTTATTTATGACTTGGTATTTTTCATTCAACCTAGCTAAAATTACCCCAAAAGGCTAGAAATAGCATTCCAGAGACCTAAGAATTCACAAATTTTCCGGCGAAGTACGCCCCGACCCCTAGACGTTTCTCGCATCTTCGGCGCACGCCTTTACGCCCCTGCATCTAAAATCCTGGATCCGCCTCTTATAGTGGCATTTATGATGATTTCTTTTTAGGCGTGACAGCAACTGATAAAACAACTCCACGGAACATTAAGTTTAACGTGACTTTGGAAAGTCAAATCAATAAACAGATCAATTTGGAATTATTTGCTCATTACACATATCTGTCCATGGTAAGCATAATCAGATAGAACACCCATCCATTACTCGACATATTTAAACCCCAGTCAGCAGACAAGAAAAAATCGAATGTATAAGCTAATTCCAGAAAAAAATATTTAGAAAAATAACAATTCAAGTGCCGAACGGTAAAAAATAAATCAAACGAAAATGAACCCCCAGACTCCCCTAATGATTCACTTCACTACCTATTATTAAACTAGTTATTTTATTAAACATTTCACAACTTAATACAATCTCGTTCCCCAGAGTCTTCCCCGCCGCTCATCCGCCAAGTGGGAAGAGTGGAAGACTGCTGGGAACAACTAGATTGAACTTAATATGGCATGATGCATCGTGGCGCCGCTTTTGATATTATTTTGTCTGATAACTTTACGTGGGGGGGTGATGGTCGTCCCCAAATGCTTGGAAACTGGTGTTATGGATAGCTTTCGATTTCGACGACCCTTTCACAGCCAGTAATGATCGATATTAACTCTTGGTACGTACACACTAGTATCGTTTCACACATACAATTCACTGTTCCTTTAATGTTATCCTTTAATGTGAAATAAACGTTTAATGAGAGTGTATAACTTTCGACTCCTGACCAAGGTAAGACCTTGCGCCGACTGTAGCGGGCTTTTCGCGCGCGAATCCTTATATGGGCAAAACAGGTAACCCAAAACACCGGTGTGAGTTGTGATACCTTTACATGGCTCCCCTAAAATAGTTGACATTAAAACGAAAAACTATTTTACATTAAAACGAAAAAGATTAACCGTTCTTAAGATTGACGAAACGTCTCTCAAATTAACTATTCTTAAGATTAAATAAGTGTTTCTTAAGATAACTGAACATTTTTAAATTAACTGTTCTAAGATGTTCCTTCAACTGTTGGTCTGTATTTCACACGTGGCTCTCCGTCTGGGACTTCACCCGGTCTTCTCCAGCATTCCTTCTGAGGCCTCGACCAGCACAACGAGCTTGTTGACTGGATGATCTAAGGTTGATCCGCTTAATGTTTTGATAGTTACTGATCGAACCAGCCCTTGGTCATCTCTGTTTACGCTAATCACTCTTGCCATAGGCCACTGGTTTATTGCACTGTTAACATCCGTCAGCAAGGACTGTGTATCCTACTTTGAAATTCCTGCGTAGTTTTCATTTGAAATTCCTGCGTAGTCGTAGGTGCGCAACGATTCGTCATCTAGTCGCTGACCGTGCTGCTTGATGATAGCGTTCATGACGTTAAGAACAGATCGGATCTGCCGCTGCCATTTTCTGTTCGCCCACAGTTCCTCTCAGGTGTCGGCAAGTGACACACTCTGAAATAGACTGTCGCGCTGATGATCCAATAACCGTGGGTACGTAATTCATTTAGGGTTATGCCTCTGCCACTGTGACGCGTCTTTATAGCGCGAATATGATTGACAATAAGCTTTGTTGAGTGTCCGAACTTCGGTAGGATAACTGGTGTCTTCAATTTATCCGTGAAATTTGCTCTTCTTATCCTTCCTTCTACTCGTAGAAGACCTTCGGAATCCACGAATGGATCTAAGGTATGAAGAATGCTTGTCTTCTTCATGGCTGATTTATTCTTCTTGTCTGATAGACGATTGCTTGACGAGGAGTCAGTTTGAATTTGTTTTAGACTCTTTATCTCCGTTGCAAATGCGCCAGCTTGCATAAGCTTGATAATCTCCACCTCGGCCTCTTCCAAGTCTTTAGAGCTTATCAGTGAACTTGCTGAGATTCTCTCTCCACTTTCACACTCAAGTTTTCTGCCTGTCGACTTGTCCTTCTTGGCCATTATACTCTCCTTCAGTTTCTTCTTATAAGTCTTCCAGCTCGAGAAACGCTCCAGTCTGTTGAGCATATCATTCTTCTCAGTCATCACACTCGTTTGACGTTCACCTTTACTACTAGATCAGCTGCATCGATCACGCTTTCATCTATCTCCTGCTCCTTCCACTTCTCTTCTGATTCTCTCAAGAATTGAGGACCTTCGAGCCACTTCGACTTCTGAACAAAATATTTGGCAGTCATACCACGTGATCCTTCGTCTGCTGGATTTTCTGAAGAACTCACATACTTCCACTGCGATGGCGATGTGTGATCTTGTATCAGCTGAACTATATTTGCTATACATATACGTGGAATCGTCTCGACTCGTTATTAATGTAGCCTATATATGACCACCTTGCTATCGGTCCAGTAGTATTCTTCTAAACCATCGTAATTGAGCTCCTCTTTTAGCACGTCTGCTATCTTCACGGATACTCAGAGTCTCAGGGCCTTTTCATAAAAGGGACCTTCGTGGCCAAAATATTTGTTTACTGTTTCTGAGGCAGGCTTTTTCGTTTATATATATATATTTTTATATTTGTCTGCCATTTTATTTAAAAATATTTTTTCTTTAATTCATGATCAGTGAGGGATCCAGGGTTTTTCGAAAGGGCTAACGGTAATATATAGGCGGGTCTGGGGGCATGGCCCCTCAGGAAATTTTTTAATTTTGCAAAGCCCAGACGTGCTTTTCCGGCGATTTTTGCTAAATTAAGGCACCACACCGTTGCTAAAAATGCACGATTACAAAGGGGCATCAAGATTATGAAACACACGTTAATATAAACTCAGTAATACGGAACCAATATATACACTTTAGCCTTTAGGAGTCTTCATCATAAGCTACCAACACATTGTGCTTATAATCGGTCATATAATATTGCGTTTATCACTTCGACTTCTTCGTCTTGACATGGTGAAAAACTGAAAACACTAGCTTGTTTGCGGGATTTTAGAGTAGGGGACGCGCGCCGCGTAGGTCAACATAATAATTTAAGTAAGTCTAAGTTGTTAATTAAGGGCTAAAACTTACTTTCCATTTGTTTAATTTTTATTCCTTGCTTATTTGTTGATTAAATTTATGAAAAAGGGACTTTTCCTGGTGGGGCAAAAATTGATTAGTGGGGGGGGGGGGGCACAAGTGGGGACTGGGGGGCACTCTGGCCATATCCTGTAGTAGATGCATCCGACATGGTATGAAGTTGATCTGACTTGACTTTCCCAAAGCTTGGGGGCTTCGAGCTCCTTGGCACGCTTACGTCTTCAAGCAGGAAGAGTTCGTTCTTCCATTTCTCCCATCGCATGCGAATTGCTTCACCGACAGGTTCATCCCCAGTCTTTGGTGTTGCAGATGTCTTGTAGTATCTTCTTTCCTACAAAGACTACGGGGGCGATGAATCCCAGAGAATCATAGACCGAGCTTATCCTGGCCAGTATTCCTCTTCCCGTGCAGGGTTGGTTTTTCAGCTGTATCTGAACGTGTCGGACTCGATACACCAGTGCACACCAAGTGCTCGTTCGGTGGGCAACTTATCCTGACCTAGGTCTAGGCCTTTGATCTCTTTAGATCTATCTTCTTCGGGTACCGACTCGATTACTTTGCGGCTGTTGCTAACGAACTTGGTTAGATTGAATCCACCTTTCTTACACACGGACTTCGCTCATCGCACCACGTCGATCGCTTCTTCCTCTGTAGGAACGGATTTCAACATATCATCAAGATAGAAGTTTCTTCTCAGAGTATCCGCTATGCCAGAGCCAAGTTCTTCCTCGTAGTCGTCGGCTGAGCGCTTCAGGGCAAAGTTGGAACATCCTGGTGATGATGCGCCACCAAACAAGTGGACGGTCATGCAGCAACCTACCGGTTCTTTCGTCATATGAGCGTCGGGCCACCACAAGAAGCGAAAGTAGTGTTGATCTGGTTCTGTCACCTTGATCTGGTAGAACATCTTTTCTACGTCAGCCATTATGGCAACACTTTCTTCTCTGAACCTTGTAAGTACGCCGCTCAATTTGCTTGTTAAGTCCGGTCCTTGCACCGAGCTGAACAGTCAAACACAACTCTAAGACTTTTAGGTTTTCTTCGATGGCATACTTGAATGGTATAGTGGCATCTCGTAGTGTGAGTCTTACGATGTACGATTCCAGTTCCAACCTTCTTCAGAAACTTGCGATCTTCCTTTGACATTGCAAGTCCTTTCTTTTTCTTAGAAAAATCTAATTCAAACATTCTCTCCACAGTGCTAGGAGTTATTTCTTCTTTGATCTTTCTCTCTGCGACGTCGATGCATCCTGATGGTTCATTTTCACCTTGTACTTGCGCTCTGTTACAGCGGACTGTGCCATTATTATTGCAGAGTTACTGGACCATTTATATACCAACCGATGATTGAACGTACTGAGCATACGGTTCTGCGTCTTGTCCGTGAACTACTTCTCTTGGACGTAAGGCCTTTGGACAGTTAAGACCAATCAGAAGGCCAACTTCCACGTCCTCCATGTACGGGGTCTTGCTCACTTACTGATTGCTCACTTACTCTCTGCAGATGTTGAAACTTCTTAACCACTTCTGGTCTTCTCGGTCCGTCGGTATCTGTTGTCTCACATAACTTCTGGGAAGATCTAAACGTACGTCATCTTGCTGATAGTTGACTGAGAGTTCTAATATTGTTACGGATAGCTTTCGATTTCGACGACCCTTTAATGATCGATATTAACTCTTGGTACGTACACTCTAGTATCGTTTCATGACGCATACAATTAACTGTTCCTTTAATGATATCCTATAGGGATATATATATATATATATATATAATGATATATAGGGGGGTGGTTAGGGTTAAGATCTAAGTTGTTTTTGGGTTAGCAGTTCTAGTGCAATCTCTCATTTCGTCCCACCTGAGCAGAGCTATTATCTAACAATAACCCAGCTTATAGCCGGCGGTTTTTTAGGGGTTGGGATTTGGGGTCGGGTAAGCGTTGGGGCAAGGCGGAATGGGGGCAAGGCGGAATGCTAAAAAACCGCCGGCTACGCAGGCTAGGTTATTGTGGAGTTTCGATTTTGCATGAGATCTGAGGCGGGATTGTTTACTCATATGTGGCTAAGACCAGAGTACTGGAGAGATACCTTTTGAAATTTCAAAGATTTTTTAATGTTTAGGCTTTCAGTAAGTTTATGAGACAACGTATACTCCCCATATTGGGCCCGATCCATCCCATCTGTCCGTCTATCCACGAAACCAACCAACCATCCATCCCAATTTTCTTCATTACAGGCTTACCATTTCGACCGTGACGATATTAACTTGCCGGGCTTTCACAAATTCTTTGCGAAAATGGCCAAGGAGGAGCACGAGCATGCTCAAAAGGTAAAGGTATTTTTGAGTCATAAAACGTGTTGTGTTGCGTAGGGGCAGTGTAGAAATACAAATCGAATATCTAAAAAGGTTGGTGTATGTACTGCCGAAATAGCGTGTAAGTAGTCTAACATTTTGAGCGAAGGCCCTTCGTCAGAGAGTGAAACGTAAAGTGAAATAATAACTGAGTGAGACTTTTATAATAGAATAAATAATCGCGTAAGACAAAAATAAGCCAATCAGGTGCTCGAAAAAATAACAAATAAGACGCCCCCTAGGCATAAACTCGGGCAACTTAGAAAGCTACTATGGAACTTTTGGGTTGTCTGATATTGTTTTACTGGAGCGCGGTTAATTTGTCGGCAAGTGTGATTTGATGATGCTATTCACATCTGATTTTTACTTTTGTTTGGACCGTATTTCATTGTTCCCCTAATACCCGGGCCGGTATAATATAGTGGACAGTGACCGCTGCTTGACTTTCCAAAGTTAAGCACCGTACCTCTGGTACACTAACTGGATGGAATACCACCTTGTTCATATATCGGTCCCGGAAGACTGAAAATTAGTGTTGCCATAATCCAATGAGCAGTGCTAATTGGAGGTCGGGCTTTCACCAAGAGCCTTAAATAAAATTGGGACCAGCTCTGTCTGGGGAAAGTGGTTAATTACAGGGATTGGAGTGGCGCCCACCCCTACCTTCGGGTAGCAGCTACTGAAAGAGGAGCCTACGGGTCGCCTCCGGCTACGGCCGGCCAACTTACTTACTTACTTACTTAATAGTGGAAGAATTGATGTTTTAACAATTTTTTAGTGGAAGAATTTTGTAGTGGAAACATTTTTTAGTGGAAGAATTGATGTTTTAAAGAAGATGGCGTTATTGGCGCATGCCTAAAGATGAGCATAGCGCCTGGTCGCCTGGTTTCGCAAAGCCTATCGGGACGATGCAATAATTGCAATTTGTCGACCCGAAAAATAAAACAAATACAGAAACGCCACCGAAACCTAAACTCGGCTACCACCATTGGTGGTAAGCCGAGTAATAATAATGAGATATAAAAGTAGGAAAGTCATTTGCTATTTAACAATCAGAAAACAGACCATACAAAGGGATGCTGGGAGGTGAAATAAAGAAATACCCATGGGGATTAAGTGAGAGTGTGAGACAAAGATCAATAGAATGAAATGAAAATCTTTTATTAAGACCATGGGGATGAATGGTTCCAAGTTTAAAAATGAGACGCTTTTCTTGTCTTTTACGGCAATCATCTCCACCGGAAATGGGTGACAATGGCACAAACTTTCATGTCGGAAATTGAATGGTTGATACTATTGAAACTAGTTTCACCGATGTAGAGGAACAGCATTTACTACATGATATACAGTAAATGATGTTGGAGGAGGTGCATGTAAAACTATGCCGAATAACGAAATTTGATTTAAGTCCGGAAATACACGTAGCGGGGTTCAGGTGTGAGCAAGTGTACTGCGTAGTAACGGGTAGGGGAACAAGAAAAGGAACTGGTGAATTTTGTTTGAGGGCACTGAACCAAATTGTTCCTAATATTTTTATTTCGTCGAAAAGAGATTGATGGGTTATCGGTGAAAATAGTAGACGTCTCTTGGTCATTTTTGAGCATATGAAAATTACGGGTAACGATTTTCCTAACTTTGAAGTAAAAAAAGTTGAAGTTAAAGGGATGAAACGTTAAAAATAAAGGGATTTTTGTCATTGGAATTGTCCTGTAAATGTGATATTTTCTCGGAATGGGAAACCTTTTGAATAGCGGCGTCTAATAGATGAGAAGGATTGCCGCGCTGGACAAAATAAGATCTTGGTCTTCACGGCAATAAACCAACCTTTTTAGATATTCGATTTGGTTTCATTTTTGTTATGAGATAAAACAAAATGCAGAAGAACATATCGTGCAGAGGGAGATGAGTCAGATGACTGAACTGATGTTCCAATTTGACCTAAGGCTAAGACAAAAACGTCAGCAAATATTTAAACGAGACATTCAAAACCATAACACATAATAAGTATCAACCAGGACCTGGTTGTATAAAAAGGTGGTTAACTTTACTATAGTTAGCATTAACTATACAGTATACACCTTCATTCTTAACATGAGTGGTTGAACTTAACTACGATAAATCATAGTTAAGAGACGTGAAAACAGACCAGGAATTGCTGCTCGTTGTATGGAGGTGTCCGTTATTGTCAGGTGTCTTGCTTTTTGCATTTGCTATTCCCGGTTTAATGTACACTGATCATTTTATAGTTTATGA
Organism: Chrysogorgia sp. JL179-B06; assembly: GCA_035772405.1. NCBI lineage: Eukaryota > Metazoa > Cnidaria > Anthozoa > Scleralcyonacea > Chrysogorgiidae > Chrysogorgia > Chrysogorgia sp. JL179-B06. Next base: position 1,419,959 of record JAYKKM010000180.1, read on the forward strand.
AATATCAGAACAAACGTGGTGGAACTATTTTTCTAAAGTCAATTAAGGTACGTTTTACGGAAGTTCGTCAAATTCAAATCCTCTGAGTCGTCTTTTTCTGGGGACAATTAAGGACACTCAGCAATCCAGCACACATGTACGCACTGCGTACCTATTTTTACGAGATGGCTCTCCATATGTTCTAGTGATTTGTGGTGAAGGAAAATTTCGAGTGTTGAAATAATACATTTAAGACCAAACCAGGACCAGTTGCGAAAAATGCAACGTATGTGAGTGTGTATACAATAAAGTAAATTCAGATGATGTTACTACTCCATGTTTTACATGACGATCGTCTCACCGCGTAAAACTCGGATTAACATTATCATCTGAATTAACTTTATTCTACGACGCTCTATACCGTCAAGGTATTGACCACCGTACTGGCCGTTTCGATTTGTCAGTATAAAAGTAATAACTAAAGTAGGCAGTTTATAAGGCAATTTCTTCTTTCTCAATATACTGATACCAGATTTTTCACATTCGTATTCATATATATATATTGAACCAATTACATAATGTAACCAAACGATTTATTGAGACTTGAGCTTGACGATTTTCATGTATCGTATGTCAATTTAATATTCTATTATGTGCATTTAAATTAACCAACAAACTTTGTTCTTATCGTATTTATAATTCACACAAGAACGAAGCTTGTAGGTTTAATTTAAATAAACATAAAACAATACTATAAATACGTGTACCGCAATAACCCCTCGCCCGCCTTCTCTCTAGAGAAAACTCTACTTGACCCGGCTGGGATTCGATTCCGCGACCTTCGGTTTGCTAGTCTGACGCTCTACCGACTGAGCTACAGGTCGGGAGCAGGTGGTCGAATGATGATGGTACTTGGGCTATTTGATATTTCGAAACAGATACTAGTTTCAATATCTTGACAATTTAAAATGGTTAAATTTAAATGGCTAAATTGTTTTATCAAGATATTGATGAAACTAGTATCTGTTTCGAAATATAAATAGTCCAAGTACCATCATTCGACCACCTGCTCCCAACTTGACCTGTAGCTCAGTCGGTAGAGCGTCGGACTATAGCAAACCGAAGGTCGCGCGGGTTCGAATCCCAGCAGGGTCAAGTATAGTTTTCTCTACTTATCCGGTATGGTTCGTCACTCGGAGTAGCCATTTACATCATTATTATTCACCACCCGAGTTCATAATCCTCATAACACTATATATATATATATATATATATATATATAACTTTTAATTGTAAATAAACCATTTTTAACTATATCATTGCTCCACAATTTTACTGTGTTGAGCTCTCTTGCTGACTAGAAAACTTCTACTCACACACATATATATATATATATATATATATATATATATATATATATATATATATATATATATATATATATATATATATATATATATATATATAATATATATATATATATATATATATATATATATATATATATATATATACAAATTGGTTTTCTCCTTCAGCCGTATAGTGCTCTACACCAAAGTGGAGCTAAGTTAAAATTAAAGATTAAAGATTAAAACCTAAGATTGTTCATTTAAAAAAGCACTACAGTTCTGTTTCGAGAGACCCTTCATAGATCCTCTCTCTTCAGGCGCATAATCAGATTAAACTAAAAATATCCCATTTATATACCGTTCATCCATAGTGGCGTAAAACCTAACCGTTTTTAATTAAAAATTTGTTTGCATGCCGGCATGCACTAGCTAGTTCGTTTCTTTTGTTTAAAGTACAAGTTTCTGGTTTACAAATGATGAAATATTTTCCCATTATACATAAATTACATTTTTTCCCAATATTTGAATACGAATTTGCACGGGCCATTATCTTCCAGTCTACAGCATATGTGATGTCATTGTCCTTTAGGGACCAAATGTGTTTGCTTAGCTCTGTGGAATTTCTCTTGTTATCATCTCGGAATGAACATGTGTGGTTGTTAAATCGTGTTTTGAACCGATCCCCAGTAAGGCCGATGTATGTTTCCTTTGTATCGTTGGTTTTTACAGTGGCTTGGTAGATGACATTATTGCTTAGGCATTCTCCTTTTAGCGGGCAATCAGGTTTTGATCTACAATTACACATTCTTTCAGGTAGTTGTGGAGTTTCCCTGAGGGTAGATTTGTTGTGGATATTGATTTGTCTTTCTAAATTAGGCATGCACGAGTAACTTATTTTCAAGGTGTTTTTATTAAAAATTTTCTGCAGTGGGTGTCCGCTCTTGAAGGATTCTTTCACAATATTTCTAAACTTGCGTCCTACATTTGTGACCGAAAAGTGGCTACAATTATGACCTAAAATATGAAGCAACTAACAACCAAGCCCCAGAGAGAAGACCTAGACGCAGGAATATTACATGGTATAATCCCCCATTTAGCAAAAACGTCGTTACAAATGTAGGACGCAAGTTTAGAAATATTGTGAAAGAATCCTTCAAGAGCGGACACCCACTGCAGAAATTTTTTAATAAAAACACCTTGAAAATAAGTTACTCGTGCATGCCTAATTTAGAAAGACAAATCAATATCCACAACAAATCTACCCTCAGGGAAACTCCACAACTACCTGAAAGAATGTGTAATTGTAGATCAAAACCTGATTGCCCGCTAAAAGGAGAATGCCTAAGCAATAATGTCATCTACCAAGCCACTGTAAAACTACCAACGATACAAAGGAAACATACATCGGCCTTACTGGGGATCGGTTCAAAACACGATTTAACAACCACACGTGTTCATTCCGAGATGATAACAAGAGAAATTCCACAGAGCTAAGCAAACACATTTGGTCCCTAAAGGACAATGACATCACATATGCTGTAGACTGGAAGATAATGGCCCGTGCAAATTCGTATTCAAATATTGGGAAAAAATGTAATTTATGTATAATGGAAAAATATTTCATCATTTGTAAACCAGAAACTTGTGTACTTTAAACAAAAGAAACGAACTAGCTAGTGCATGCCGGCATGCAAACAAATTTTTAATTAAAAACGGTTAGGTTTTACGCCACTTGGATGAACGGTATATAAATGGGATATTTTTAGTTTAATCTGATTATGCGCCTGAAGAGAGAGGATCTATGAAGGGTCTCTCGAAACAGAACTGTAGTGCTTTTTTAAATGAACAATCTTAGGTTTTAATCTTTAATCTTTAATTTTATATATATATATATATATATATATATATATATTGATGTCCCACATTTGTGTGGCATCAAGGGTGACTGTAAATAGCAGTTATCTTCATCCTGCTCATCAGCACTATACACTGATGAGGCCCAAAAGGCCGAAACGGTACCGTCTGTAGTTATATATATATATATATATATATATATATATATATATATATATATATATATATATATATATATATATAATATATATATATATATATATATATATATATATATATATATATATATATATATATATATATATTTAATTGATATATGAGAGGATTTAATATTGTCAAATACATATATGGAAAAAGTGACTGCCCCAACCGGGAATCGAACCCTGGTCTCCGAATCAACGTTTCGGCGCTCTGACCTTTGAGCTAATGAGACACGATCAGAACCGGTTGGGGCAGTCACTTTTTCCATATATGTATTTGAAAAAATTCAAAGACTCAACAGTTGTGACTAGACATTTTATTACTAGTTAGTTTTCGTGCCACACGCGAATTTGTGTGTGGCACGAAACTAACTAGTAATAAAATGTCTAGTCACAACTGTTGAGTTTTGAATTTTTACTATAATATGCTCTGGATTTCCATTCAGCACTCTGCCAACGGTTTTTACTACATTGTCTATAGTATATATATATATATATTATATATATATATATATATATATATATATATATATATATATATATATATATATATATATATATATATATATATATATATATATATATATATATATATATATATATATATATATATATATATATATATATATATATACCGGTATATATATATATATATATATATATATATATATATATATATATATATATATATATATATATATATATATATATATATATATATATATATATATATATATATATATATATATATATATATATATATATACAATATATATATATAGTCTATTCGTGAGAAATGGATCCCTGCCGTGGCGAGATTATCATTTATCACCCTCGCTTCGCTCGGTCCTTAGCGACCTCGCTTGCGAGGGGATTAAATTCGCGGTACATAGGGTCTATTGTACCTACCTACCAATCAACATGGCCGCCAATAGACAGAAATTCAATTATTGGTTTGTTTGGTTTTAGAATTTCTTAATTTAGCCATAAATGTCCCACCCAAATAAATGCCTATTATTTTACTGTTATTTGGCGTGGTATGAGTTGCTAAAAATGAAAGATAATCTAGAATGTATTGTTTTATTAGAAACCGTGCAACGATGGAGTTTGGGGAAATGGGAAGGCAGCGATGAAAAGAGCACTTGAGTTAGAAAACCTGATATATGAATCATTGGTTCTGCTTCATGAGAGCAGCTCAGACATACAGGTATAATTGAAGTTGCTTTCCCACAGATGTATAGTCTTCTCTGTCGTATGTTTATGAGCAGACCACGGGGCTTCCATCTATGACAGAGAAAATCCGGTGAAAAATCATTAAAAAACATGCGAGAAATCAACTTTGGAAAATTAGATGAACCAGGCACTTCGTTCCTCGTTCTTTCCTCGGCACTTCGAGAATCGGGCCTCATTTGTGGCAATGGTCTGGGTACGAGATTGCATTTGTGGCTCTCTTGAACTAGTGCCAGTTTACCCAATTTTCAAATGTTGATTTCTCGCTTAGTTTTTTGCCGGGATTTCTCTGTCAGAGATGGAGGCCGAGGTGTTTAATAAAGTGGGAAAAAAGGCTCACGCGCGTGCGCAGATGTTTAAAGTGCCTATGTCATGTTTGACTTTTAAATTTATTTGGCACTTTTTCATCAACTAAAGTTTCATCTTCAGGCCTTTTCCCCCTGCTAAAGTTTGTTAATTATTCACAGGAAGTGACGTCAGCACAGTGATTCAACAGTGAAATACGATTACGAAGTGAATTTGCTCTTAGCTTTAAATAGATCTGTTTAAAAAAATTCACCCCATTCCTAAATTATGTTCGTTGGAAATTTGGCATATAGAGCTTCATTTTTGAAAAGATGATGATCAGTAAAACTTCAATTCTTCGAGACTTTCTTTAATATCGTCGAGATATGTCGACTTCCTGTTTGCTTAGTCAACATATTGACATGGCCGCTTCGACATACGAATTTTATCTTCTTGTGATGATAATATTAAATATTTCTCACTCATTCTCTTCGCTCACCCGTGAGAGATATTACCAACACTCAAAGATAAGATTTGTATCTCCGCACGGTCATGTAATACCTATATTTATTATATGGATAAGCCGGGTGTTTTACCAGGAACTACAACACTCGTAGAATCCATATGTCACTACATACGGGATGCGAGTGGCATATTCCTTCGTATGTCACGCTCGCGAGTGGCATATCGACAAAAATACTACTCCCCCCGCCAAATCATGGCCACCTGACCGATGCTAGTGATGGCAAATTTGTAAAGATAAGTGATGATAAAGTTAGCTGAAAACTCTTTATTATGATATCAACCTTTTTAAAGAGTTTCTTGCAAGTAATTACTACAGTGAGGAAAACAGAGAAGAAGTAAAAGATATTTCACCAAAAGATCTTACGTTAAGGTCTTCGTATAGGTTTGCAGTGCCATTTCTGTAAAGCGCTCTCAATTCGTCACAATTTATGCCACAAAAATAAAATAGATATCGTTAGAAAGCTATTAATTTGTAGAATACCATGGTGTCTTTGGTTTTGTGATAAACACAAACCGTTAATAGTTCTGAATTTTAAAATTAAAACCAGAGGACTTCACTCGGGGCGATTCAAGTATACAACGCGTTTTATTTTGTTCAAAAATGTTTTCGTAGTTCGATTCCGAGATAAATTTCCAGCAAAACGGTGTCAGCGTTTTTTAATTTATTGCCTGGTTTCGAATTAATGACTTATTTTGTCCGAATGTTGGTCGAAAAACAGCATTTTCAACTTTTGTCGTCAATAAAATCGGCAAAACTCTACATATAAAAAAACGCTGACACAGTTTTGCTCGAAATTTATCTCGGAATCGAACTGCGAACATTTTGTTGAACAAAATAAAACGCTTTGTACTTGAATTGCCCCGAGTGAAGTCCTCTGGTTTTAATTAAATATTTCAGAACTATTAACGGTTTATGTTTATCACGAAACCAAAGACACCATTGTATTCTACAAATTAATAGCTTTCTAACGATATCTATTTTATTTTTGTGGCATAAATTGTGACGAATTGAGAGCGCTTTACAGAAACGACACTGCAAACCTGGCAATGTAAATTAACTTTGTCTCATTGAAATGGTATAACAAGACTTGTTACAATTTTCCCTTATCTTTTTTGGTTTTCGAAATAATTTGACGAAAGACAGTGTGCTGTCCGCCATCTTGGAATTATTTTCGATATGCATGTGACGTCATAAGTAGGGTAAAGTGAAATTTTTATCTTGCCAACCTTATGACATTACGAGCCAGAAACTCGATTATGTTGCACTATTTCCATTTTCAGTTGGCCCACAACATTTTAAAAAGCCTTCCGCGGAAATTCGGTCACCTATGGAGTAGTTTCATCAGGTTTACCCTGCTTGTGACGTCACCAATTTCCTAGTTAATTAGGTCAAATATTACAACAAGATGGCGCATTGTAGACTGTCTTTTATCATAATTATCTGTAATATTTCAAAAACCAAGAAATACACAGAAAAATTGTAAAAGGTCTTCTTATACCATTTTACGAGTTCTTTCAAATGAGACAAAGTTAATTTATATTGCCATATCCCTTTAAAACACAGTTTAATTATCTCCACGGGGTAGTACTATTTTATTGTCCTTATAATAAACAGAACATTACACGGTCAGCTCAAATATATGGATTTTATGTTCTCGCGGCAAGAACAATATGTCGTTTGCTGCGCTCACTCGTGAGATATTGTTCTTCCCACTCGAACATAAAATCCATATCTTCTCGCCACCGTGTAACATCCCCCTTTATATCGTACGTGGTACGTGATATTGCTTACTTAACTCTAATCTACATACCGTTTTTATTACAGTTCCAAGATTTTTTGGTGACACATTTTCTCGCGGAACAAGTTGATAGTATCAAACAGTTAGCTGATTACGTCGGCACGTTGCAGCGTCTTGACAGTGCTTTGGGAGAATATCAATTTGATAAATTAACATTGCAAAACGATTAGATGATGGTTCATCATATTATAAGTAAAATGATTCAAAGTAAAAATATAATTAACCATATTCTGATTCATCTTTTTAAATCAAAATTCATTGTCGTAATTATCAGTGTTTCTAAAGGAAATAAAAGCATCTTATAATTGGACTGGCGTGTTTTCGTATCCATCTCTATTATTGCTTACAAACCTTTTATCCTCCACGGGGGAAGGTCGGCGAAAATGGCTCTGGGATTGGGCGGTCGATTCTCTCATCTTATAATTGACCCGTTTTAAAACTCAAATCAGCAAGAGCATATCATAATTTATTTATTTATCTTCGATTTTTTCTGCTATATCGTTAGTTTAACTGACCTATATAGACCAGGGACGTAGCCAGAACCTTCAAAGGGGGGAGCCCTGTGGAGAATGAAGGAAGTCGTGCAGGGCCGTACATAGCGGGGGGCAGCAGGGGCAACTGCCCCCCCAGAAAAAAACCAAGATATGTTTTTTTATAAGGTTGATTATCAATTTATTATAGGTATTCAGACAATTATTTAATTTGAGTGCTAAAATGCGACGTAAACATAAATAATTCGTCTTGAAAATTTCAAATTTAAATGCATTTTTTTGTTTCAACTTATGCTTAATATGCTGACCATGCAGCCATTTTGATTCCGTCAAGAGCGAACCGGCGACCGTGTGGTATAAATAACCGCGTCTGCATGGTTGTTTTGATATTAAACTTACAAGACGTACTCTTTACTAGATAAGTAATAGGAGTAGAGAACATACCAGACACATGGCGTTCTGTCTATTTCGTTAACAATGGGCTTGCTTATCTTTAAAAAAGTCTAAATATTACCAGACCTTACAGATAAATTTTTTCAGAATGTTCCTCGCAAAAATAGTCGGAAATGCTCTTCTGGAGCTTTCAAAATTAAAATTTTTCTGGGGGGCATGCCCCCAGACCCCCCTAGAGAGGTCTCCGGCAAACACAAACTTCAGAGAATTTGTCTTACTGCCCCCCTGCCAAAATAATCCTGCGTACGGCTATGAAGTCGTGGCTATATGTTCGCCGCAAAGCCGCGATTGTGGCTGGGAAGTGTGTGTGTGTGTGTGTGGTGCATGGTCCCACTGGAAATTCCAAGCCCAGAAGTGCTTTTACAGCAATTTCTAACATGATTTTTTGCGAAATTAGGCCACCAGACGATGGCTAGAAATTTCATTTTTAGCTTTTACATCGTGGTAATAATTAGTTATATTTTATCCAGCCTTTATTTATTCTGACAGTAAAACACAAAACACAATTGTTTGCTTATTTTAAAAAAGGCGTAGGTTTATTAAAAAGAAAACTGAACACAGAAACATATTTAAATTCCGAGTAGAAGCACTTGAAGTAATGAATTTACGAATGTACTGTAAAATATTTAGTTTAATTTTTGGTTTTAGTTCAACAAGCAAAGGGGGGGGGGGGGGGGCGGGAGGAGCTGCGGCTGCCCGGCTCCCTGGCTACGTGCCTGATATAGACTGTAAAACTACTCGATGTATTCCAAAACGACAGGATACATTTGGATTGTGTCAAAAGACTCACTCTTGTATTTAGGGGCTGTGAAAAACTCATTACTTTCTCCTTTCTTTAAACTAAGAACTAATTATATATATTTTTCTTTTATAATTTTAAAATAATTGTAAATACTAATCAAATAACTGTTAATACTGGCAAGTCTCTAAATCAAGTTCAAATTAGCATTTATAACTCCATAACAAAAGCCCGAAGCTTTAAAATGTATCGAGTTTAAATTGCTTCTCCAAGAACTTTACGGCCGCATTAATTTGGGCGATAAACATAAGGAAACTGAAATAAATTGAAATAAAACATATTTACAAACGAAACTATCCGCAAGAAAACAGTTCTACGCTGTGAGCGAAGGTAAATTCAATCAGGGGCGAAACTAGCCGTTTTTTGTTGGCGGGGGGGGGGGGGGGGGGGGGGGGGTGTGTAAGGTAAAATTGCCCTGCTAAAATCTTTGGTGCCCTGCAGCTCCGTAGGTAAAATTTACCGAAACGTATAAATGGAAGCCTGCCTCAATCTACATGCATTTGAACTAAATTCCTATTGTCAGCCTGGTATGTGATGGCAAACTGGCAATACATAGAGTTAAAAATAGATATTAATTTATAGCAAGACCACGAAAATAGGCATTCAGCCGTCTCCAACGAGGATGACACACTACAGCCCGCGCGTTTCCGGTTTCCTTAAAAGCACAGTACCTATGAAGGTTAACCTTTCGTGTATGAACAGCTGCACAACCGCTGCGTGCGCGGACTAAGGTCACTTTAGTTAATTCGTACACATACAGAATTGATCATTGACCGTGCATAAAACTGGCAAAAGTATAATCGTCATGCATTATTTTTCTGGAAACGCATTTAAAGTTGGGGAGCCTAATGTCGACAAGCAGGTAATCAGTGACCGCATTTTTAGGGCGGTGCGGGGTGTCATCCCCCGGAAAATTTTGAAATCTAGAAGCTCGGAAAGACAATTTGCAGCAATTTGAGCAACCTTTTTCATATAATTCTACAGCGAGCATATTTCAAATGAATCCAAGCTTACCTGCTGTTCCAAGTGCCGCGCGCAGCCAATCTCGTTCCCAGAGCCTGCGCAGGTAGATGAAGCCCATAGGTAGATTAACTTAACTAGCTTCTCTCCTAGCCTCTGTCTGCACTGCCCTGCAAAATCTGTGATTGCCCATTTGCCCTGTTTTAGTATTTTAGGGGGGTGTCACACCCCCCTACACCCCCCTTGAGTTTCGCCCCTGAATTCAATAGCTTTGGTGTTTGTGTTGAGCAAATGCATCACAATGTATAACCGCTGGTTGGATTTTGCAGTCTCTAAAAATTTAATGGCGGACCGAATTTTTGTTCAACTCATGCCTTAAAACAGATCTCACGTGAACAAATTAAATGTTTTTATTTTCATTTTTGTGTGCCTGGACAAGCTGGGGTGTAACAAACAAATTTTGTAGAAACTGATATTTTGTCAGTCGACATCACCAGTGACACCTTCAAGAGTGAATACCTATAAATAACAACCCTAAATTGACCACCATTGAACCGTTAGATAAAGACCAAGAGTTAGAGACCGATACGTCGTTCCCGAAGATGTGGAGATAGGGTGGCACAACCAAACATCATAATTACGATTTGTATAGAGCACCGCAAGAGAATACCACCATACGTGCTAATAAATTACACGATGATGATCAACAACTTTGAGTGTCTACGTTAACGAAATAACGTCATTCAAATCAGATCTTCCAAAGATTGTGATCAAGACAAAGAAAGAGACACACGCCAAGCGCGAGCTTGATGAACACAACTTGAACACTTACAAAGAGAGTTATTTCCAAGCACTCGCCTCGATGTACATCACTACTTATATAGATGTGGCGTATCACTGCAATATTTAACACCGTATGAGATTCCATCAATGAGAAAAAGCGATACTGATATTGGGAATATAATTCGTTTATATCATGCCACTGACATACGTAACGTTACCACCTTCCATTAGGAGGGAATTGGTTTATTTATTGTATATAAAAGATGCACAGAACGACTATAAACGCTATTACCCCGGAGAGGAGCTGTTGAACAACAGCATTGAGCTAGGTCTCTCTAGGCGCTCATGAGGATAGAAGTAGATAATCAATAGGAAGAAGCATTGGTAGCGCTAAGGAAGTCTACAATGTGTTTCACCAGATTGTGGAAGAGTAATCCAATAGACCAATACTTTAGTCAAGTGACATTTAACTTCTCTGGTCCCACAAGGAGGCTAAAATGACATATGGATAACAATATAAATTTGAGACGAACAATAATGAATGATTTTGCTTGAAATTGCCCGAAAACGGCCGAAATTGCCTGAAAAAATGCCCGAATTTCCCGAAAAAAACGTCCAGTTGGAATAGCCCCAGCACTCTGTGCAACCCCTCTTCGTCGGCCAACGCCTTCGCAAATCTCAACAATCCCTATACTTCCCCTGCAATCCCTGCCAAAACATTGCTCGCACAGCATTGGAAGTAAATCCATCCAAAGCAAAAACAGTGAGATCCAATTTTTTTCTCCCAAAAAATAGTGAGAAAAGTGCAAAAATAGTGAGATATCAACGTAACGATATATTTTGTATTTTGCCCATGTAACAGCAAGGTTTTAACAAATAGTATAATACAAGATAAGATTTTTTGCTGTTTTTGAGGTTTTGCTGATCGTCGTTATCAATATCAGACGCCATGTTGAAATAATTCACGTGGCCCCCAAAGCCTGGGCGTTCCTCTCGGTCAAGAAACATAACTTCAAAATGGCCTCTGTAGTGCAAGATAATATGCAATTTACGTCCATATTTATAAATATTTTGTCGTTAAGTTAACTCGTTAAATATTGAAATCACACCAATAAATGATGAGGATTTAACATAATTTAAAATTGTGAGATTTTTAACCTTTTAGTTTCTTGCTTTTACCGTGAGAATCGAGTAGAAAATCGTGAGTCCGTGAGATTGTGGTCAAAACCGCAGTCTCACGGTAAAACCGTGAGACTTGGCAGACTTGCTATTGTCGTTCTCTGTAGCCATTCACGTGATTTCGCACGCAAACACTGCTTCATGACAGGCAGAGGTATGCGACAAATACATGGACAAATTTTGTCAAATAGTGATCACTAGTTGACTAGTGATGTGATAGCGAGCTTTAATTTTATGAGCCCAAACTCTTAAGGTTAGGACACACGAGGCGACAAATCGCGGGGACATGTTGCAGGAACAAATCCCGTCGTAGGCAAAACTTCGTCGCGGGGACAAAATTTTGTCCCCGAAACATGTTGCATGTATTCAAAATGATTTGAATTCGTGCGACATGTCGCGGTGACAAAAGTATGTCCCCGTGACTTGTCCCATCGTGTGAAAGTCCCCGGGACAATAAATAAACCAATCACATAACGTTATTTTATTTTCCCTTTCCTTTTCTGACATGTCCCCTCGGATCTGATCTAAAACTCCACACGAGTCAGAACACGAGTAACACGAGTGATGAACACGAGTGAACACGAGTGAACACGAATGGAACACGAGTGAACACGAATGGAACACGAGTGAACACGAGTGAACACGAGTCTAATACGACTGAAAACACCTGGTAAAAATTAGTATCATTAGGTTGGTTACGTCATATAATACGTCCAGCTATCTCGAAGAAGACTATTGGAGCCTTACAGAAATTTCATCACGAAACAGGAAATGACGCCCATTGATCTAGCTATTTTGGGAACAAGTTCGCGTATGCGAATAACGTCTGGCAGCGGGATGGGAAACGTGCTATTTCATACCCAGAGCCTGCAGTCCTATCCTGGATCCACTACATCCTTGCAAGATCACTCGTTGTCACTGGACAAAAGGATCACAGTCCCGAGATTGGAAAGCGTGGAAGCTCAAGACCTTGAATTTTGGTATGTATCTTCTTTTTATTCTGTTGTTTTAGCAATTATTGTGTTTAATTTATTTGCGCTCAGTCCTTGGATAATGCACACAGCACACACATTTTTTATTCTATTTACATGTTTAACCCTATCTAGATTGGTTTTTTTTGGTCTTCTGGGGTTTTTTTTTGGGGGGGGCGGCGGGGGCGGAATCTGCCCGCAATATCTCTAAAACTATTAGATGTATGCCAATGAAATGTTCACAGGTTGATGGCATGGTAGCGCTGAATATAAGTTACAATTTTGTTGGCATGGCAACAAAAATGTGACGTCATTATGACGTCATCAGTAAAAAATTCGGATTTGAAGCAGTTCAAATATCAGTAAATAGATTTATCTTAAAGGACATTGGCAACATAAAATAAAGTTTGTCTAATATGAAAGAACTCGTAAAATGATAGAGTAACACCTTTTACAATTTTTCTGTATTTTACTTCGTTTTTTAAATATCTCAGTTTGTTTGATATGTAAATGAGATGGTCTCTGACGTCAGGTGTGGGGTAGAGAATTTTCACTCATTAAAAAATGTCTTATAACTCAGTGATTGCTAAGTTTACAACGTTCATTATCATGAGTTATTATACGCACATTTTCAAGTAAATTTGTGGAACAAACTTGAAGATGGCACTAATATTTTATTTAGTGAAAATTTTCAGACACCATCTCATTTACATATCAAACATACTGAAATATTTCACAAACGAAGTAAAATACGGAAAAGTTGTAAAAGGTGTTGCTCTATCATTTTACGAGTTCTTTCATATTAGACAAACTTAATTTTTGTCGCCAATGTCCTTTAATCGCTATGTTCTTATTCTTATTGTTTCTATTAAATCGTGTTCAGGAATACTCTGCAACTTTTTAAATATTTTTCACCATTTTTTCAGCCCCTACTACCAACTAGGAAAAGTCGTAAAATTTTAGATTCATAGCTGTGTTCATTATTATGATATCAGCATTTCAAATCAATTCAGCGCGGGTAGATTCCGCCCCAGCATATACTGACGACTGTGACAGCCCTAAGGCCATGAAATGGGAATGAAAGTTATAGAATACAGTGCAAGCGAAGAATTTTGAAAAGTAATACAGGTTTTTTTTCGTTATTCGCCATTCATTATTTAAGTGAGTCTCTAACGAGGAAGAACAAGTGCAATTTTGACAACAAAACCATCTAAAAGTAGACATAAATTTAGAAAACCTATCAGATCAAGTCCAGGTCTCAAGCCATCGTCTGACAATGATCACGAACGTCATTTTAGAGCACATCTAAACTCCATCCCGAGCCTACGTTTAATATATCTGTTATTTCAACATCATCCAAGTGATACAAACTATTTTTTCGCTGTAATTCTGTTTTAATACCTTATTCGGCCAATTGGTGCCAAAATACTTGAATCTTTCAACGAATAATGAAATTTTTACAAATAAATAGGGCCTTTTTTAAGGATTTGCTATTGTGGGGGGGGGGGGGGGGGGTTCATGGGAACTTCGTTGTCTTTGCTGTCGTCCTAAGGGGGACCGGGCTGGAGGTATGTCCCTAGAAGGTCGTTTTTGGCGATCTGGCATTACCAATTGAGATAGCCTCTTCCGCAGACAACTCTGTGTCTTCCCAGCAGTGAGGGCTGATTTTTCAGGCAGCACTTATTCAGTTTGAGAGCACTTATGAGGACCCCCTATAGGTTACAGAGTATTCCTGAACACCCAATAAGAATAAGAACATAGCGACTAAGATAAATCTATTTATTGATACAATAACTTATGTACGTTAACAGAACAGTAAGAAATAATCCTGAGAAAAATATTTTTTTGAACTGCTTCAAATCCGAATTTTTACTGATGACGTCATAATGACGTCAAATTTTGTTGCCATGACAACAAAAATGTAACTTATATTCAGCGTTACCATGCCATCAACCTGTGAAAATTTCATTGGCATACATCTAATAGTTTTGGAGATATTGCCCGCGGGCAGATTCCGCCCCCCCTCCCCCCAGAAGACCAAAAAAAAACCAATCTAGATAGGATTAAACATGTAAATATAATAAACAATGTGTGTGCTGTGTGCATTATCCAAGGACTGAGTGCAACTAAATTAAACACAATACTTGCCCAAACAACAGAATAAAAAGAAGAACATGCCAAAATTCAAGGTCTTGCGCTTTTATGTCTGATTCTCCACGCTTTCCAATCTCGAAGGAGTGATCTCGCAAGGATATAGTGGATCCAGGAAAGGACTGCAGGCTCTGGGTACGAAATAGCACGTTTCCCATCCCGCTGCCAGACGTTATTCGCATACGCGAACTTGTTCCCAAAATAGCTAGATCAATGGGCGTCATTTCCTGTTTCGTGTGAAATTTCTGTAAGGCTCCAATAGTCTCCTTCGAGATAGCTGGACGTATTACATGACGTAACCAACCTAATGATACTAATTTTTACCAGGTGTTTTCAGTCGTATTAGACTCGTGTTCACTCGTGTTCACTCGTGTTCCATTCGTGTTCACTCGTGTTCACTCGTATTCACTCGTGTTCACTCGTGTTCACTCGTGTTACTCGTGTTCTGACTCGTGTGGAGTTTTAGATCAGATCGTCCCCTCGTGTGTCCTCAACAAGGGAAATGTCCCCGCGACATGCCCCCGCGATTTGTCGCTTCGTGTGTCCTCAACAGCGGAAAATGTCCCGCGACACGCTCCCGCGATTTGTCGCCTCGTGTGTCCATATTTGGAATATTTCGTCAAATTCACTTCAAATTTCACTTAGCTGGAAGATGGTTCGCTTCAACAGTGTTCACAGTATCGTTTTAATATAATAGATACAATACAACCGGGAAAATCCTCGTTCGATGAATTCGCTTAAGTGAACATCACAATGAAGTTCGCAACGAAATTTGCAAGTTCGTATGACTTTTCAAATTGCGAAACTTCCGGTGAAAAGTATGTTGCTAACGACTTATAATATATATATATATAAAAGGGAACTTGACAACAATTTGAGAAACGACCGGGGGGGGGGGGGGAGGCCGGAGGGGAAAATTACTTTTTCAAAAAAAAAAGGTGGCCCATCACAAATTATTGAAAACGTTTCATGACCGGCAATGTTTTGGTAAAATTGATTTGCAATCGAATTATGTAATATTTGATTAAAGTACCTCAATTGCAATACCACCATACCTTTATAGATTAACTCTATTACTGAATCATCCTCAGAGTATTTATATAATTATTTATATAATTAAAAATATTTAAAAATATTTTTGAAATTTAAAATTTTGATAATCATAAAAACTATTAACAATAACAGGATTTATAAATTTTTGCTTCTTATATTATAAAATTAGTTTCTTATTTTGAATTTATTTTGAATTTATTTTTATTTTGAATGCTACTTTTAACAAAATTGTATAGTAATTGTAGTATGAGTGAAAATTGGCTATATTTGTTTCATGGCCCATCCATTTGCACAAGAAATACTTAATGGGACCATCCAAATTCCCTCCGGCCCATCCTAGCAGTTACTTTTTGACCGGTCCCTTAGTAGAACAAATAATCATCTGAAGTTCTGAACCATTTGCAATCTTGGCGCAAACTGTCGCATCATTGTTCTAGAAAGCTCTCTTTAGGGTACAGCACAGGTAACTAGGTTGTATTTTGTGCCATAATGGATTTCGAATTCGAAAGATAATTATTACGTCAATAGCATTGTGTGGTCAATATTTCAATCGTGGCTAGGTATACTCATGCATCCCTACATTGAGGTGCCGCGGAGCACTTTTTAGAGTGTAGGGGCAATTTCAAGTGCCGAAATTGGGGGGTGCAGAAAAAGATGTTGAATTTCGTATTATTTCAATTTTATTTTACAACCCAATTTAAGAAAATTAATATCAGGAAACAAGTTGCTCCCCCCCCCCGTTCTCCGCGGCCCGATATAAGTTATTTTTATCGGCTGGTAATTGCTTTTGAAATTACCAGTCAAAGCAGTTGCCATGGTTTAGTCACAAGACGAGCTCGTGGGCGCAATAAGTCGTCCACATCATGACGTGCTAGGTTTTGACACATCCGAAAATACAAATGACATCATAACAAGTTGACCAATCGGGAATGTTATCTTTATCACGTGATAAGTGTATATAAAAGTGGACAAATTCTCCGTGCTCATCAAACCAGTTTCAAGTCTTTTCAGTACGTGTTTACGCTTCAACAGTGTTTGAACGAAGCACTTCTGTCGTTCGGGAAAAGTACCTTATTCCAATCGTTTTTGCCTTGAAAAATTACTTTCAAAATGTCAGCAAGGTGTCGCCAAAACTTCCATTGTAACAGCGAGGCTGAAATTAACAAGCAGATCAACTTGGAGCTTTACGCTAGCTACGTTTACCTGTCCATAGTAAGTATCTGAAAAGCGACTCACTAAGTTTCATTTGATTCAATTTAACATTGCTTTCTGCACTTTAGGCCTATCACTTTGACCGGGACGATGTTGCACTCAGTGGTTTCTACAAGTATTTTAAGGCAGCTTCCGATGAAGAGAGAGGACACGCTGAAAAGGTAACTTCAGCTTTAAGTATGTTGATTTGTCGCAAGAAGAAGGCGGCCATATTTTTACTGCGTGTGTGTTTGTTGTTCGTTCGTTTCCCTACAATATTAATTGGTTCTACTTGATTCTTAGTTTATGAAGTATCAGAACCAACGCGGAGGACGTATAGTGCTGAAAGACATCAAGGTAACTGCATAAAACGAAATTATTGATTCAAATGCTCTGTAAGCGAGGACCTTCGCTGAAAATTAGTTACGTAATTAATGTGAACAATTTCACATGCGTAGACAGCGTAGCTCTCTTCGACAAAGGCTTAGCCAATTTTTGGGTTTTGAAATTGTTAGAGACCTGATAAAGATGAATGGGGAACAGGTCAAGAAGCCATGGAAGCAGCCTTAAGTTTGGAGAAGACAGTCAACGAAGCTTTGTTTTTGTTGCACGAAGTCGCTGTGTGCAACAAGGATGACGAGGTGAGAAAGCGTAGGCATCACGCCAGGTTTTAACAATTTGAAAAAGGAGTTTATATTTTCCATAGAAATTGAATAATTTTCATTTCATTTCATTCATGAACATTAACATCTGTTATTCTGTTCGTTTGGCAAGTTATAAGCGTTAAATGTTACGAAGTGTTTATAATTATCAATCCCGTGATTTCAGGTCCAGAAGTGTAGGATGACTTTTTGGGGTGGGTTAAGCCTGGTTCACATATAGTTGTAATTGTTGTAATTCAGTCGGCGATTGTCGCCGATCAAGTCTTACAACAATTACAACTCGTGTTCCCATTAAGTTGTAATTGTTGTAATTCTATCGGCGATTGATCGGCGACTGTTGTAGAAGTTGAATCAGGTTCAACTTCTACAACAATTACAACAGTCGCCGATGCATCAACTTTTAATGGGAACACTTGTCGCCGACTGGAAATGATATGTGATATTAATAACCAATCAGCATCAAGAGTTGTGTTGCTTGCCAAGCAAGTTTCAGGATTGCTTTGCACGTGTTACAAGTTATCAGGATTCACTTGCTCTGCCCTCTGCATAGTAGTACTGTTTTAAGGGAAAATATTATATATGAGTCAAATGGGAAGTTTAACAGATGAGAAGTTTATGCTCCCTTACCCATCTTTTACGTTTATTCTTCTTTGAATTTTTGCGAATCCTCACTAAAGCAAGCAGCAACACCCTTTGGTATTGTAAAAGTAACCTTCTCCTAAACTGTGGCATCTCCATTTAACGTTTTAATACAAGCAATTTAGAACAACAAACTCGGTTGAGATATAAAGATATAAGGAAAGCAAGTTAGCAAGACAACTGCCCGCATGCTCAGCTGTGACACAAATCGGTGATGATTAAGCCGAGAAGTCCTGAGTTCTAATGGCAATCACTGACTGAATTACAACAATTACAACTATATGGGAACATGATTGTTGTAAGACTTGATCGGCAACAATTGCCGACTGAATTACAGCAATTACAACTATAGGTGAACCAGGCTTTAGGATTAGGGTTAAGATTAGGGTCAGGTGTCCTTTATAATGCATGTGAAGAAACATTCTATTTATATATTTTAAGCTAGAATACCTCCATTAGCCAATCAGATTCACTCTTACAAGGGGTGCTACAACACCTGGAGCAATTATAGAATACCTGTCCACTTTTGAAACCGCATTTAAAGGCAGAAATACAAACCAGGTTGCTCTAAAATCTCTTTAAATATAATGTCGAAGGTTTATATTGTGTGTACTTGTTGATAGTTGTTGTTCAAATTAAATGGGGTTTTAAAATAGAACAGAGCAATTGTACATTGTATATGATGAACTTTCCATAATTTGACCCTTTTACTAACTGTCAACAGATACAAATAGCAAAAGTGGACGGCTATTCTACAATTTAGCGCAATACCCTTCCGGTCGAATTTACTAGAAGAATAAAATGAATTTGCGTTTCTGCTTTTTTTTGGTTAGGTTTAATGTTAGTATTTTGGTTACCATATTGGTTACCATATAATAAAAGATTATTTTATGAAGTTTTACCAGCCTTGTTACTGTACAGTGAATTTTGAATGAACGGTTCCCATCAAACTGTTTTCAAATAAATGTTTGGAAATTACATAACTGAGTTTAATATAACTAATAATAAAAAAGTTATGTCATTGGTACAAATTGGTGGCCAGTGCTGGGCTAATCCAAACAAATCTAAAACGTCACATTCGTATTTGTTATATTTAACAGATGGCTGACTTCATTGAAAGCAATTTCCTACATGAACAAGTGGAATCCATCAATGAGCTGTCCAAACACATCAAAAACCTTGAGAGGGTTGGTGAAGGCTTGGGAGTTTATCAGTTTGATAAACTTACCCTGGATGGAGATGACTAAGACGTTCATTTGATGGAACTTTGGAAATAGAATAACTGATTTACATGTAACTGTACCAATCATCAATAAAATACATTTGAAAGTAATTGCAATGTTTTGGTTTTATTTGATTACACAAACTATTTTGCAAATATATGAAGAGGCCCTTAATTACCAGACAGCCCGGTTTACTCCTTCATGTAATAAATTGTGCTGTGTTGAAGTAATAGTTCTAACACAAGTAAGCGTTCCTCCTCTGATTTCTAAATATGGACAAGCCAGTTGAAAATACAAATAGGGAAAAAGAAGGCAAAACCAACCAGTTTTACAAGGCAAAACCGAGTTTTTTTTAACTAGTTTGTCCATATTTAGACATTGGAGGATGAACAATTATGAGTGTCAGAACTTGCTTCTCAAACGAATCCATATTTTGTGAGAAAATCAAGGTTAAAGTTGGCTGTAATCTTCCTCTTATTTCAAGATACTCATTAAATATTGATTTCTTTTTCATCATGAATTATTAACGCATTTGAGAAATACAGATCTACAACTAAAAGGTTGGTGAACATTACTTGAAACGGTGTGCAGGAGATTTCTGGTCCTTTGTCAGAAGATGAAACCTGGTCAAACTATGCCAGTTAACATTCGAGATTCAAATTGCGAATTGGTACAACCAAATGACTTGTCAAAAGAACCAATGTTTTTAGGAATGATACACTTGTAAATCTAATGAATGGATAGTAAATATCTAGGACTCTGATTAGGTCTATCAACACTGACATATTGCTCCACAACAGTCTGAAATGTTTTGCAGACAATGCTGATGTGGTATATCGATATTTCGGTAAATACCGGTATTTTTAAAATACCGAATATTCGATATTCTAATTCTCAGATACCGGAAATATCGAAACTTTCGATATTATTGGTTGTGTGTTATAGTGGTTACACCATTTTTGCATATTCGTAGAAAAAACGTAAGCTGAACCTATTAAATGTATAAAATTTCAATTTTTTCTTACGTGCTGATATAAAACAAGACGCGCGACAACAGATCTAACTTTTTGCGGAAGCTTTTCTATAAAAACAAGTGAGATATGTTTAAGGATGTCTTCTCAACAGTTAAAATACTTTGAAATGGATTTAAAAAGATCTCACACCTTGGACTTCGGTTAAAAACAAAGTGTCACTGTGTCAGAATTTACACAGCTCATTGCAGTTGCCAGTCGCATACTTCAGTCAATTAGTCAACAAGTTTTCTTGTCCATTATTTTATTATCTCTGTTCTGTTCAGTGTTCATCATGCCTAATGCGCGAATTGCCGTTTGGAGTTATTTCAAGAAAGGCAACACTGAAAGCGATGATCCTGATTCCATATGGGTGTGTGACATTATGGGTGTGTCTGGGCACTCCTAGAGGCCCATTTTGATTTTACCGGTGTACGGTAAAATTGCCCTGCTAAAATCTTTGGTGCCCTGCAGCGATCCGTAGGTAAAATTTACCGAAACGTAAACGGAGGCCTGCCTCAATCTACATGCATAATGCATTTGAACTAGATTTCTATTGTCAGTCTGGTATGTGATGACAAACTGGCAATACATAGAGTTAAAAATAAAATAGACATTAATTTATAGCAAGACCACGAAAATAGGCATACAGCCGCGCGTTTCCGGTTTCCTATGAAAAGCAGCACAACTGCTGTGTGTGCGGACTAAGAATTGTTCATTAATCGTGCATAAAACTGATAAAAGTATAATCGTCGTGCATTATTTTTCTGGGAACGCATTTAAAGTCGGGAATCAGGTAATCAGTAATCACATTTTTAGGGGGGTCTTCCTTGGGAATATTTGGAAATCTAGAAGCTCGGAAAGACAATTTGCAGCAATTTGAGCAAACTTTTTCCATCAATTCTACAGCGAGCATATTTCATGCCGCCATTTTTCATGCCGTCTGGGAACCAATCTAACACTCGCGCCTGCGCAGGCTCTGGGAACAATATTGTCGCGTGACAAGGGTTACCGAACACTCTAAGAACAATCACAAGTTTTAACGAATTTAAAAATTGTACTAAAAAAATTGATCTGTCATCTTTAATTTTGTAAAAATAATTGTTAATTTTGTAAAATAATTTTTAATGTTAACTAATTTTATTGTTAATTTTAACATGCATGTATTATTTCTAGTTTATTTCTGTGGCCTACCTGGAAATTAGCTTCTTTTTAGCTAAGTGTAGTGACCACGTTAAATAAAGTTAATAAATAAAGTTAATAATTAGGGATTGGCTAACACCCGTTTGTAAAATCTCGTGTAGATGAAGCCCATAGGTAGATTACCTTAAGTAGCTTCTCTCCTAGCCTCCGACTGCGCTGCCCTGCAAGACCTCTGATTGCCCATTTGCCCTGCCAATTGGTGTTTTTAGTATTTTTTTTGGGGGGTGTCACCCCCCACACCCCTTGAGTTTCGACCCCAAATAGCCATTAAGTGAGGTTACCCTACACTGTAGCTGGCTTGTGTGAACAGGCCTTAAAGTAAGTCCATCTGAAAACAAAATTGCATGATATCTAAAGTGACGTATAAATTAGAGTAATTGACTTCTTGAAACAATGAGAGTAATGATTGAATATGTGCAAAATAATTCCTAAGTCCTAACTTGGGTAGAATTTCAGCGAACCCTTCAAGCCCCAGTATCAGCATGTAAATTTGATCTTCTTATTGATCTCCAAGCACTTCATATATTACTAGTTGGGGGAAGATGTTTTAAAAACATGTTAGTTTATCGGGTGAAGTTTCATATAAATCCCGAAATGACGTCACATAGACTATCGGTAGTAAAATTCGAAATTAAAATCAGCTGTTATTTCTAAAATAAAGCATTATCGTAAGAGTTAGGGTTAGTATTAAGTGTAGGGTTAGGGTTAGGGTTAGGATTAGGGTTATGTTGGGGTTAGGACTATGTTTTAAATTCGGGATATTTATATGAAACGTCAGCCAGTTTATCTTTGGTGATCATTTCCTTTATTCTCATTATAACTTCTATGATTGGTTAACAATTGATATTATTATTACAATACTCATACAATCTCGATGTGATTGCCTAAAAACCTACAGCCAATTCTTGATGTCTTGCCATCTACAAAACATCAAAAATTGTTTCCTAAACTCCCTAAAGGCTTCTACATTTATCGCAGTATAAAACAATTATTGGATTCGGCTTAATCATGACAATTGCGAGATAGCTCATATCCTTGTAGTAGCTATATAATACCAATAATTATTATACATTCAAACTTCATTCTCGTTTCGTATTGGTCAACATACTCCAGTGAATTCTCAATGCTCGGCAGGCACGACGTTATTTCCGTCGAATACTGTGAATTATTGCACGGAGGTGTCCAAAAAAACAATTATTATTGTAATACATTGACGTCGGTATCTCGCAATTTGATTGGCAGGTAATACAACCCGTGCCTCAACTGGAGGTAGAGAAAAAACAAGATGGCGGCATGTTTTTTCAAGCCGAAAAAAACTGAAATCGATGGGGTTTTATAAAGAAACCCCGAACTGACTAAGTGTTTTGCTATATAATAAAACAATTATACCATTCGCTCTCGTCGTATATGAACTAATAGCTATGAGCTGATATACGACTCGAGCTCATGGTATAATTGTTAATTACCATGCTCAGTCTCATCCAATAATTGTTTATTACATAAAGGCTTAACAGAAGATAATTACTGTACTGTACAAGACTGTAAATTGAATGAATAACATGGTTGACAACCATACAGCAGAATAATATGTATTCTTAATAGTCAATTATACATTACTAACTGTCATAGAGGTTAAGTTTGTAAACAAATCTCACATGAATACTGCTATGATGTGTCCACTGTAAGTGGATACAGGCAAGTGATGTTACCTTGCATATATCATGGTCAGTAAACACATGCCAAAATTACACACTTTATTTCTTCCATGCCCATGAAATAATGGCTCCAAGTTGAGGTTGGCAATGAGATTGTAATGCATTTACTGACATCTTTTATGTCCAACCTTGATTTCAAGCCATCATGTTGATGCTCATTGAAGAAATTTGGAAATGTCTACCATTGAGACAATAATACATCACAATTAAATACTTATTGACTGAGTGGGAGGTCTTTATGGCAAAATTATCCTGCCTGCAGTCTTTCAGTACAGGACAAGTGATGAATGAGTGGGGTCTGTGTGAAAAGACCAAGGGCAAAATAATTTTGCCATAAAGACCGACCAAACAAGGTTAATAAGGTTTTTATTATATTCTTTTAAATTTCCTCAATTTTTATCACAATTTGCAGAAAAGCTGCATTCAGACCACTCACAAGCCAAGCTATATAATAAAAGTATCTTAATGCATGTATACTGTAGGTGAAGCATTTGTTTAGCATAACTGACAGTTTATCTTATTCAATCATGAGAGCAAAGATGTAAGTGCCTGTGAATCAATGGTGATTATACTGTACATGTAATTTATATATGGTATATTTCTTCTCATAAAAATACAAAATTGATTTTAGATTAAAATCACTTTAGGTTGATACTCCACTCTCATATGGTGTGGTTAAGCTTTTTCTTCTGTCTGCTGAACCAAGGTGAAAACACTGTTCGTTGCAAGTCCATTCTTAATATGTCACAATTGTCTTTGATTGGGGCAGGTTAAATCATCACATCATCGGACACTTGTTTCCTTCCATCCCAGCTGCAGGAATGTGCTAAAGGAAATAGAATATTACTCAATAGAGTAACCAAATTGTTTAATTTAAAAAACAATAATAATTACATACTCTGTCTCCTACTAGTTCCTGTGGAGGTTGTCCATATTTTTGCATCTACAAATAATTAATAAAATACAATTGGGAATATTGCAAGTAATATTTGGCATTTCACTTGATTAAACCGAGTATATATTCTAAGGATTTATGAGGAAGAAAAGTGTTGGAATATATACATTTTATATATTTTAAAATGGTCAGAGCACTGCAGTAGCATTGTATAGTCGCGGGTTCAATTCCAACTCGAAGGCCTTGATGTTGCATTTTTCACAACTGGTCCCGGTTTGGTGTATATATTCCAACACTCAAAATTTTCCTTTATCCCCTCCCCTGGAATTTCCTACCAACATTCCATCCTCTCCCCATGGAATGTCCATTTACCCGAATTTCATCTGACATTTGTCCTCCCCCTGCAATTTCCATGTAATATTTACCCCATCAAATTTAAGGAAATTTACTCCCCCTTGCAATACTGGAGCCTCAATGCACCATCCCCAGGAATTTCCAGAACCTCAATGCCCCTCCCCTTGGAATTCCATTGATGATACATCATGCAAGGTAAACTTGTCAAATGATACCACTGAGCAAGCAACCAATCACCATATCAAAGGACACAAACACCCATCACACTCACTACTTAACAATTAGATTATGAGCTCGAAATTTCTATGAGGTGATAGTTAAGGAAAGTGAAGGCAGAGTTAACTATTGCCTTGTAGAAATGGAGAGCGAATAATATAATACCAACTTATGATCGTTATTTCTTCAAAATTATTTCGAAAAACGAGACATAAGCATTGTTTCTTGGTGAAAAACTTGGCCTTATTACGTCACTCGCCGCGACTTGATATCTATGGATAATTAAATAGAGAGTATAGCGTAGCCAATCAGATTGCACCTTTACATTAGATTACTAGTTAACTTTGATTAATTATAATCACATTAAATAATTAGTGTCATCACCTTTTGCATTAAGTCCATTAACCTGTTAACTCTTTTCGTCTTTGTTTCTTCTGAATCCTGTTTACTTTCTTTGTTATATTCAGAACAGATTTCACAGACCAACTTATACTGTTGCAAGTAATTTTCATAAACATCACTTTTTAATGCACTTTTCTTTTCTTCTAACCATGGAGGGTACTTAAAAATGAAGAAATTACAAGGTCCTTCAATATCACAGATTAAAAACTGTGGATATAAACAGTGGCATAGCAAGTTTCTCACAAGTGGGCGTGTCAAAAAGGTGGGCGTGGCCACGTGAGTGGTAATAATTTCATGTCCTTATGCACTAGAAACCATCATCATATAGCATTACCATCATTATACATCAATATGCAACATCATCCACCGTCATCAACTATCATCCATCGTCATTAGGCATCATCTGCCGTCATTGACTCCATCATTTGCCGTCATTGACCATCATCCACCCAGTCATTGGGCATCCACCCACAATCATTGACCATCATCCACCGTCATTGACCATCATCCACCATCATTGACCATCATTGGCCATCCATCCACAGTCATTGACCGTCACCCACCGTCATTGACCGTCATCCACCGTCGATCATGTGAGTTGCTATAAGTGTTTCTAAAGCTTTCAGAGGTGACCTCCATCAAGCTAGTCAAAGCCTTTTCTGAATATTCTAGAAGGTTTTAGAGCCTGATTTCTTAGTGTGTTTGAAGGCTCTTGATAATTAACAATAATAAATCTTTAAATAACACAAAATCCACAACTTCATTTTGAATTAAAATTGCATGGTATTATTCATTGTAGAGGCTCCCCTGTACAGTACTGTATGTTCATGTGGAAAACCAGATCAAGTTTTAACTGTGGCCCTTGGTTCTTAATTATCCTTTCTTCCTCTCATAATTAGCCTGTGTACAGCCTGAATATACACCTGTAATTCAGTCTGTGAAAACTCGCACGATAGCTTGTCAATTCTCCGCTGAGCTACTCAGATCTGAGTAGTAGATTTTGATTGTTCAAATCACAACCCTTGACTTATTCCAGTTACAATTGGTTCCCTGGGAATTCTTGTGAGATCAAATAATCCAATCAAATAAACAATTATGAATCATATGAGTATTAAACCACTCAAAATCTACTTCTCAGATCTGAGAAGCTCAGTGGGGGGTCGACAAGCTTCGTGCGAGTTTTCACAGACTGAATTACAGGTGTATATTCAGGCTGTACACAGGCTACTCATAATTAGTAATAAATGCAATTGCAGTAATAAATTCAAGGTATAACCAAGATATTTTATGTGTGTAATATGTAGGCAAACAACGTAAAATATATCATGGCCAGGCTTCTTTTTAAAATTTTTTAAAATCCTTCTATGTACTTTTGTGAAGATAACCATCCAGATTTTAATCGAATGTAAAAACTAAATTTTTCTTAAAAATCGTCGAAGATTACATGTATAGGAATTTTCATATTTCGATGACGTCATGATGTCGTCATCATATGTCATATGACATTAGCGAGCTTAAACAAGTGGCGTTCTTGCTTCACGGACGACAAACGGAAATCGCGAATGGCGTATTTTTCAATAAAAATTATTATACAAACTACAAAGATAATGAAGAATCCTAAATGAATACTAAAAAACCTAAAGCGGTGATGGTGTTATAGCAAGTTTGAATTTTATCACTGGATCAAGCCACATATATAGAGTTAAATGTTAAAACGAAGTACACTACAAGTGTGTTTTTTATAGTTCATGTAAGCTTCAACGTTTCTCAAAAAAACACATCTAATCAGTGAGTCAATGTTTAACTTTACTAACTGGCCTTACTATACTGACGTTCTAGTAGTTGATCAACGTTGTCTTCAGAACGTGAAAACTCCTTCAGTGACGTCTGTGTAGAACAAAGACGACGTTTAACTTTACTAACTGGCCTTACTATAATACTGACGTTCTAGTAGTTGATCAACGTTGTCTTCAGAACGTGAAAACTCCTTCAGTGACGTCTGTGTAGAACAAAGACGACGTTTAACTTTACTAACTGTCCTTACTAATGTTGACGTTCTAGTACAGTAGTTGATCAACGTTGTCTTCAGAACGTGAAAACTCCTTCAGTGACGTCTGTGTAGAACAAAGACGACGTTTAACTTTACTAACTGGCCTTACTATAATACTGACGTTCTAGTAGTTGATCAACGTTGTCTTCAGAACGTGAAAACTCCTTCAGTGACGTCTGTGTAGAACAAAGACGACGTTTAACTTTACTAACTGTCCTTACTAATGTTGACGTTCTAGTAGTTGATCAACGTTGTCTTCAGAACGTGAAAACTCCTTCAGTGACGTCTGTAGAACAAATATACCCACCTAGAAACAACACACTCCAAAAACATATTCTGCACATAGGTAAAGTGGGGTAATACTTTTGCAGGTAACTAAAGGCTATGGAACAATTTTTTACAATAATCAATTACTGCACCTTGATCCTTAATTCATTTAAGGCAGGGTAGAGAACATCTTTAGATAATAGGTTCATCATCATTCCTTGCATCATAGGGAAAATACCATTGTTAACATCTGGCACTCTATCTACATTCATGTCTGCCATTGCTTTAAAAAAATTATCATCCATTCCAGAAGAGTTCTATAAAAATAGCAATGTATTTTAATTTACAGCATAGTAAAACATTTAAAAAATACAAATATGTTTTTCTATATTGCATTGTGTGAGCTACAATTATACTTTCCACTAGCTGTATACTGCAGTTACTATACAGTAGATAATCAAAACATTTTCTATAAAAGACAGTGATCAGGCACTGAGTCAGAGGTTATACCAAGATCAGGTCAATCTACATACATACAATTACATAATTGGTACAGTATTATATATTGTACAGTTATTAGAATTATATTACACTTACAGTATAGTGAAGGCCCCACAATGCACATTAAGTAATCTTGGCCTGATAAACATTTGATACTGATAAACATTTGATACCTTTCCCCCTTTTGGTACACCCTTGCCCGCACTGAACTAATTTACTGTACTAAGATTCTTCAACAATCACTGGGAAAATGAAGACACTATCATTATTGTGTCAATACAGTACCGCTCAGAAGTAACCTAACAAAATCCGCGGTTAACCTAGGATGATCCGAGGATCATCCGCGATTGAACCGCTGGTGATCGTCCTAGGTTGACCCGAGGATCAACCTAGGTCGAACCTTGGTTCGACCTCCACCGCTGCTGTGCGGTTCGCATGGCGTCATTTCACGAGTCTAGTACTATCGGAAGAAGTCGGTTATCATAAGTTTAGCGTCCTTCGCATGTTGTCTGCACTTCTTCGAATTGGCATTCGTAGCTTGGCAAGTTCGTTTTCAAATACCGTTACCGTGTTTAAATTGATAATGGGATCAAAGCTATCTCGATACGCGAGGGAAAGAATTGTCTCACTGTCGTCCTCTGGGGTAAAAAAATCGTTTAGTCGACCGTTGCGGTTAGATGTGTAGACCGCAACCTAACCGCAACCTAACCACTACCTCACCGCTTCTCCACCGCAATCGCAGTGTTAGGTTACTTCTGACTGGTACTGTACTGTACTACATTTACTGTACACTGCTATAGTGAATGTGAGAGAGCTTGGAGTAGACAGACGATACATGGACGATCATCAAGCTCATATCCTCAGAAAAATGTTTCTGAGTCCTGGACAGGAAAATTGACTTTGAATATTAATAGTAAACAAGTGAAATGTAGACAAAGTACTTTAAATAGGACATACTGTCATTTCTTTAGCATTTTCTGCCATATCTTTCATTGTTTTGAACAAATGAGCCTCAAAAGCCTCAGCATCCTCGGGTGAAGGGTCACATCCACCATTGTTTGCTCCATCTGCAAAATCATAATGGGACGTTGAGTAATTTGTACTGCTAATACACAGGCAGTACTGTAACTGTACTGTAATGTCTAACATAACACATGGGTGGCAAAACCAAAAATAATTAGTTGTGGGGGCACTCTCCACAAGGTGTGTTTTAAACTTTTTATATACTGTATATTACAGTACAGCAGTCTAATTGCATTTCTGGTCTGACATGAAAGTGTCTTATATTTGAGTACCCACTATTGTAGAGACTTGTGTTATAATGAGGTTTCAGCATTTTGGAACAGTAATGCATAACAAAAAAAATTAATATGAATACTGTATATTATATATATATATATATATATATATATATATATATATATATAACTACAGACGGTACCGTTTCGGCCTTTTGGGCCTCATCAGTGTAGTGCTGATGAGCACGATGAAGATAAAAAAAAATATATATATATACATATATATATATATATATATATATATATATATATATATATATATATATATATATATATATATATATATATATATATATATATATATATATATATATATATATATATATATATATATATATATATATATATAGAGAGAGAGAGAGAGAGAGAGAGAGAGAGATATAGAGATATATATATAGAGATATAGAGATATATATTTGATCTGTGCACGTACATGCAGTAATTAACGTGGACTCGCTGTATAGACACACGCGCCATGATTTTCTCCGAACAATCCACGTTATCCTTTTTGTTTGGTTGGTTCTTCGCGGGATTCGTCATACTGAGGAGAACCTAGTGGCCTTGTTACGGCACCGCAACGGATCAACTTCGACCACCTTATTTTTCTCAAACGTATAATGATATGTTGTATATACTGTATTGAAATGATATGTAATTTATAATGATACATATAAGTAACTTTAAGAATACATTATTGTAAGAGCATTGAGACTATATATATATGTACAATGCTCCTAAAACACCTTTATTATTATTATTATTATTATATAATGGGATAAACAAGTTTTTAAATTAGATTAGATGTATACTTAAATTGAGCAAGTCAACTTAAATTAGTAAATTTATATCACTAAAATACAGTACTGCTCAGAAATAACCTATTCACGCTGCGTTCTCATCCAGAACATGTTCCGGATGCTTTCCAGAACATGTACCTGTTGCATTCCAGAACGTGTTCTGAAAGCGTTCCAGAACACATCCCTCACGCGTTTGAGAACAGTGTTCCTGAACACGTTCAATTGTGATGGAAATTTTGTCGTATGCTATTACAGATACTGGGTTTGGAAAACTCTGATTGATTAACCTACATGTATGTAACAAATCACGTTTATATTAGAGATGAGTCGATTCCCTTACAGAAAAGGTCTATAGGCACCGATAGGACACCTATATTGGCAATGGAAGCCTACTGTATAGGCTGCACCTCAGGGTTCGAATTAGTTGAGTAAAAACGATGTGCATTTTTCCCCCGAAAACATGATGTCCAAGCGGGCCCTCTCAATATAAGAAAAATAATGGTGTGCAAAAAATCGAATTCCAAAGGGAATTCTAGGCTGGCATGATATACTTTCGGTTGCCATTGCCCCTGTTGGAGATTGGAAAGTTTTATATAAAATCACTAAAATAAATGCACGACAAAGATCAAATTTCAGCCGCCATTTTGCGGAGAAAGTGATTCGTTCCCAGGGCACTTTAGAGCAGACACGCAAAATATGGCGTCGACGACAATCGTCAATCGATTATGGCTTTTCTTTACAATTTTAATAGCAATTTTTGCGTGGATGCGGGAAATACACACAATTTTTTCACCTTTGGGAAATAGGACTGTTAACTTAACTTATAGTTTGTCAGAACTATTTGTTTGTGTTCAATACAGAGACTTTTTTTTCTGCACATTGTTTTGAAAAGTGATGTGCAACTTTTACTATTTGGGCCAAAACGATGTGCAAATTGCACATTGCACACCGTTAATTCAAACCCTGCTGCACCTAATAGGTTTCTCTATAGGTCGCCCATAGAAAATGGGCCAATTGCGTATAGAAGCCTATAGGATCCTACAGGTTGCCTATAGACTTTTTTTTTAGGGTTACCAAAATAGAGGCCGATTAATCGAAATAATTGTCCGATTAATCGGTATATGCCGATTAGTGATGTGTTTCCGGTTACCAGTCTCCGCGCAGTGTCGCAATGCTTTACGGGATTGGTAGGGGCAAACAACATTTTCAAAATATAACAGAAATGGCTTGTGGCGATCATTGTGCACATTTTGGTTGTTTAAACGATCAGAAATACCCTGAAAAAGCAATAGCGCTGAACGAGTCATGTTTCTCTGTATTTGCGATTAATTCTTGCTTTCAAACAACAGAAAAATGTTCATGTGGAATGATTGAGAATCAATTTTGGTTTATATAATTGGCCGGCTTTTGGTTTTATAAATAGCAACTATGCGCTATGCTATCACAGAAAAATTGTAAGAAAAACGAGAGAAGTCGTAATACAACAATTCTTATGTTATTAGTTTATTAAAAAGCGAACACAATTCTCACACCCACATTAAAAAAATCACTCTATTTCTTGCATATAACAAAAGCTTTGCCATTGTAAAATATCTTTTGTATACAGTAAATATGGCGGAGCAACAACATGAAACAAGATGTGACGCTACGAATCAGAAAATGGTGAGAATTTCTGGATATGGTCGAATCGATCACGACATCGATTAGCCTGAAAACCGGAACACGTTCCAGGCACAATTTGAAACGCGTTCTGAAAAACGTCCAGAATGCTCTCTGGAACACGTCCGGAATGCTCTCTGGAACGCATGATTTATAACATGTCTACAGTAGATCGATCATGACAATTTCTTGCAAGATTATGGGAATTTCGTATGAGATAATGGGAAGTTATTTGCAAGACAATAGTAAGATCTTGTCAACTTCTTGTAAGATCATGCGAAGATCTTTGCAAGATGATAGTAAGATCTTTGCAAGAGATCTTTGCAAGATGATAGTAAGATCTTGTCAAGTTCTTGTAAGATCATGCGAAGATCTTTGCAAGATGATAGTAAGATCTTGGGAAGATCTTTGCAAGATGATAGTAAGATCTTGTCAAGTTCTTGTAAGATCATGCGAAGATCTTTGCAAGATGATAGTAAGATCTTGGCAAGTTCTTGTAAGATTATGCGAAGATCTTTGCAAGATGATAGTAAGATCTTGGCAAGTTCTTGTAAGATCATGTGAAGATCTTTGCAAGATGATAGTAAGATCTTGGGAAGATCTTTGCAAGATTATGCGAAGATCTTTGCAAGATGATACTCATGATAGTAAGATCTTGGCAAGTTCTTGTAAGATCATGGGAAGATCTTTGCAAGATGATAGTAAGATCTTGGCAAGTTCTTGTAAGATCATGGGAAGATCTTTGCAAGATGATAGTAAGATCGATCTTGGCAAGTTCTTGTAAGATCATGGGAAGATCTTTGCTAGATGATAGTTAAAGATCTTGGCAAGTTCTTGTAAGATCATGGGAAGATCTTTGCAAGATGATAGTAAGATCTTGGCAAGTTCTTGTAAGATCATGGGAAGATCTTTGCAAGATGATAGTAAGATCTTGGCAAGTTCTTGTAAGATTATGCAAAGATCTTTGCAAGATGATAGTAAGATCTTGGCAAGTTCTTGTAAGATCATGCGAAGATCTTTGCAAGATGATAGTAAGATCTTGGGAAGATCTTTGCAAGATGATAGTAAGATCTTGTCAAGTTCTTGTAAGATCATGCGAAGATCTTTGCAAGATGATAGTAAGATCTTTGCAAGATGATAGTAAGATCTTGGCAAGATGATAGTAAGATCTTTGCAAGATGATAGTAAGATCTTGTCAAGTTCTTGTAAGATCATGGGAAGATCTTTGCAAGATGATAGTAAGATCTTGTCAAGTTCTTGTAAAATCATGGGAAGATCTTTGCAAGATGATAGTAAGATCTTGTCAAGTTCTTGTAAGATCATGGGAAGATCTTTGCAAGATGATAGTAAGATCTTGGCAAGTTCTTGTAAGATCATGGGAAGATCTTTGCAAGATGATAGTAAGATCTTGGCAAGTTCTTGTAAGATTATGCAAAGATCTTTGCAAGATGATAGTAAGATCTTGGCAAGTTCTTGTAAGATCATGGGAAGATCTTTGCAAGATGATAGTAAGATCTTGGCAAGTTCTTGTAAGATTATGCAAAGATCTTTGCAAGATGATAGTAAGATCTTGGCAAGTTCTTGTAAGATCATGCGAAGATCTTTGCAAGATGATAGTAAGATCTTGGGAAGATCTTTGCAAGATTATGCGAAGATCTTTGCAAGATGATAGTAAGATCTTGGCAAGTTCTTGTAAGATCATGGGAAGATCTTTGCAAGATGATAGTAAGATCTTGGCAAGTTCTTGTAAGATCATGGGAAGATCTTTGCAAGATGATAGTAAGATCTTGGCAAGATCTTGTAAGATCGTGCAAGTTCTTGCCACGTTCTTGCCAAGTTTTTGCCACATTCTTTCCAAATTATTGCCAAGATCTTGCCAAGTTGTTGCCAAGTTGTTGGCAAATTCCTGCCAAGTTCGTGCAAGATCTTGGAACATTTCTTGCAAGTTCTTGCCAAGCTTCTTATTTAAGATCTTTATAAGATCTTCGCATGGAAACTAAATGAGGGAAGCTAGAAAAAGATTATCTTTTTGAAATTTTTTATAGGTTTGCACATACCAGATTTATCCACCCTAATTGTGGTGTAACAACTTTCTAGCCATGCTGACATTCCTATCACATGTATACAAATATAATTTGCACTGCAATAAACAATGTTATACAATTACTACCATTTATTTAACCCTTTAACCCCGAGGTTAAAATCGTGTGGCGTTAGACAGAGTAAAATTATAAAACGGCCGGTTTTGTGGTTAAAGGGTTAAAGAGGAGAGATGGGCAGATAGGCTCAGTTCACCATTTAACCCCCAGAGGTTCCCAATTGACGAGTAAAATCGTCTGGCGTTAGGCAGAGTAAAATTATAAGCCGTTGGACAGAGTAAAATTATAAAAGGGCCGGTTTTGGCCGGCTTGGTGGTTAAAGGGTTAAATCACAGTTACCTGAACAAAAACTGGCTTTTTCAGCAAATTCATTCCATTGTTTTAATAGTTCCTCATCATCTCCCAACATTGTTTTCATAGATTTTTCAAATTCTGCCGCAGCTGCCTCAATGTCACTTTCGCTTAAGCCCATATCATTCAGAGTGTGAACTTCAGAGTCTTTTTTATCAGATCCTGCTTTTTGAGATAACTCTGGCATAGGTGCATCTTTACGCGAGGATGGTAACTTATCAAAATCTTCTAATGCACCTATGAAAAAATAACAACAAAGGGGATATACAAGTTGGTATTAATTTTAAAGCATTTTCTTTCCATTGTCATACAGTATAATTATTACTGTATACGTCATACTGTACTACAGTATACTTATGCATGTGAAACAGGGTTCGAATTAGTTGAGTAAAAACGATGTGCATTTCCCCCCCCCAAAAAAAACATTCATCCAGGTGGGCCCTCTCAATCTAAGCAAAATAATGGTGTGCAAGAAATTGAATGCCTAAAGGAATTCTAGGCTAGGCGTGTGATACTTTTGGTTGCCGTTGCCCCTGTTGGTTATAAAGAAAATTTATAAATTCACCAAAATGCGCGACAGAAATCAAATTTCGGCCACCATTTTGTGCGGGCCACTCCTGGAAATTGTACGGGCTTGTGCGGGAAAATGATTCGTTCCCAAGGCACTTTAGAGCAGACACACAAAAAATGGCGTCGAAGACAAGCGTCAATCGATTATGGCTTTTCTTTACAATTTTAATAGCAAATTTTGCAGAGAAATACAAACAATTTTTCCACCTTTGGGAAGTAGGACTGTTAACTTAACTTATAGTTTGTCAGAACTATTTGGTTGTGTTCAATACTGAGACTATTTTTTCTGCACATCGTTTTGAGAAGTGATGTGCAACTTTTACTATTTGGGTAAAAACGATGTGCAAATTGCACATTGGACACCGTTAATTCGAACCCTGATGTGAAACAAATGTTCATTAATTGACCGTATCTCAATAGCTCAATGTCACATGGTTAAGTGATTTTTCTTTGACAGGACGTGGTGGTTGTGCTTTGAAATAGCACTCTTGATGTTTGCATTGTCACCATAGTCCCACTTAGGAGTTAGCAGGGTTTCTTTCAGAAAATGTAACAAGCAAGGGGGGCAGATTGAGCACCTTGGCAATTTACAAGAGGGGGCAAGTTTGTTTTTCTTTTGGGGGGGGGGGGGCAAATGTCGCCTTCGCCCCCTAAAAGAAACCCTGAGTTAGGATACAAAGAGGCAAGAGCCTGATAGCCAAGGCCATCAAGGCCCATCATTAGGAGTGTACCATGCGAGCAGAGCACCATTTCTAACTATCTCTTAAAGCTTTCCTTTTTCTTTCTAAATTTTCCATCTCTTTACATGGTTAGAAAGAGGGTGCACTAAATTTATATTAAATGCAAATTATGGCGCAATGATTCAAATTATGTTCAAATGAATGCCTGCAATTCACAATTTTTGTCATCATATCTCTATGCTGTCTAGATAATAAAACGATTTTGAAAATAGAATTGAAACTTGAACAATGCTCAACTTACTGTCGAGTAACGCATCCAACTCATCGTCGTCTTTACTTGGATCAGCGTTTTCCTCCCCTTTTTCGGCCATCTTTGATGCAGCAAAGTAAACTGCTTAACATCGTTCAAAAGTATGTCGTTAATTCTCGCCAGCATTCGGTTGTTTACGATTATTGTGTTCGGTTAATTTTAAACTGGTTGGCTTCATGCTTCGGCATTTGATTCGATCACCTCTGTTTTTAAAGTGGAATATCAAGACTTTCTCAAAAATGGTTAGTTTTCTTTTTCTGGATTTCTTTCTGTAGATTTATCTGCACGTGTATTTCAGTCACACTACACACATCACGGTATAGAGCATGATTACTTTATTCCATGCCAACTGAGCAATAGTGTGAGCTGGTGACTACAGTACAGTTTATTGTACAGTATAAATAGCGATAATGGCTACCGATGCGAAGCGAATGCGAGAGGTAAGTTTTCTTACTTTTTACCGTATCGCATTTAAAGGTTATTAGCCTGTGTGCAGACACCACAATTTATAGAAATCATATATGATATATTGATATTCAATATCACGTGGAATCTGTACAAACACGTTGTAATACTTAATTACGAGTACTTCCATTCTTGCTGAAAAAGGAGCAACTGCACAATTCAATGCCAATTTTTCAAGCTTTATGTAAATATAAAGGTTCCATGGCTCCACTACACTCCCTATTCTAAGCATCAAAACTAATTGAACCCCTATAATATAACTATATAATCTAGTTAATGTAGACAGTCTACATTGGTAACATGTAGCTGTGAATGTATATGATGTCTGCATTAACAAATAACTGCTAACCCCAAAACAACAAAGACCCTAACCCCCGCCTAACTATCACCCTAATGGGTTGTCCCAGGAAAGATCCACATCTCCCTCACAGAGGAAATATGTGCCGTCTGAAGGGGGAGATCAACTGAAATAATTGTGTAGGATGTCCGAAGAGGTGGGGAGGGCCCATTTTCCATTTCCTCCGTGGGGGGAGTATGGATATTTTCTGGAATGACCCAATGCTAGCACTATTATTAGTGTAAAGTTCCATAATTCTTTCATCTGACTGAGGAGCCACATAGCCAGTGTCTCCAACCTATATCTCAAAAGTGGCATATGTTGCATTATGCAGTTTAGCCATTTACTGTATGTCTTCATCAGTTCATATTTTGAAAAAAACACATACAACATATACTGATAGTTCTGATATTTATAAGAAATACCATAACATGCACGGGAAATTAGTGATTAAATGCCCTGAAAGCCTGCAAGGGAGGATTTGTGAAAGTCCCAAGGACGAAGCCCGAGAAATCCTCCCGAGGCTTGAGGGGCATTTAATCACTAATTTCCCAACATGTCATGGTATTTATTAGTTTGTAATACCATGTTTGATGAGGTAAATAAATTGGCTGATGTTTCATATAAGTATCTCAAATTCATGAATAATTCATGAGTTAATTAACCAATCAGAGTAGGCGAATTAATCAGGTGATTGCGGTTGGATACCCTGGTGAACCATGCCAACACAATACGTGTGACCTGGATATTAGATGAACAACGTTGTTCATCTAATATCTTAATTACGCATGCAAATAATCTTCAAAATTGTAAACTGCAATTTAAATTATAACTAATTACTATTGTGTTCAATTGAGATGCTATATGAACAACTCGAGCTCGTGTCCCACCGGGATATCCAAACACTCGAAAACAATTAACAAAAACACTCGCGCTTCGCGCTCGTGTTTTCATACATTGTTTTCTCGTGTTTGGATATCCCGGTGAAACACTCGCTCTCGTTGTTCATATATAACATCCCATATTTAATACATAGTCCAACCTAATCCCAAACCTTACCCTAATCCTTACCCTAATCCTAAACCTAATACTAACCCTAACTCTTATGATAATGTTTTATTTTAGAAATAACAGCTGATTTTAATTTCGAATTTTACTACTGATAGTCTACTGTATGTGACGTCATTTCGGGATTTATATGAAACTTCACCCAATAAATTTGTAATGCACTGTTACAAGTGTTGATGTCAAACAATTGTTTAATGTTGAGTGAAAATGTGTATTAATGTTTGCATGATTGTTGTGATTGTCTTGATTATTTCTTTGTTGTGTAAAAGAGTATTGTTTGGATGTTTGCTCATTGCTCACGTTAATGCATGCAAAATTAGAAATGTGCCTGGTTAGAGGGGGAATTAGAGATTAAATTGCCCAGTGAGAACAAAAGAAACCGAGGCAATCATGGTATTACTTTAAATCAATGTACATCAGTACATTATAGATACAGTAATTGTACATGCATGTATACCCTTTTAATTTGAAAAAAACTTAAAATGTATCTATCTCTATATTTATTGCTATAACAATAAATTATAGTTAAGTATAAACTATTATTTTAACTAGCAATATTATATATTTTCTTTGAATGTTTACATGATAATGACGTTCTACAAATAATCAGGGCTGTACTCAGAAAATTTTACAGGGGTTGTAAGCTCACTTCAACCGACTGACGCATGAGCTTGTACCAACTACATCCTATCGATAGAAGCTTGTCAAATGTCTTTCCGTTGGGTGCATACTAAAATGACCCTGGTCAGCTGGTGAAATGGTTAATTAGTACTACGTTAATAACGCACTCTCGATACGAAATGAAAACATGATGACATTTTAATAAATTTATGTCTTTGGTGTTCTCTCGTTGATTACATTTACATATAAACAAAACATTTAAAGGTCATTGGCAACAAAAATTAAGTTTGTCTAATATGAAAGAACTCGTAAAATGATAGAGTAACACCTTTTACAACTTTTCCGTATTTTACTTCGTTTTTGAAATATCTCAGTTTGTTTGATATGTAAATGAGATGGTCTCTGACGTCAGGTGTGGGGTAGAGAATTTTCACTCATTAAAAAATGTCTTATATCTCAGTGATTGCTAAGTTTACAACGTTCATTATCATGGGGAGTTATTATACTCACACTTTCAAGTAAATTTGTGGGACAAACTTGAAGATGGAACTAATATTTTAATGAGTGAAAATTCTCCACCCCACACCTGACGTCAGACACCATCTCATTTACATATCAAACAAACTTAAATATTTTACAAACGAAGTAAAATACGGAAAAGTTGTAAAAGGTGTTGCTCTATCATTTTACGAGTTCTTTCATATTAGACAAACTTAATTTTTGTTGCCAATGTCCTTTAACATCAACATTAGATTTATTTTATTTTTTATTTTATTAAACTTTGCCTTACATGATTACAATAATATCTCGATACATGCATACAAATACAAGTTAGAAGGCGGGGAAAACTGCAACAGCTGAAGGCCAATTACTGCGCAGACAGACAGACAGACAGACAGACAGACAGACAGACAGACAGACAGACAGACAGACAGACAGACAGACAGACAGACAACAAGCAAACAAACAAACAAGCAATTAATCAAACAGACAATTGCACAAAGAGGACACGAGTGTAGTTTAAAAACAACAAGAAGGGAGGACCAATAGACTGCGAGCCGAATTACACTTGACACAGACTTCCATGTACGTGTGTCCTCAGCGTTGAATGTTGAGCGTAGAGCAGAGTCATAGTAATTTTTTAGATTATTTTTTAATTTTGTCATGAGATTGTTGTGTGACGGGCACTTCTTTGGTAGCGCGTTCCATGTCCTTGTTGACCTGACCAAGTATGATCTGCTGTACGTTGATGTTCTGCACAGTCGCTCCTCAAAAGGTGGTGCCAGTTTCTCTACTACATGATCTCGTTGATCTCTTAGGTTTCTTTTCTTTGGGTAGGATTGTTTTATTCAGAAGATACTAGTCCATTCATAATCTTAAAGAAGAACACCATGTCTAAGTACTCGTGCCAGTACGTCAACGGAATCAGGTTTGCTTGAATCAATCTGTCCTTGTAGTCGATCTCGCAACGAAATGGAAGACGAAGAATATACTTCGTGGCACGTCGCTGAACCCATTCAACATTCTTGACCAGCTCCACTGTTTGAGGGCACGAACAATTGTGAGGTAGATTGTTCGCCTTGTGGTGATGGCTAGTCTCCCTCGCAGCCTAGTGACACACTAAGAGCGGCTGCGAGGGAGACTATGAACGAGTGACACACTAAGAGCGGCTGCGAGGGAGACTAGGTGATGGCTTTTACGCATTTTGTTGTTCTCTTCACTTATCCCAGGATCGTGTTGGCTTTCGCACTCTGTGCTTCAGTCTGCTTCTTCCACGATAAATCAGAGGAAATCCACACACCAAGGTCTCGTTCTTGGTCGCAGCGTTCGAGTTGCGTGTTGCCCATGAAGTATGGATTCTTGATTGGTTTTCTTTTGCGTGAGATAGTCTGAACTTTGCATTTGGTCTTGTTAAATGTTAGATCAGAGGAGGACGATGTTCAAGTCCTCTTGCAAAAGAGTGTTTATCTTCTTCATCAACGAAGGTCGCTATATTGTCGACGAAAACACGGCGTCGGCAGGTCGTTGACGTGAAGTAGAAAGAGAATCGGGCCCAGGTAGATGTCATTTATCTTGACATGTCCAAGGCATTTGACAAAGTGAACCATAGCAAGATGATGGATAAACTTTGCCATTTTGGATTCAACGGCAGCCTACTATCCTGGTTTCAATCTTATCTTCAACATCGTCGACAACAAGTCACGGTACTTGGATCTACATCTCTACCTTTGCCAGTTACTTCTGGTGTACCACAAGGATCTATCCTGCTCGCCTCGATCCAGAAGATAAGTTGGGTAGTGCAGGATTTGCTTGGAGTGAAGCCATGTTGATAGTCGTTAATGATCTCTTGCCGCCGATAGTATCTAATATGGTTTAGTATGCATCGTTGCAATTATTTGGAAACAATACATAAAAGGGAAATTGGTCTGTAGTTCTCTACCCGATCTTTCTCTCCCTTTTTAAACACTGGAACGACATTGGCTAGCTTCCACTCGTCCGGCACGACACCAAGTTGGATAGATTTATTGAAAAGACATGTGAGTGATGGCGCAATTTGATCGGCTGTCGCTTTTAGAATTCGGCCAGGGATTCCAGCGGGTCCCAGTGCTTTGTCTGGATCTAGAGACTTTAGAGCATGGAGAACTTGATTTTCAGATAGAGTTAAATCATCTACGGTTGGTAAAGGAGAAACTGGTGGAACGTCAGCGTCGTAGGTGTCAGCCATACTATCCTGAGAGACATCCTGAGTGAAGACTGAAGCGAAGTAGCTATTTAACATGGACGCAATGTTTATTCTCGGCGGCCGAATAGGGCATGTCAGTATCTCAAAAGTAATGGCGCTGTGATCAGTCACTATTCCGGAAACTTCTGGCAAGAGGATTTCACATATTTTCATTTGGTCGGGTATGCTTGTGATTAGCAAATCTAGAACGTTGTTCCCTCTTGTAGCACGAGTATTGAGAAAGGAAAAAGTCTTTCAAAATTTCACAAAACGCATTTCCGGTTGTTCTTTCTGTTGATTCGCGACCTGTGTTCTGCCAATCAATATTCGGTAGATTGAAATCTCCTGCAATGATGATTTCATCATACTGATCACGAGTCACACCAAGAAAGTCGTTAAATTCGTTTAGCCAGTTTTCATCCGAATTTGGAGGTCTATAGCATGAACATATCAACAAATGTTCTCTCAAGAACAATAAATGTTCTCTTAAATGTTCTCGTCAGAACAAGCTTACGACATCCATGTTCTTCAATGATTTTTCTACGCTTTTAGAAGAGTTAGTTGTTGTTCCGGGTTATTTGTTAATAGCTGGGGATTTCAATTTCCATATATGGATGTTGTTAATGATGATGATGATAGTAGGTTTACGGAACTCCTGGATTCAGCAGGTTACAACAAAGAGTTAATGGTACGACTCATCGTTGTGGTCACACACTGGACCTTATTATTGATCGTCAGGAGGATTTGACTCGCAATTAATTTGTTCATCCGTATCTGATGTAAACACTGCTACTGAACAGTTCAATTGTGTATTGTCTGAGCTTTTGGACAAACACGCACCCAAACGTACACGCTCAATTACCCTTCGCCCAAATGCTCCATGGTTTAATGATAGCTTAAGAGTTATGAAGAAACAAAAACGACAGTTTGAGCGTAAATTTCTCTCTACACGTCTTCAGGTTCATCGTCAATTGTACAAGGAACAATGTCGTATGTACGCAAAGGCAATTGATTTTGCAAAAACAGATTATTATAAGGCTAAGATATCTAACTCTGATCAGAATCAGCTATTTCACATGATTGAGGGGATGTTCCGAGTAAAATCTATTCCTTTATTGCCATCACATGATTCTTCGTATGAGCTGGCTGATGCTTTTAGTTGTTATTTTTCAACTAAGATTCAGTTACTTCGAGATAAACTTACTAGTACACATGGGCCAGTTAAGAAGCTATCTATAGCAATTGACTCTTCTTGTTGTAAAAGCTCACTCAGTGAATTTACTACTGTATCTGAAAGTAACACTATCAAACAGTACTCGTCTAAGTCCTGTGCCTTAGATCCTGTACCTACACATCTGCTAAAGGAATCTCTTGACGTGTTAGCTGCCCCAATTACTGACATTATCAATTCATCTTTATCCTCAGGAGTATTTCCTCTGTCTCTTAAGAAAGGTCTCATCTGCCCATCTATTAAAAAACCTACTAGTGATAAAGAGCAATTCCCTAACTATAGACCTATTACTAACGTGGCTTTCTTGTCAAAAGTATTAGAGCGGATTGCTGCCAGATAGACAACAGACTATCTTATTGAGAATAACCTCCTTGCAAAAATGCAATCTGCTTATAGACTCTTTCATAGCACAGAGACAGCAGTTCTGCGTGTTTTCAATGACATCCTTCACGCACTTGATGAAAATCAGGAAGTAGTGTTGGTACTGTTGGACTTATCATTTGCGTTCGACACCATTGACCACACCGTTCTATTGGAGAGACTTCAGCGTCGTTATGGGTTTATAGTGAAATTGTACTAGCCTGGTATCGCTCATAGTCATACCTTTCTGATCGGGTACAGTCGGTTATGGTGAAGAATACGCACTCCTTGCAAACAATATGGTGTACCTCAGGGTTCTGTACTGGGTCCACTTCTGTTTTCACTCTTCTTTGCGCCATTGGAAGATGTGATCAATGCCCATGGCCTTGATTGCATAATGTACGCTGATGACACACAGCTGTATATGCCTATAAAATCTCCATGTGATCGACCTGCTGCTCTAGCTAAACTTGAGTTATGTATTAAGGACATCACCAACTGGTGTACTATGAATGGTCTTATATGCAATCCAAGTAAATTTATCATCACGTTTTATGCATTGTGAACCAATGCCAGAAATATGTGTCAATGATGTGATAATCCAACCGGCTCCGCGGTTGCACGTGATCTCGGTGTTGCTATTGATAGACATTTAAAATTAAATGCTCATGTAAATAACATTTGTAAATCGGCCACTTTAGCTATCAGAAATGTTGGCAAGATCAGGAAATATTTGAGTAAAAAGGACTGTGAGAAGTTGGTGCATGCATTCATAACATCAAAACTTGACAGCTGTAATAGCATCCTATATGGCTTACCAGAAACTGAATTGAGCAAGTTACAGCGAATTCAAAATACAGCTGCCAGACTTGTTGCAGGGGTTAAAAAATTGGAGCATATCTCCCCTGCGCTTCGTAATCTTCACTGGTTGCCGGTGAGATCAAGGATTGTATTTAAGACACTAATAATTACTTTCAA
This sequence comes from Chrysogorgia sp. JL179-B06, assembly GCA_035772405.1. Lineage (NCBI taxonomy): Eukaryota > Metazoa > Cnidaria > Anthozoa > Scleralcyonacea > Chrysogorgiidae > Chrysogorgia > Chrysogorgia sp. JL179-B06. The sequence continues at coordinate 1,463,894 of JAYKKM010000180.1, forward strand.
GGCTTTGCATGGCCAGGCGCCTGTTTATATTACTGATTTGCTCACTAAATATAAACCTACTCGTGCTTTGAGATCATCTAACCGAAATCTGCTACTTGAGCCAAAATCCAAAACGGTGACTCTGGAGACAGAGCATTCTCGGTTGCAGCACCAAAACTGTGGAAGTTATTACCACAGGAAATTAGAAGCTTTGAAATGTTAAGTAGTTTTAAGTCAGCACTTAAGACTTTTCTTTTTTAAAATTAATAGTTTTTTGTACATGGTGGTAATATATGTAGTATATAGGATTTATCTTGTAATGAAACTGTAATTGGTTTTATAAGTAACTTTAAGAATATATTGTTGTAAGAGCATTGAGACAATTGCATAATGCTCCTAATACGTCTTTTATTATTATTATGTGAATTTGAATCCGTAGTAAAATCAACTGTTACAATTTCAATGTTGTGATTTGTTTGAGTTTCACGCACGCATTTAAATGATTCATTTTTAATTGCCACAAGTACTCCGCCTTCTGCTATCCCTGTCCTTTTTAATGATTTCGTAACGTTGATAGAGAATCTCACAGTTCAATATGTCTTTGTTCAACCAGGTTTCATTGACACATACACAGACTGTCCTCCGAATAGCCATACCTTGCTTGTGCAGGCTTTTCATACTTCGAGCGTTTAATAGGAGACATTTTAAAGGTACCTTGCTTGTTAACAAACCTGGTCCAGGATTCCTCACCACATCACCAGACAAAAGAACCAGCATAAAGGAAAGAGATGCGATCAGCACGAGGCGGTAGATAATTAAAAGTTTGATGGAAGCAGGCTGCATCGGTGCTTGTTTGGCCGCGTTAGCCGGTGAATTTTACGTTGAATTTTACGACGAAATTTACGATGGAGTTAACGATGAATTTTAACTGATGCAACAATCTCACACACATACAGAAGATCACAGTTAGATACTGAGGGTAGAAGTCTTCTATTTTGCAAAAGTAGTCCATCAAAGAGTAGAAAAAGTAGAAGATAAACTAACACATTCCTGGAGATTACAATTTCCCGCCTACGCGCCATCATGATCACGTCATTTGTGAGTCTATTTAGTTTGAAATTAATTTAAACTGATAAGTACTAAAAGTTAATGATTCTACTTGTCCTTGTTAAATCGAACACATCTAAAATGTAACTTCTGCCACTAAAATATAAGTTCTGCCGACTGAAACTTCTAAAAATATTTTTTGGGTGTCGCACTACCTCTCCCCCCCCCCACACCCGCCCCCCATAGCTCCGCGCCTGCAAATAATTTGAGATAGTAAACAAATACATAAGATTGTATTATTGTTAAACTTGTCTAGTCTTCTCCACGTCCTGGAAAACTCAGTGATGAAGAACGTGACTTAAAGTTAAAGCCTTTATTGCAAAATGGATGGAAAATGGTGGAGGCGCGGGATGCCATTCACAAAGAATTCAAATTTAAGAACTTCAACCGAGCATTTGGTTTTATGACACGTGTTGCATTGCAAGCTGAGAAAATGGATCATCATCCAGAATGGTTTAATGTTTACAACACAGTACAAATTACTTATTCCACCCATTCTTGTGGGGGGTTGTCAGAAAATGACATAAAGCTTGCTCGATTCACTGACGACGCATCCTCCTCTGTAGAGTAAATTCACAGAACTGATTTCATTATAATATAACATTTCCAGGAATTTTATATTAATAGTTAGCTATAGCAGATATGTTTTCATTGTGATACATACCCAGAACAGCAGAATGGTTAACTTGAAACTGTTTGTAACTAATTATTGTATCTATTAATGAAACTACTGTTTGTATTTAAAACTAATTGTTTGTATTAAACTAATTGTTTGTTTTGAAACTATTGTTTGTATTGAAACTATTGTTTGTATTGAAACTATTGTTTGTATTGAAACTAATTGTTTGTATTGAAACTATTGTTTGTATTGAAACAAATTGTTTGTATTGAAGCTATTGTTTGCGTTGCAACTAACTGTTTGTATTAAAACTATTGTTTGTATTGAAACTAATTGTTTGTATTGAAACTATTGTTTGTATTAAAACTAATTGTTTGTATTGAAACTATTGTTTGTATTGAAACTAATTGTTTGTGTTAAAACTAATTGTTTGTATTGAAACTAATTTTTTGTATTGAAACTATTGTTTGTATTAAAACTAATTGTTTGTATTGAAACTATTGTTTGTATTGAAACTAATTGTTTGTATTGAAACTAATTGTTTGTATTGAAACTATTGTTTGTATTGAAAATAATTGTTTGAATTGAACCTGATTGTTTGTATTGAAACTATTGTTTGTATTGAAACTAATTGTTTCTATTGAAACTAATTGTTTGTATTGAAATTAATTGTTTGTATTAAAACTTGTTTCTATTGAAACTATTGTTTGTATTAAAACTAATAGTTTGTATTGAAACTAATTGTTTGTATTGAAATTAATTGTTTGTATTGAAACTAATTATTTGTATTATAAAACTAATTATTTGTATTGAAACTATTGTTTGTATTGAAACTATTGTTTGTATTAAAACTAACCGTTTGTATTGAAACTATTGTTTGTATTGAAACTAATTGTTTGTATCGAAACTATTGTTTGTATTGAAACTAATTGTTTGTATTGAAACTATTGTTTGTATTAAAACTATTGTTTCTATTGAAACTATTGTTTGTATTAAAACTAATAGTTTGTATTGAAACTAATTGTTTGTATTAAAACAAATTGTTTGTATTGAAACTAATTGTTTGTATTGAAACTAATTGTTTGTATTGAAATTATTGTTTGCATTAAAACTAATTGTTTGTATTAAAACTAATTGTTTGTATTCAAACTATTGTTTGTGTTGAAACTAATTGTTTGTATTAAAACTAATTGTTTGTATTGAAATTAATTGTTTGTATTGAAACTATTGTTTGTATTGAAACTAATTGTTTGTTTTAAAACTATTGTTTGTATTGAAACTAATTGTTTGTATTGAAACTATTGTTTGTATTGAAACTAATTGTTTGTATTAAAACTATTGTTTGTATTGAAACTAATTGTTTGTATTGAAACTATTGTTTGTATTGAAACTAATTGTTTGTATTAAAACTATTGTTTGTATTGAAACTAATTGTTTGTATCGAAACTATTGTTTGTATTGAAACTAATTGTTTGTATTGAAACTATTGTTTGTATTGAAACTATTGTTTGTATTGAATCTATTGTTTGTATTGAAACTATTGTTTGTATTAAAACTATTGTTTGTATTGAAACTAATTGTTTGTATTGAAACTATTGTTTGTATTGAAACTATTGTTTGTATTGAATCTATTGTTTGTATTGAAACAATTGTTTGCATTAAAACTAATTGTTTGTATTAAAACTAATTGTTTGTATTGAAACTATTGCTTGTGTTGAAACTAATTGTTTGTATTAAAACTAATTGTTTGTATTGAAATTAATTGTTTGTATTCAAACTAATTATTTGTATTATAAAACTAATTATTTGTATTGAAACTATTGTTTGTACCGGGTGACCCAAAAAAAAGTACTCCGGTTTGATTCATAATAACTTCTAAACGAGTGAAGCTATTAAACTGAAATAACTTTCATTAGATAGATGGAAGACTAACTTAGATTTGAAATATGACAGTTGTATTTTACTTAAAAATTCACGGAGATATTAATGTTCAAACTCGGTAGCATATTTCTGGATGTGTCTAAAATATGCAAAAAACGCCGTATCAAATATTAATCAAGCTTTGCTCAACTGAAACACGCACTATTAGCAGTAAATAAATGACACTTGACAAATTGTTTATTATGAAACGAAGTATTATTATTTACAAAATACAAGCAAGATTTATTCGTTCGGAATCGCGTGTCCTCTAGCACGAATGCACTGCCTAGCCCGTGACACCATTGCGTCGAAGGAGTCATGGATCATTCGTTGTTCTAGATTACGGCATGCTGCGAAGCTCTTCTAAATTCTACGGTTGCTGATCATGTGGTACATTCCAAATTTGTTCATGTTCAGAATAAACTCAGAATGAAACACAATCAAACCATAACTCCATAAGACATAACATGCAACTCCCCAGAGACATCCTACATTAAGAATTCGATACGGCGTTTTTTGCATATTTTAGACACATCCAGAAATATGCTACCGAGTTTGAACATTAATATCTCCGTGAATTTTTAAGTAAAATACAACTGTCATATTTCAAAATCTAAGTTAGTCTTCCATCTATCTAATGAAAGTTATCTCAGTTTAATAGCTTCACTCGTTTAGAAGTTATTATGAATCAAACCGGAGTACTTTTTTTTGGGTCACCCGGTATTGAAACTATTGTTTGTATTAAAACTAATCGTTTGTATTAAAACTAATCGTTTGTATTAAAACTATTGTTTGTATTGAAACTAATTGTTTGTATCGAAACTATTGTTTGTATTGAAACTAATTGTTTGTATTGAAACTATTGTTTGTATTAAAACTATTGTTTCTATTGAAACTATTGTTTGTATTAAAACTAATAGTTTGTATTGAAACTAATTGTTTGTATTAAAACAAATTGTTTGTATTGAAACTAATTGTTTGTATTGAAACTAATTGTTTGTATTGAAATTAATTGTTTGCATTAAAACTAATTGTTTTATTAAAACTAATTGTTCGTATTGAAACTATTGTTTGTGTTGAAACTAATTGTTTGTATTATAAAACTAATTATTTGTATTGAAACTATTGTTTGTATTGAAACTATTGTTTGTATTAAAACTAATCGTTTGTATTAAAACTAATCGTTTGTATTAAAACTATTGTTTGTATTGAAACTAATTGTTTGTATTAAAACTATTGTTTGTATTGAAACTAATTGTTTGTATCGAAACTATTGTTTGTATTGAAACTAATTGTTTGTATTGAAACTAATTGTTTGTATTGAAACTAATTGTTTGTATTGAAACTATTGTTTGTATTAAAACTAATCGTTTGTATTAAAACTAATCGTTTGTATTAAAACTAATCGTTTGTATTAAAATTATTGTTTGTATTGAAACTAATTGTTTGTATCGAAACTATTGTTTGTATTGAAACTAATTGTTTGTATTGAAACTATTGTTTGTATTAAAACTATTGTTTCTATTGAAACTATTGTTTGTATTAAAACTAATAGTTTGTATTGAAACTAATTGTTTGTATTAAAACAAATTGTTTGTATTGAAACTAATTGTTTGTATTGAAACTAATTGTTTGTATTGAAATTATTGTTTGCATTAAAACTAATTGTTTGTATTAAAACTAATTGTTTGTATTCAAACTATTGTTTGTGTTGAAACTAATTGTTTGTATTAAAACTAATTGTTTGTATTGAAATTAATTGTTTGTATTGAAACTAATTATTTGTATTATAAAACTAATTATTTGTATTGAAACTATTGTTTGTATTGAAACTATTGTTTGTATTAAAACTAATCGTTTGTATTAAAACTAATCGTTTGTATTAAAACTATTGTTTGTATTGAAACTAATTGTTTGTATTAAAACTATTGTTTGTATTGAAACTAATTGTTTGTATCGAAATTATTGTTTGTATTGAAACTAATTGTTTGTATTAAAACTATTGTTTGTATTGAAACTAATTGTTTGTATCGAAACTATTGTTTGTATTGAAACTAATTGTTTGTATTGAAACTATTGTTTGTATTGAAACTATTGTTTGTATTGAATCTATTGTTTGTATTGAAACTATTGTTTGTATTAAAACTATTGTTTGTATTGAAACTAATTGTTTGTATTGAAACTATTGTTTGTATTGAAACTATTGTTTGTATTGAATCTATTGTTTGTATTGAAACTATTGTTTGCATTAAAACTAATTGTTTGTATTGAAACTAATTGTTTGTATTGAAACTATTGCTTGTGTTGAAACTAATTGTTTGTATTAAAACTAATTGTTTGTATTGAAATTAATTATTTGTATTATAAAACTAATTATTTGTATTGAAACTATTGTTTGTATTGAAACTATTGTTTGTATTAAAACTAATCGTTTGTATTAAAACTAATCGTTTGTATTAAAACTATTGTTTGTATTGAAACTAATTGTTTGTATCGAAACTATTGTTTGTATTGAAACTAATTGTTTGTATTGAAACTATTGTTTGTATTAAAACTATTGTTTCTATTGAAACTATTGTTTGTATTAAAACAAATTGTTTGTATTGAAACTATTGTTTGTATTAAAACAAATTGTTTGTATTGAAACTATTGTTTGTATTGAAACTAATTGTTTGTATTGAAACTAATTGTTTGTATTGAAATTATTGTTTGCATTAAAACTAATTGTTTGTATTAAAACTAATTGTTCGTATTGAAACTATTGTTTGTGTTGAAACTAATTGTTTGTATTATAAAACTAATTATTTGTATTGAAACTATTGTTTGTATCGAAACTATTGTTTGTATTAAAACTAATCGTTTGTATTAAAACTAATCGTTTGTATTAAAACTATTGTTTGTATTGAAACTAATTGTTTGTATTGAAACTATTGTTTGTATTAAAACTATTGTTTGTATTGAAACTAATTGTTTGTATCGAAACTATTGTTTGTATTGAAACTAATTGTTTGTATTGAAACTATTGTTTGTATTGAAACTATTGTTTGTATTGAATCTATTGTTTGTATTGAAACTATTGTTTGTATTAAAACTATTGTTTGTATTGAAACTAATTGTTTGTATTGAAACTATTGTTTGTATTGAAGCTATTGTTTGTATTGAATCTATTGTTTGTATTGAAACTATTGTTTGTATTGAAACTATTGTTAGTATTGAAACTATTGTTTGTATTGAATCTATTGTTTGTATTGAAACTATTGTTTGTATTAAAACTATTGTTTGTATTGAAACTAATTGTTTGTATTAAAACTAATCGTTTGTATTAAAACTAATCGTTTGTATTGAAACTATTGTTTGTATTGAAACTATTGTTTGTATTGAAACTATTGTTTGCATTAAAACTAATTGTTTGTATTAAAACTAATTGTTTGTATTGAAACTATTGTTTGTGTTGAAACTAATTGTTTGTATTAAAACTAATTGTTTGTATTGAAATTAATTGTTTGTATTGAAACTAATTATTTGTCTTGAAACTAATTATTTGTATTGAAACTAATTGTTTGTATTAAAACTAATTGTTTGTATTGAAATTAATTGTTTGTATTGAAACTAATTGTTTGTATTGAAACTAATTATTTGTATTATAAAACTAATTATTTGTATTGAAACTAATTTTTTGTATTGAAACTATTGTTTGTATTAAAACTATTGTTTGTATTGAAACTATTGTTTGTATTAAAACTATCGTTTGTATTGAAACTATTGTTTGTATTAAAACTATCGTTTGTATTAAAACTATCGTTTGTATTAAAACTATCGTTTGTATTAAAACTGTTGTTTGTATTGAAACTAATTGTTTGTATTAAAACTATCGTTTGTATTAAAACTGTTGTTTGTATTGAAACTATTGTTTGTATTAAAACTATCGTTTGTATTAAAACTATCGTTTGTATTAAAACTATCGTTTGTATTAAAACTATTGTTTGTGTTGAAACTAATTGTTTGTATTAAAACTAATTGTTTGTGTTGAAATTAATTGTTTGTATTGAAACTAATTATTTGTATTGAAACTAATTATTTGTATTGAAACTAATTGTTTGTATTAAAATTAATTGTTTGTATTGAAATTAATTGTTTGTATTGAAACTAATTGTTTGTATTGAAACTAATTATTTGTATTATAAAACTAATTATTTGTATTGAAACTAATTTTTTGTATTGAAACTATTGTTTGTATTAAAACTATTGTTTGTATTGAAACTATTGTTTGTATTAAAACTATCGTTTGTATTAAAACTATCGTTTGTATTAAAACTGTTGTTTGTATTGAAACTATCGTTTGTATTGAAACTATCGTTTGTATTAAAACTATTGTTTGTATTAAAACTATTGTTTGTATTAAAACTAATTGTTTGTATTAAAACTAATCGTTTGTATTAAAACTAATCGTTTGTATTGAAACTATTGTTTGTATTGAAACTATTGTTTGTATTGAAACTATTGTTTGTATTGAAACTATTGTTTGCATTAAAACTAATTGTTTGTATTAAAACTAATCGTTTGTATTAAAACTATTGTTTGTATTGAAACTAATTGTTTGTATTAAAACTATTGTTTGTATTGAAACTAATTGTTTGTATCGAAATTATTGTTTGTATTGAAACTAATTGTTTGTATTGAAACTATTGTTTGTATTGAAACTATTGTTTGTATTAAAACTAATCGTTTGTATTAAAACTAATCGTTTGTATTGAAACTATTGTTTGTATTGAAACTATTGTTTGTATTGAAACTATTGTTTGTATTGAAACTATTGTTTGCATTAAAACTAATTGTTTGTATTAAAACTAATCGTTTGTATTAAAACTATTGTTTGTATTGAAACTAATTGTTTGTATTGAAACTATTGTTTGTATTGAAACTAATTGTTTGTATTGAAACTAATTGTTTGTATCGAAATTATTGTTTGTATTGAAACTAATTGTTTGTATTGAAACTATTGTTTGTATTGAAACTAATTGTTTGTATTAAAACTATTGTTTGTATTGCAAAACTAATTGTTTGTATTGAAACTATTGTTTGTATTGAAACTAATTGTTTGTATTAAAATTATTGTTTGTATTGAAACTAATTGTTTGTATTGAAACTATTGTTTGTATTGAAACTAATTGTTTGTATTAAAACTATTGTTTGTATTAAAACTAATCGTTTGTATCGAAACTATTGTTTGTATTGAAACTAATTGTTTGTATTGAAACTATTGTTTGTATTGAAACTATTGTTTGTATTGAATCTATTGTTTGTATTGAAACTATTGTTTGTATTAAAACTATTGTTTGTATTGAAACTAATTGTTTGTATTGAAACTATTGTTTGTATTGAAACTATTGTTTGTATTGAATCTATTGTTTGTATTGAAACTATTGTTTGCATTAAAACTAATTGTTTGTATTAAAACTAATTGTTTGTATTGAAACTATTGCTTGTGTTGAAACTAATTGTTTGTATTAAAACTAATTGTTTGTATTGAAATTAATTATTTGTATTATAAAACTAATTATTTGTATTGAAACTATTCTTTGTATTGAAACTATTGTTTGTATTAAAACTAATCGTTTGTATTAAAACTAATCGTTTGTATTAAAACTATTGTTTGTATTGAAACTAATTGTTTGTATCGAAACTATTGTTTGTATTGAAACTAATTGTTTGTATTGAAACTATTGTTTGTATTAAAACTATTGTTTCTATTGAAACTATTGTTTGTATTAAAACTAATAGTTTGTATTGAAACTAATTGTTTGTATTAAAACAAATTGTTTGTATTGAAACTAATTGTTTGTATTGAAACTAATTGTTTGTATTGAAATTATTGTTTGCATTAAAACTAATTGTTTGTATTAAAACTAATTGTTCGTATTGAAACTATTGTTTGTGTTGAAACTAATTGTTTGTATTATAAAACTAATTATTTGTATTGAAACTATTGTTTGTATTGAAACTATTGTTTGTATTAAAACTAATCGTTTGTATTAAAACTAATCGTTTGTATTAAAACTATTGTTTGTATTGAAACTAATTGTTTGTATTGAAACTATTGTTTGTATTAAAACTATTGTTTGTATTGAAACTAATTGTTTGTATCGAAACTATTGTTTGTATTGAAACTAATTGTTTGTATTGAAACTATTGTTTGTATTGAAACTATTGTTTGTATTGAATCTATTGTTTGTATTGAAACTATTGTTTGTATTAAAACTATTGTTTGTATTGAAACTAATTGTTTGTATTGAAACTATTGTTTGTATTGAAGCTATTGTTTGTATTGAATCTATTGTTTGTATTGAAACTATTGTTTGTATTGAAACTATTGTTTGTATTGAAACTATTGTTTGTATTGAATCTATTGTTTGTATTGAAACTATTGTTTGTATTAAAACTATTGTTTGTATTGAAACTAATTGTTTGTATTAAAACTAATCGTTTGTATTAAAACTAATCGTTTGTATTGAAACTATTGTTTGTATTGAAACTATTGTTTGTATTGAAACTATTGTTTGCATTAAAACTAATTGTTTGTATTAAAACTAATTGTTTGTATTGAAACTATTGTTTGTGTTGAAACTAATTGTTTGTATTAAAACTAATTGTTTGTATTGAAATTAATTGTTTGTATTGAAACTAATTATTTGTATTGAAACTAATTATTTGTATTGAAACTAATTGTTTGTATTAAAACTAATTGTTTGTATTGAAATTAATTGTTTGTATTGAAACTAATTGTTTGTATTGAAACTAATTATTTGTATTATAAAACTAATTATTTGTATTGAAACTAATTTTTTGTATTGAAACTATTGTTTGTATTAAAACTATTGTTTGTATTGAAACTATTGTTTGTATTAAAACTATCGTTTGTATTGAAACTATTGTTTGTATTAAAACTATCGTTTGTATTAAAACTATCGTTTGTATTAAAACTGTTGTTTGTATTGAAACTAATTGTTTGTATTAAAACTATCGTTTGTATTAAAACTGTTGTTTGTATTGAAACTATTGTTTGTATTAAAACTATCGTTTGTATTAAAACTATCGTTTGTATTAAAACTATTGTTTGTGTTGAAACTAATTGTTTGTATTAAAACTAATTGTTTGTATTGAAATTAATTGTTTGTATTGAAACTAATTATTTGTATTGAAACTAATTATTTGTATTGAAACTAATTGTTTGTATTAAAACTAATTGTTTGTATTGAAATTAATTGTTTGTATTGAAACTAATTGTTTGTATTGAAACTAATTATTTGTATTATAAAACTAATTATTTGTATTGAAACTAATTTTTTGTATTGAAACTATTGTTTGTATTAAAACTATTGTTTGTATTGAAACTATTGTTTGTATTAAAACTATCGTTTGTATTAAAACTATCGTTTGTATTAAAACTATTGTTTGTATTAAAACTATTGTTTGTATTAAAACTAATCGTTTGTATTGAAACTATTGTTTGTATTGAAACTATTGTTTGTATTGAAACTATTGTTTGTATTGAAACTATTGTTTGTATTGAAACTATTGTTTGTATTAAAACTATTGTTTGTATTGAAACTATTGTTTGTATTAAAACTATTGTTTGTATTAAAACTATTGTTTGCATTGAAACTATTGTTTGTATTGAAACTATTGTTTGTATTGAAACTATTGTTTGCATTAAAACTAATTGTTTGTATTAAAACTAATTGTTCGTATTGAAACTATTGTTTGTGTTGAAACTAATTGTTTGTATTATAAAACTAATTATTTGTATTGAAACTATTGTTTGTATTGAAACTATTGTTTGTATTAAAACTAATCGTTTGTATTAAAACTAATCGTTTGTATTAAAACTATTGTTTGTATTGAAACTAATTGTTTGTATTGAAACTATTGTTTGTATTAAAACTATTGTTTGTATTGAAACTAATTGTTTGTATCGAAACTATTGTTTGTATTGAAACTAATTGTTTGTATTGAAACTATTGTTTGTATTGAAACTATTGTTTGTATTGAATCTATTGTTTGTATTGAAACTATTGTTTGTATTAAAACTATTGTTTGTATTGAAACTAATTGTTTGTATTGAAACTATTGTTTGTATTGAAGCTATTGTTTGTATTGAATCTATTGTTTGTATTGAAACTATTGTTTGTATTGAAACTATTGTTTGTATTGAATCTATTGTTTGTATTGAAACTATTGTTTGTATTAAAACTATTGTTTGTATTGAAACTAATTGTTTGTATTAAAACTAATCGTTTGTATTAAAACTAATCGTTTGTATTGAAACTATTGTTTGTATTGAAACTATTGTTTGTATTGAAACTATTGTTTGCATTAAAACTAATTGTTTGTATTAAAACTAATTGTTTGTATTGAAACTATTGTTTGTGTTGAAACTAATTGTTTGTATTAAAACTAATTGTTTGTATTGAAATTAATTGTTTGTATTGAAACTAATTATTTGTATTGAAACTAATTATTTGTATTGAAACTAATTGTTTGTATTAAAACTAATTGTTTGTATTGAAATTAATTGTTTGTATTGAAACTAATTGTTTGTATTGAAACTAATTATTTGTATTATAAAACTAATTATTTGTATTGAAACTAATTTTTTGTATTGAAACTATTGTTTGTATTAAAACTATTGTTTGTATTGAAACTATTGTTTGTATTAAAACTATCGTTTGTATTGAAACTATTGTTTGTATTAAAACTATCGTTTGTATTAAAACTATCGTTTGTATTAAAACTGTTGTTTGTATAGAAACTAATTGTTTGTATTAAAACTATCGTTTGTATTAAAACTGTTGTTTGTATTGAAACTATTGTTTGTATTAAAACTATCGTTTGTATTAAAACTATCGTTTGTATTAAAACTATTGTTTGTGTTGAAACTAATTGTTTGTATTAAAACTAATTGTTTGTATTGAAATTAATTGTTTGTATTGAAACTAATTATTTGTATTGAAACTAATTATTTGTATTGAAACTAATTGTTTGTATTAAAACTAATTGTTTGTATTGAAATTAATTGTTTGTATTGAAACTAATTGTTTGTATTGAAACTAATTATTTGTATTATAAAACTAATTATTTGTATTGAAACTAATTTTTTGTATTGAAACTATTGTTTGTATTGAAACTATTGTTTGTATTGAAACTATTGTTTGTATTAAAACTATCGTTTGTATTAAAACTATCGTTTGTATTAAAACTGTTGTTTGTATTGAAACTATCGTTTGTATTAAAACTATTGTTTGTATTAAAACTATTGTTTGTATTAAAACTAATTGTTTGTATTAAAACTAATTGTTTGTATTAAAACTAATCGTTTGTATTAAAACTAATCGTTTGTATTGAAACTATTGTTTGTATTGAAACTATTGTTTGTATTGAAACTATTGTTTGTATTGAAACTATTGTTTGTATTGAAACTATTGTTTGTATTAAAACTATTGTTTGTATTGAAACTATTGTTTGTATTAAAACTATTGTTTGTATTAAAACTATTGTTTGTATTGAAACTATTGTTTGTATTGAAACTATTGTTTGTATTGAAACTATTGTTTGCATTAAAACTAATTGTTTGTATTAAAACTAATTGTTTGTATTGAAACTATTGTTTGTATTGAAACTATTGTTTGTATTAAAACTATTGTTTGTATTAAAACTATCGTTTGTATTAAAACTATTGTTTGTATTGAAACTAATTATTTGTATTATAAAACTAATTGTTTGTATTAAAACTATTGTTTGTATTAAAACTATCGTTTGTATTGAAACTATTGTTTGTATTAAAACTATTGTTTGTATTAAAACTATCGTTTGTATTGAAACTATTGTTTGTATAATTAAAACTATTGATTGTATTAAAAACTATCGTTTGTATTGAAACTATCGTTTGTATTGAAACTAATTGTTTGTATTAAAACTAATTGTTTGTATTGAAACTATTGTTTGTATTGAAACTATTGTTTGTATTAAAACTATTGTTTGTATTGAAACTATTGTTTGTATTGAAACTATTGTTTGTATTAAAACTATTGTTTGTATTAAAACTATCGTTTGTATTAAAACTATTGTTTGTATTAAAACTAATTGTTTGTATTGAAACTATTGTTTGTATTGAAACTATTGTTTGTATTAAAACTATTGTTTCTATTGAAACTATTGTTTGTATTAAAACTAATAGTTTGTATTGAAACTAATTGTTTGTATTAAAACAAATTGTTTGTATTGAAACTAATTGTTTGTATTGAAACTAATTGTTTCTATTGAAATTATTGTTTGCATTAAAACTAATTGTTTGTATTAAAACTAATTGTTTGTATTGAAACTATTGTTTGTGTTGAAACTAATTGTTTGTATTAAAACTAATTGTTTGTATTGAAATTAATTGTTTGTATTGAAACTAATTATTTGTATTATAAAACTAATTATTTGTATTGAAACTATTGTTTGTATTAAAACTAATCGTTTGTATTAAAACTAATCGTTTGTATTAAAACTATTGTTTGTATTGAAACTAATTGTTTGTATCGAAACTATTGTTTGCATGTATTGAAACTAATTGTTTGTATTGAAACTATTGTTTGTATTGAAACTATTGTTTGTATTGAATCTATTGTTTGTATTGAAACTATTGTTTGTATTAAAACTATTGTTTGTTTATTAAACTATTTGTTTGTATTGAAACTATTGTTTGTATTGAAACTATTGTTTGTATTGAATCTATTGTTTGTATTGAAACTATTGTTTGCATTAAAAGTAATTGTTTGTATTAAAACTAATTGTTTGTATTGAAACTATTGTTTGTGTTGAAACTAATTGTTTGTATTAAAACTAATTGTTTGTATTGAAATTAATTGTTTGTATTGAAACTAATTATTTGTATTATAAAACTAATTATTTGTATTGAAACTATTGTTTGTATTGAAACTATTGTTTGTATTAAAACTAATCGTTTGTATTAAAACTAATCGTTTGTATTAAAATTATTGTTTGTATTGAAACTAATTGTTTGTATTGAAACTATTGTTTGTATTGAAACTAATTGTTTGTATTGAAACTATTGTTTGTATTGAAATTATTGTCGGTATTGAAACTATTGTTTGTATTGAAACTATTGTTTGTATTGAAACTAATTGTTTGTATTGAAACTGTTTGTATTGAAACTAATTGTTTGTATTGAAACTATTGTTTGTATTGAAACTATTGTTTGTATTGAAACTAATTGTTTGTATTGAAACTATTGTTTGTATTGAAACTAATTGTTTGTATTGAATCTATTGTTTGTATTGAAACTAATTGTTTATATTGAAACTTTTGTTTGTATTGAAACTAATTGTTTGTATTGAAACTATTGTTTGTATTGAAACTAATTGTTTGTATTAAAACTGTTGTTTGTATTGAAACTAATTGTTTGTATTAAAACTATCGTTTGTATTAAAACTGTTGTTTGTATTGAAACTATTGTTTGTATTAAAACTATCGTTTGTATTAAAACTATCGTTTGTATTGAAACTATTGTTTGTGTTGAAACTAATTGTTTGTATTAAAACTAATTGTTTGTATTGAAATTAATTGTTTGTATTGAAACTAATTATTTGTATTGAAAGTAATTATTTGTATTGAAACTAATTGTTTGTATTAAAACTAATTTGTATTGAAATTAATTGTTTGTATTGAAACTAATTGTTTGTATTGAAACTAATTATTTGTATTATAAAACTTATTATTTGTATTGAAACTAATTTTTTGTATTGAAACTATTGTTTGTATTAAAACTATTGTTTGTATTGAAACTATTGTTTGTATTAAAACTATCGTTTGTATTAAAACTATCGTTTGTATTAAAACTGTTGTTTGTATTGAAACTATCGTTTGTATTGAAACTATCGTTTGTATTAAAACTATTGTTTGTATTGAAACTATTGTTTGTATTAAAACTAATTGTTTGTATTGAAACTAATTGTTTGTATTAAAACTAATCGTTTGTATTAAAACTAATCGTTTGTATTGAAACTATTGTTTGTATTGAAACTATTGTTTGTATTGAAACTATTGTTTGCATTAAAACTAATTGTTTGTATTAAAACTAATTGTTTGTATTGAAACTATTGTTTGTGTTGAAACTAATTGTTTGTATTAAAACTAATTGTTTGTATTGAAATTAATTGTTTGTATTGAAACTAATTATTTGTATTGAAACTAATTATTTGTATTGAAACTAATTGTTTGTATTAAAACTAATTGTTTGTATTGAAATTAATTGTTTGTATTGAAACTAATTGTTTGTATTGAAACTAATTATTTGTATTATAAAACTAATTATTTGTATTGAAACTAATTTTTTGTATTGAAACTATTGTTTGTATTAAAACTATTGTTTGTATTGAAACTATTGTTTGTATTAAAACTATCGTTTGTATTGAAACTATTGTTTGTATTAAAACTATCGTTTGTATTAAAACTATCGTTTGTATTAAAACTGTTGTTTGTATTGAAACTAATTGTTTGTATAATTAAAACTATTGATTGTATTAAAACTGTTGTTTGTATTGAAACTATTGTTTGTATTAAAACTATCGTTTGTATTAAAACTATCGTTTGTATTAAAACTATTGTTTGTGTTGAAACTAATTGTTTGTATTAAAACTAATTGTTTGTATTGAAATTAATTGTTTGTATTGAAACTAATTATTTGTATTGAAACTAATTATTTGTATTGAAACTAATTGTTTGTATTAAAACTAATTG
This sequence comes from Chrysogorgia sp. JL179-B06, assembly GCA_035772405.1. Classification (NCBI taxonomy): domain Eukaryota; kingdom Metazoa; phylum Cnidaria; class Anthozoa; order Scleralcyonacea; family Chrysogorgiidae; genus Chrysogorgia; species Chrysogorgia sp. JL179-B06. The sequence continues at coordinate 1,480,320 of JAYKKM010000180.1, forward strand.
TTTGTATTGAAATTAATTGTTTGTATTGAAACTAATTGTTTGTATTGAAACTAATTATTTGTATTATAAAACTAATTATTTGTATTGAAACTAATTTTTTGTATAGAAACTATTGTTTGTATTAAAACTATTGTTTGTATTGAAACTATTGTTTGTATTAAAACTATCGTTTGTATTAAAACTATCGTTTGTATTAAAACTGTTGTTTGTATTGAAACTATCGTTTGTATTGAAACTATCGTTTGTATTAAAACTATTGTTTGTATTAAAACTATTGTTTGTATTAAAACTAATTGTTTGTATTAAAACTAATCGTTTGTATTAAAACTAATCGTTTGTATTGAAACTATTGTTTGTATTGAAACTATTGTTTGTATTGAAACTATTGTTTGTATTGAAACTATTGTTTGTATTGAAACTATTGTTTGTATTAAAACTATTGTTTGTATTGAAACTATTGTTTGTATTAAAACTATTGTTTGTATTAAAACTATTGTTTGCATTGAAACTATTGTTTGTATTGAAACTATTGTTTGTATTGAAACTATTGTTTGCATTAAAACTAATTGTTTGTATTAAAACTAATTGTTTGTATTGAAACTGTTGTTTGTATTGAAACTATTGTTTGTATTAAAACTATTGTTTGTATTAAAACTATCGTTTGTATTAAAACTATTGTTTGTATTGAAACTATTGTTTGTATTGATACTATTGTTTGTATTGAAACTATTGTTTGTATTAAAACTATTGTTTGTATTGAAACTATTGTTTGTATTAAAACTATTGTTTGTATTAAAACTATTGTTTGCATTGAAACTATTGTTTGTATTGAAACTATTGTTTGTATTGAAACTATTGTTTGCATTAAAACTAATTGTTTGTATTAAAACTAATTGTTTGTATTGAAACTATTGTTTGTATTGAAACTATTGTTTGTATTAAAACTATTGTTTGTATTGAAACTATTGTTTGTATTAAAACTATTGTTTGTATTGAAACTAATTATTTGTATTATAAAACTAATTGTTTGTATTGAAACTATTGTTTGTATTGAAACTATTGTTTGTATTAAAACTATCGTTTGTATTGAAACTATTGTTTGTATTAAAACTATTGTTTGTATTAAAACTATCGTTTGTATTGAAACTATTGTTTGTATTAAAACTATTGTTTGTATTAAAACTATCGTTTGTATTGAAACTATCGTTTGTATTGAAACTAATCATTTGTATTATAAAACTAATTGTTTGTATTGGAACTATTGTTTGTATTGAAACTATTGTTTGTATTAAAACTATTGTTTGCATTGAAACTATTGTTTGTATTGAAACTATTGTTTGTATTAAAACTATTGTTTGTATTAAAACTATCGTTTGTATTAAAACTATTGTTTGTATTAAAACTAATTGTTTGTATTGAAACTATTGTTTGTATTGAAACTATTGTTTGTATTAAAACTATTGTTTGTATTGAAACTATCGTTTGTATTGAAACTAATTGTTTGTATTGAAACTAATTGTTTGTATTGAAACTAATTGTTTGTATTGAAACTATTGTTTGTATTGAAACTAATTGTTTGTATTGAAATTATTGTTTGCATTAAAACTAATTGTTTGTATTAAAACTAATTGTTTGTATTCAAACTATTGTTTGTGTTGAAACTAATTGTTTGTATTAAAACTAATTGTTTGTATTGAAATTAATTGTTTGTATTGAAACTAATTATTTGTATTATAAAACTAATTATTTGTATTGAAACTATTGTTTGTATTAAAACTAATCGTTTGTATTAAAACTAATCGTTTGTATTAAAACTATTGTTTGTATTGAAACTAATTGTTTGTATCGAAACTATTGTTTGCATGTATTGAAACTAATTGTTTGTATTGAAACTATTGTTTGTATTGAAACTATTGTTTGTATTGAATCTATTGTTTGTATTGAAACTATTGTTTGTATTAAAACTATTGTTTGTTTATTAAACTATTTGTTTGTATTGAAACTATTGTTTGTATTGAAACTATTGTTTGTATTGAATCTATTGTTTGTATTGAAACTATTGTTTGCATTAAAAGTAATTGTTTGTATTAAAACTAATTGTTTGTATTGAAACTATTGTTTGTGTTGAAACTAATTGTTTGTATTAAAACTAATTGTTTGTATTGAAATTAATTGTTTGTATTGAAACTAATTATTTGTATTATAAAACTAATTATTTGTATTGAAACTATTGTTTGTATTGAAACTATTGTTTGTATTAAAACTAATCGTTTGTATTAAAACTAATCGTTTGTATTAAAATTATTGTTTGTATTGAAACTAATTGTTTGTATTGAAACTATTGTTTGTATTGAAACTAATTGTTTGTATTGAAACTATTGTTTGTATTGAAATTATTGTCGGTATTGAAACTATTGTTTGTATTGAAACTATTGTATTGAAACTAATTGTTTGTATTGAAACTATTGTTTGTATTGAAACTAATTGTTTGTATTGAAACTATTGTTTGTATTGAAACTATTGTTTGTATTGAAACTAATTGTTTGTATTGAAACTATTGTTTGTATTGAAACTAATTGTTTGTATTGAATCTATTGTTTGTATTGAAACTAATTGTTTATATTGAAACTTTTGTTTGTATTGAAACTAATTGTTTGTATTGAAACTATTGTTTGTATTGAAACTAATTGTTTGTATTAAAACTGTTGTTTGTATTGAAACTAATTGTTTGTATTAAAACTATCGTTTGTATTAAAACTGTTGTTTGTATTGAAACTATTGTTTGTATTAAAACTATCGTTTGTATTAAAACTATCGTTTGTATTAAAACTATTGTTTGTGTTGAAACTAATTGTTTGTATTAAAACTAATTGTTTGTATTGAAATTAATTGTTTGTATTGAAACTAATTATTTGTATTGAAACTAATTATTTGTATTGAAACTAATTGTTTGTATTAAAACTAATTGTTTGTATTGAAATTAATTGTTTGTATTGAAACTAATTGTTTGTATTGAAACTAATTATTTGTATTATAAAACTAATTATTTGTATTGAAACTAATTTTTTGTATTGAAACTATTGTTTGTATTAAAACTATTGTTTGTATTGAAACTATTGTTTGTATTAAAACTATCGTTTGTATTAAAACTATCGTTTGTATTAAAACTGTTGTTTGTATTGAAACTATCGTTTGTATTGAAACTATCGTTTGTATTAAAACTATTGTTTGTATTAAAACTATTGTTTGTATTAAAACTAATTGTTTGTATTAAAACTAATCGTTTGTATTAAAACTAATCGTTTGTATTGAAACTATTGTTTGTATTGAAACTATTGTTTGTATTGAAACTATTGTTTGTATTGAAACTATTGTTTGTATTGAAACTATTGTTTGTATTAAAACTATTGTTTGTATTGAAACTATTGTTTGTATTAAAACTATTGTTTGTATTAAAACTATTGTTTGCATTGAAACTATTGTTTGTATTGAAACTATTGTTTGTATTGAAACTATTGTTTGCATTAAAACTAATTGTTTGTATTAAAACTAATTGTTTGTATTGAAACTGTTGTTTGTATTGAAACTATTGTTTGTATTAAAACTATTGTTTGTATTAAAACTATCGTTTGTATTAAAACTATTGTTTGTATTGGAACTAATTATTTGTATTATAAAACTAATTGTTTGTATTGAAACTATTGTTTGTATTGAAACTATTGTTTGTATTAAAACTATCGTTTGTATTGAAACTATTGTTTGTATTAAAACTATTGTTTGTATTAAAACTATCGTTTGTATTGAAACTATTGTTTGTATAATTAAAACTATTGATTGTATTAAAACTATCGTTTGTATTGAAACTATCGTTTGTATTGAAACTAATTGTTTGTATTATAAAACTAATTGTTTGTATTGAAACTATTGTTTGTATTGAAACTATTGTTTGTATTAAAACTATTGTTTGTATTGAAACTATTGTTTGTATTGAAACTATTGTTTGTATTAAAACTATTGTTTGTATTAAAACTATCGTTTGTATTAAAACTATTGTTTGTATTGAAACTATTGTTTGTATTAAAACTATTGTTTGTATTGAAACTATTGTTTGTATTAAAACTATTGTTTCTATTGAAACTATTGTTTGTATTAAAACTAATAGTTTGTATTGAAACTAATTGTTTGTATTAAAACAAATTGTTTGTATTGAAACTAATTGTTTGTATTGAAACTAATTGTTTGTATTGAAATTATTGTTTGCATTAAAACTAATTGTTTGTATTAAAACTAATTGTTTGTATTGAAACTATTGTTTGTGTTGAAACTAATTGTTTGTATTAAAACTAATTGTTTGTATTGAAATTAATTGTTTGTATTGAAACTAATTATTTGTATTATAAAACTAATTATTTGTATTGAAACTATTGTTTGTATTAAAACTAATCGTTTGTATTAAAACTAATCGTTTGTATTAAAACTATTGTTTGTATTGAAACTAATTGTTTGTATCGAAACTATTGTTTGCATGTATTGAAACTAATTGTTTGTATTGAAACTATTGTTTGTATTGAAACTATTGTTTGTATTGAATCTATTGTTTGTATTGAAACTGTTTGTATTAAAACTATTGTTTGTTTATTAAACTATTTGTTTGTATTGAAACTATTGTTTGTATTGAAACTATTGTTTGTATTGAATCTATTGTTTGTATTGAAACTATTGTTTGCATTAAAAGTAATTGTTTGTATTAAAACTAATTGTTTGTATTGAAACTATTGTTTGTGTTGAAACTAATTGTTTGTATTAAAACTAATTGTTTGTATTGAAATTAATTGTTTGTATTGAAACTAATTATTTGTATTATAAAACTAATTATTTGTATTGAAACTATTGTTTGTATTGAAACTATTGTTTGTATTAAAACTAATCGTTTGTATTAAAACTAATCGTTTGTATTAAAATTATTGTTTGTATTGAAACTAATTGTTTGTATTGAAACTATTGTTTGTATTGAAACTAATTGTTTGTATTGAAACTATTGTTTGTATTGAAATTATTGTCGGTATTGAAACTATTGTTTGTATTGAAACTATTGTTTGTATTGAAACTAATTGTTTGTATTGAAACTATTGTTTGTATTGAAACTAATTGTTTGTATTGAAACTATTGTTTGTATTGAAACTATTGTTTGTATTGAAACTAATTGTTTGTATTGAAACTATTGTTTGTATTGAAACTAATTGTTTGTATTGAATCTATTGTTTGTATTGAAACTAATTGTTTATATTGAAACTTTTGTTTGTATTGAAACTAATTGTTTGTATTGAAACTATTGTTTGTATTGAAACTAATTGTTTATATTGAAACTTTTGTTTGTATTGAAACTATTGTTTGTATTAAAACTAATTGTTTGTATTGAAATTATTGTCGGTATTGAAACTATTGTTTGTATTGAAACTAATTGTTAGTATTGTTCTGTTGCTCATACTGTGATTTAGTGTATATTTAGTGTGATGTCAGTCTATTTTATACACTTAATGTCTGACACTTAATGAACAGTCAGTTATGTTTTCCCAAGAGCCTTGATGTTTCTAGAGACGAAGTCGAGGGAAACATCATAACTCAAGATCTGACAATAAGTGCAGATGGTGTTATAGTACGTGGGATGCAATTCACGGTACCGAAAAGTATGGTGGTTGTGTGTGTGTGGGTGGGAGAGGTTTGAACCCACCCATTCCCCCGAGGGACGCCCTTCATTACGTGTTTTGGACACGACCGTTGAATAACGCGAGAGCAATCCAATGAGAGAGTAGTCCACTCACCAGATCACAGACATAGCTGAACAGAGATTAGACGTTTAAAATGAAGAATAACTTTACGGCAAGAAATCGGGCAATGATACTAACTTGGAGAATATTACGTAGAATTTATCGCTAATTTATCTTTTCTTGGAGATATGAGCAGCGACAATCGGGCAAGAGTGGATTTTCTGATGGACGTCGTTGAATGGCCGTCGGAATATTCAAATGTCCGAAAATTTACCTCAGAACAAACTAAAACCTCGTCAGATATTAAGGTAAGGTACAAATAGCAACTAGAAGAGAGATTGGCTTATTTTATTACAATAATATTACAATAAACACTATTTCCAGCGTCTCTATAATACGAGTCACATATATTCTCTTATATAGCAAATACAAATATGTTGTTAGGGTCGCTGTGTTGTTCCGGTTGGATGTACGCATTGCGTACCTATGTTTTCAACTTGCTTCTCGGATATGTCGAAAAATATATTCATAGACGACGTTTCGGACTTATTATTAAGTATGTATTCGACATATTGAAGTTCTCTTAATTCTCTTTCATATTTATATGTTAAGGGTGTTCGGACGTATTTCGATTTGCAGACCTTATATCCGTTTCTAAGGAAGCTTAGAATTGACAAAATTTGCCATAGAATTTCACAGTTTTAAGAATCCATCAAGACAGTCTGTATATATGCAGTATATGTGGGCAAAACTCTTTCGTTTGGTAATGTCATATGATGACGTCATCGCAATATGCAAATTCCTATAATCTTCGAAGGTTTTTAAGAAAAATTAATTTTTTACATGTGATTAGAATCTGGACGGTTACCTTCGTAAAAGTACGTATAGATTTTAAGAATTTTTAAAAATTAGCCGATATATCGGATTTTTAAGGTCAATAAACACAATAAAATTTTCATAACTTCGTTTTTATTTAATTCATCAATGAATCCATACGTACTTTTTTGTAGGAAGTAATTTAGGTATATATGACACCAAAAAATATAGCATACTGTCAAAATTGACGAAAATTATAGAGTTTTTGTGTTTGTTGATGACGTCAATGTGACGTCATCAAATACATCACCAGACAAAAGAAGTTTGCCAACATATTCCACACATAAAATATCTTGGTTATACTTCGTAAGTGGACAATAAATTCAAGGTATATTGGGCGCTAAATGACCTGTCCTTAGCAACCGGTTGTTTAGCAACGGAATACGTCCGAACACCCTTAACTCTTTCCCTACGGCTGAAAAACATCACAAATTGAACGACCACGTTGTTCTATTGATATTTCTTGAAATAACCATAACTGTTGCGAAAGCTATGCATTTTCTGGAAGCCCAATAAACCGGCTTTTACTTGTTCTTTTAAATTTCCCGAACAAAACACATTATGTTAATATAAATTAGCATTAATTATCATAAATCAGGTTGAAAAATTTACATTTTTCCAGAAAAGGCCATCTTGCACGCCCGCATAGCATCTTGAAAACTCAAAATGCCACCAATCGCAGAGTTGTTTATGAAATCAAATCAAACTTGGCATGTGCGTGGATTTCATGTTCCTGGCGCTTGTCGAATTTCAATTTTTAATCTTGCGTTACCGTGTGCCGTGTTTTTCGATTGACGACTTTGCGGGTCATCAACGAGGGAAAGAGTTAAAGGACATTGGCAACAAAAATCGTAATTTCAAATTTTTGACTTTCTGAGTAACAAACAGGCTTACGAAGGATGTCCAAAACAACAGCACTAATTTTGACCAAAGACAATCCTGCCATATCCGTCATCTTGGATATATTTTCGATATCGATGTCACAAGTAAGGCAACGCGAAATTGTTATCATGTCTTGATAAATCCGAAACTCAATTTTTATGAATGTCTTCCTTTTTCAATAGAACCACATTTTAAAAAGCATTGGGCGGAAACTCGACCATCCACAGAGTAGTTTCGTCAGGTTTACCCAGGTTGCAGTTAATTAGGTAATGTATTACAACAAGATGGGGAATGACAGGATTTTCTTTGGTCAAAATTAGAGCTGTGTGTTTTGTACAAGAGTATAGTTTTGTTTACTTGGAGCATGTTTGTTAATCAGAAAGTACAAAATTTGAAATAATGATTTTTGTTACCAATGCCCTTTCGTTAAAGTTCATTCGTAACAACTTGTGGCTGGTTTCCGACAGCTAGGGAACCAATCAGAATGCTTTATTTTTAAGCTGAACCGCCTGGCCATATAATGTGATATTATAAAACTGATCGTTATCGTATCTGTCGGAAACCAGCCTATGAAGACGAGTGAAAGTTCGATATTTCCGAACGTTTTTTATATAAATAGAAGCCGTTTTATTCTTGTTTAGCCACTGAAAACCAAATGAACACTTTCTAAGGCGCCGTGGGTTTAAGTTATTTACTGGCTTTTACGAATGATGTTGGCGATGTAAACAACTTGGCAATGTTAAAATTAAAGTGCTTTTTTCAAAACAAGTACTGTATTAGTTTTAGCCATTAAAGTGCCACTACGATCGATATTTTTACGTATTTATAAAGCAGAGCTGTTAAATAATACTTTGGTCGAAACCGTTTTGCGATTCGACGATGGCAAGTATTATTTTTCTTACTCCGAATCTGGAGTTGTTATGTCCGCCATTAATCGTTCATGTTCTTGACCAGCGTAACGAAGTGACGTCAGTTTCCCAACGCGAAGACTCCACGTGGCTAATTCTTCAAGTAAATCATGGTCGTTTTTTCAAATTCTTCGTCTGAAAGGCTGGACATTTCATCTACTTCTCGAAAAAAACAAGAAAACAAATAACCTCGACCGAAATTCAGGCGTAGCATTGAGAATCTGACGTCACAAACAATATTATCTTTTGAAATTGCGGGCTCACTTGGAACACGTTCAGTAATGGTGGCCTAAATAATAGTGATTTCAGAGCTCAAAATACTTACTTCAAAATACCATTTTTTAGGTTTTTTTTACATCGATGATCACTTTCGACCCTGAAATACTATTCTATGCTAAAGAAAATCTAAAAGACGGGGGTGAATTTTCATCGTAGTGGCACTTTAAGCCATGTGATAAATAACTTATTGACCGGACTTGGTCGGTCTGGACAGAAAGATAGTGGTCTCGTTTTTACATTTTCGCAACTGGTGCCGCTGATATTTTTCTTCACCATAAATCCTTAGAACATGCAGTTCAATCTATATATCAGTTGGCTTTAAGCTTTTACTAGATCCTTCGTGTACCGGACACATTAAAATCTTAGGCAGAAGAAGGGTTAGTTTTCTTTATTTCAGGGTTAGGACTATGTTCTTGTAAAGCTTCTGAATTCTGAGAAAATAACCTTGATGAGACTATCATGTAGTCTGTGTCCATTGTGTCATCATTCCATCAGGTACACGAAGAAGATAGCGCTTTTGTGCAAACGTTTCTTAAATTTTGGGTTCAACAACATTTTCTTCAGATTTGGTATCAAAATTTGGCTTATAGAGCTCCAGTTTTGAAAATTGATGATCTGTAAAACTTTAATTCCTCGAGACTTTCTTTAATATCATCCAGAGCTCTGAAAATAATGACCACAGCTAAAATTAACAAAATCTAAAGGCATTCGTTCACCAAATGCAACATCTAACGCAACTACAATTGTTGTTATTGTGTGGAAAAATCAATTACCTATGACTTCCTGTTTTCTTAGGCGTATCTTTGAATACCTCTGGATACCAATATCTGTTGTAATATAAAAACACATACACGATCTATGAAAAATAAGGGTTATCTTGGTTTGAATTTAAAGTAAAAGAAAATGAAACAGTCCACCCGTTGACAACAGTGTTACTACTCTGATCTGCCTCACACCTTTAATTACTGTAATGCGCATTTGATCATATTCAAGTATTAATATGCGCAGTATAAATTTTACTATTATTAACATTCATGCAAGAGTCTGCGATAGCACCCCCGATAGCCCTGCGATTCCTGACCATACGCTGTATGGAACCGCACCTAATTGGGCACATTGTGTCCTGAACCAATTCAATCTTTGGAGGGTGTAGCTCTGTCAGAGAAGGTTTTACGCTAATAGCTGAGCAACAGCAGGGAGCACAAATACAGTCCCCCAACGACTGTACGGCGACGTTGCCCAGTACGGACCCGCACTAGCAGCTACCCAGTAGGCAACAGCTGAATGAAAGCAAAGTAGCACAGTCCGAAGCACGGGAGCACAATAATGAGCATGTAGCTCATACGATACTTCGTTCCCTCCCACCCAATCCTCATCTAACATACATGTAGTATGTTAGATGAGGATTGGGTGGGAGGGAATGAAGTATCGTGTACGACGAACAGCGCACGAATAAGCCCTGAAGTGGAGGACCGTCAGATGCCACGAGTTTTGCATTGACGTAAGGTATTCAGTACACACACCCTGAATATCTATAGGGCCCCAGGGGATCACAAGACCAGCAGCATACTTACTTTGCATGATGTTAATAATTTTTATTTCATAAATCCATTTATGATTTACATAATTAAAATAACGATTTAGTCGCGGTGACAAACTTAAATATTGCTTTGGAATTCAGCCCCCTACTTTTTTGCCCAGTTAAAAAAATATTAAAATATATAGAGAGCTTTAAATTAAAAAGTTAAAGAATCTGACTTTCATACTTCGTCACAGCTAGTCTTTAATAGGCTTAGTTATTTTAAACTAAAAGTAGTTTTAGTCATTGTTTATGATCCTAATTTTTCTGTTAAAACGTCCTTCAAAATGCAGGAAATAGCCGTTTCGGAGCCTTAGAATTCAAACATTTTGCGGGGGCATACCCCCGAAATCCCTAGACGTTGTCAGTTCTTCTTTTAGACCTCCACTTTAAAACTCGCTGCGCGGCCCTGTTACACACTATTTCCACAGTACACCAACTTATTTTAGTATAAGATTTGTATTTCTATATATATAGAGTATTCAAGAAATACCAAATGGTTTCCGTGTTTGGATAACGTGATCCAAACACGCGGGATGTTGCGAAACTCGAGAAAAACGTAAAAAAACACGAGCCGATAGGCGAGTGTTTTTAGCTTTTCGAAAGTCGAGCAACATCCCAAGTGTTTGGATCACGTTATCCAAACACAGAAACCCATTAGGTATTTCTTTTATAAAATAACCACAGAGAAATATCACTGAAAAGTTATTAATATAATTAGATCAACATTCATACAATTCTCCTAAGAACCATCAACTACCAATCAGGGGAGGTCTAGCAAAGAGCCGAAAATAAGGTTGAGGTAAAAACATCAGGAAAACATGCTTAGAAAGATGAAAAAAATATTTCCAGATGGATTTAATCACGAAAATATGCCGGTTATATTTATGTTGGATTACTGCAGATGTAAAGTGATGTTGTGAGTTTGCCTAGCCTTCATATTCTACAACACAGAATCTTTTTTGTGGTTTTTTGTCACTGTCGAAGTGTTGTTCGGTGATTTTTTGTTGGCTACATTCTACAAGAATCCTGCACGACGAGAAGTAAAATAAACATTTTACACCTTTTCCATGTTCTCTTGGTGGACTATGTCTATAAAAGTGTTGTCTTCGCCCTCATAAATTATACGGAAATTCTCGTTCGCTTTAGCGTTGCTTTGTCCACTTTAAATACTTATAATTTCCTATATATTTTCGGCCTATTTTTGCAAAATCTTGTGAAAATTAACAGGGAAGATTGCTATATTTTATTTATAGTTATTATGCATACTATGTATATGTTAATGTTTAAAAACGATGATGGGCCGGCATGATTTGCTTTTTGTGTGACACGACCTCAAAATTAGCTATATTATTATTATCAGAACACGCGTAGCACACACGTAGCAAGACAATAGTCTATAGACTACATGAGAGGCCAACAGCCTAGCTTCGTGGTCTTTGTAATCTTACCTACACAGCTCTTTGACGGTGCTGACATCAATTATTCTGTAATGCAGGTGATCCATGAGTGAAGGCATGTATTTCTCCAAAAACATTTTGTCAACATGAACTGAATTACCAGCTAGTAGACACTTTTTAGATATTGTATGCTGCTTTACAAATTTCAACACCATATCTTCGGCACTTTCCAGGCTTATCTTTGATTCGCGAACAGCTTTAGTCAAACCAGACTAAAAATAAATTGACGACAAATTCATTTTAGAATTTTTAAGTTTTAAGAAATCGAACCGATAACCTGCTCACCGGCAGTGAGACGCACTAACCATAGAGCTACTCGGACGAGATGGTAGAGTGAAGATGATTTGATGTAGTGGTTCAAGGTGCGATATTATATTTATGAACTGTTATAAATATACAGATGTTTTTAAATGTTTGAAATGTGTGTAATGGTGCAAAGGCCATAGGAGTCCAAGTAGCTCAATGGTTAGAACCAAGGGCGTTGGAACCATGTGTGCTATGAGCTGCAGCCCCACCAATATTATATTTTTATGATATTAGCCCCCCACCCCCAATACATTGGCAACAAAAAATAAGTACCTTTTCGATCAAAGTACGTAACTTAAATCGCCGGAATATAGTAGTTTGAGGTTGTAAAAATGCTCGTAAAGCGCATTAATTGCACTGTCAAAGTTGCTAACTTGAATTATTGTCCGCCATATTGGATGTATTTTCGATATGCGTGTGACGTCACAACCAGGGTAAAGCGAAAACTTTATCTAGCCATCCTCGTGTCGTTATAAGTTTGAAACTCGATTTTTGTCAATGTCTTTCTTTTTCAATTGAACTACACCATTTTAAAAAGCATTCCGCGGAAACTCGGTTGCCCACAGAGTAGTTTCATCAGGTTTACCCCGGGTTTAATGTCACCAACTTCCCAGTTAATTAGGCAAACTATTACACCAAGATGGCGGATGACAGGATTGTCTTTGGTCAAAATTAGTGTTGTTGTTTTGTATGAGTAGTTTTATTTACTTGGATTACCTTCGTAAGCCTGTTTGTTAATCACAAAGTTAAAAATTGAAAATTGTGATTTATATTGACAATGTCTTTAAATGAGATAAATAGATATTTAACAATATAATTAAAAAATCAACCCACATAAAATATGTGTTTCTTATATATAATATATTAGATTAGATTTAGATATAATATACCATTGAGTATTTGAGTTTAATTAGCTTGTCAAGTAAAGGTGAATGCTAATGTTTCCATAGTGTAAGTCGTTTTTTAGAAATGCTTATGCATCATGAGCACCATGTTTTTTTATTACCTTCTTAAAACAAATAAACTAACACCTGCAAAAGCCTGAATACGATCCTTGCCTGCAGGCATTTTAATAATAAGGACATTTGCGACCACAATGGCCAAAAATGCGTTTCTAGGGCTTATAGAATTTAACATTATCTGAGGCGGTGCATGCCCACCATAGGGGAATTTCTAGGGGAATTTCTTGCATGCTCGCCAGTCGCCACAGTCACTAAAAGTAACCAAACCTAAACTGTATTTCTACACTGCCTATGCACCACATGCAACTATATTTTTATATCACTAAATACGCAGCCTTAAAGTGCACCTGACATCAAAAATTTTTATTGTCTTATTTGGAAGAACTTTTAAAATGATAAGTAACTTCTTTTGAAGATTTTCGTTTATTCGCTTTCTTTTTGAGATATATCAGTTTGTTTGATATGCAAATGTCCGGAATTTACGTCAGACATGCATAATGAGTTATCAGAGAATGTCAGTATATATCTTTACGTTCATCAAATAAAAACAATAAAATGTGAATAACACGTGTGCGTGTTTCTCCCACAACACCAAACTTCTCGATTTTAAAGGATTTCGTTCGAGAATGAAAGAGATACACACATTTCTCCAATAAGTCATTATGCATGTGTGACGTAAATTCCGTACATTTGCATATCAAACAAACTGATATATCTCAAAAAGAAAGCGAAGAAACGAAAATCTTCAAAAGAAGTTACTTTATCATTTTAAAAGTTCTTCCAAATAAGACAATAAAAATGTTTGATGTCAGGTGCACTTTAACGAGTTTCCAATGAGTTCTGATCGCTAATCTGAACAAATTCAAGACGTTAAATGGGAATTCTCTTGAATATAGGCATACGAACTAACTGCAGCACGAAAACGAAGTTGAACGTGAAAGAAAACATTGCATCATTGATTTGGATCTTTGTTCTGTGAACATATTGAATTAATTGAATACATTTGGTAACAGGATGATAGAGAGTTTAAGTCAGGGCGCTTATAGTTCAAACTTCACGTTCGAGAGCTCCGGCGAACGGCAGAGTTGTTTTTGTTAGCAGATAAGTTTCAGTCGTGGTACTGCATGTCGTCTACGTGCATTTTGCTTTTTCACGTTATGAGAGTTAGTTCACCTCAGCCTTGACCTTGGTTAAGATAACTTTTGATATCATGCTCAGCCTAATCCAATAATGTTTATTAATCAGGGACCGCTGCCAGTAATTGACACTATTACGGTTATATATACCGTGCTACGTTTATTTTGTTGTTGTGGTGGTTGTGGTCGTCGTGCTAAGTCGTCGTGCTAAGTCGTCGTCGTCGTCGTGCTAAGTCGTCGTGCTAAAGTCGTCGTCGTCGTCGTGCTAAGTCGTCGTGCTAAGTCGTCGTCGTGCTAAGTCGTCGTCGTGCTAAGTCGTCGTCGTGCTAAAGTCGTCGTCGTCGTCGTGCTAAGTCGTCGTGCTAAGTCGTCGTCGTGCTAAGTCGTCGTCGTGCTAAGTCGTCGTCGTGCTAAGTCGTCGTCGTGCTAAGTCGTCGTCGTGCTAAGTCGTCGTGCTAAGTCGTCGTCGTCGTCGTGCTAAGTCGTCGTCGTGCTAAGTCGTCGTCGTGCTAAGTCGTCGTCGAAGTCGTCGTCGTCGTCGTGCTAAGTCGTCGTCGTCGTGCTAATTAAGTCGTCGTCGTGCTAAGTCGCCGTCGTCGTCGTCGTGCTAAGTCGTCGTCGTCGTCGTGCTAAGTCGTCGTCGTCGTCGTGCTAAGTCGTCGTCGTCGTCGTGCTAAGTCGTCGTCGTGCTAAGTCGTCGTCGTCGTCGTGCTAAGTCGTCGTCGTCGTCGTCGTCGTGCTAAGTCGTCGTCGTCGTCGTGCTAAGTCGTCGTCGTGCTAAGTCGTCGTCGTCGTCGTGCTAAGTCGTCGTCGTCGTCGTGCTAAGTCGTCGTCGTGCTAAGTCGTCGTCGTCGTCGTGCTAAGTCGTCGTCGTGCTAAGTCGTCGTCGTCGTCGTGCTAAGTCGTCGTCGTCGTCGTCGTCGTGCTAAGTCGTCGTCGTGCTAAGTCGTCGTCGTCGTCGTGCTAAGTCGTCGTCGTGCTAAGTCGTCGGCGTCGTGCTAAGTCGTCGTCGTCGTCGTGCTAAGTCGTCGTCGTCGTGCTAAGTCGTCGTCGTGCTAAGTCGTCGTCGTCGTCGTCGTGCTAAGTCGTCGTCGTCGTCGTCGTGCTAAGTCGTCGTCGTCGTGCTAAGTCGTCGTCGTCGTGCTAAGTCGTCGTCGTCGTGCTAAGTCGTCGTCGTCGTGCTAAGTCGTCGTCGTCGTCGTGCTAAGTCGTCGTCGTCGTCGTGCTAAGTCGTCGTCGTGCTAAGTCGTCGTCGTCGTCGTGCTAAGTCGTCGTCGTCGTCGTCGTCGTGCTAAGTCGTCGTCGTCGTCGTGCTAAGTCGTCGTCGTCGTCGTGCTAAGTCGTCGTCGTCGTTCAATTGTATCACGAGTTGTTGTTTACTCTTACCTCATGCTTGTTTGCAATTCACGTTTATACATTCTAATAAATTATTATAAACATTGCTCATTCGTGTATAGTTGTAGTTACTTTATAACAGTAGCACAACATAATGAAACAGAAAATATGTGCATCACCTTACGATGATGCATTTTGCACCAGTCACCCATGGTTTCCAGGACAGCATCAGGTTGATGAATTACAATGTCTGGACCCTGAAAAATATTACAGAATATTTATCATTTTGACCCGAGGGATGATATGTCCCGAGGAATATTACATCACATACAGTACATATATGAAGGTAACTGCAGTGACTGACACTAATTACTGTTCCTCTTTGATCATACACACTGGTTAGTTTCACACTTGATTTTGAAACTTAAGGTGGCTCCTTAGGGTTTTATGATGGCGCGCGAACTGGTTGCTAATATGGCGGGAAAGTTACGGATAATCGGTGAGTTTTATGACGTCAGCACGCGTAAATAAGTCCGAAAATAAACGCTTTTTCTTCGGTTATTTCTTTTGAAAAGTTGCACACATGAAGATGAAGCTTAAATACCCTTTCAATTCGGTTTTTTCAAAAAATTCTATCGGACAAATTTAGTGATATTGACAAAACCATCTGCAACCCTACATTTATTTTTCACTAAAAGCAATTCCCAATTTCACGAAGCAATTCCCAATTTCACGAAGCAATTCCCACAAGACTGTGAACGCGAGAAATGGCAAAGAAAAAATGAAAAATTAATTAAAAAACTGTTATATTTTGGACTCGTTGTTGCCATGGCAACGATCTCGAAAGGTAAATAACAACACAAAAGTAATTGCGAGAATGTCACTAATCTTAATGGGGCATTTCATGAACATAATTGTCACAAAAGGGAAAACTAGGCTTCCATAAGAACTTTAGTCCTAATATAGTTATGCATTATGTAAAAAACCTAGGGATCCACCTTAATGTATTATCTTGCATAATATGCCGTAAACTTCCTGCTTGTTCAAAGAAATTTTTTGCTGGGTTTGTATTCGGAGGCCGGGCTTATTTTTTGGTAGGTTTGTACTCGGCTTATTTTCGGGGGGGGGGGGCTCAGTCTTATTGGAGGGAATTTTGCGTTTTAATTAAGCTTGGGCTAGCCTGCGTAGCCGGCGCAAAGGGGCTGTCCAAGACCCCCAGCCGCTTTGTGCAAGCTATGCAGGCTAAGCTTGGGCATATTATTGAACTGGTTTATATGCTTGTAAGGATATACTCCCTAAGACATATTTGGGGGAGGTTTATTATTGGTTTATTATTTTTATGTTGTGGGGGCTTTTCTTTTTTTGGGGGGGCTTATAATTTTTGGGGTGCTGATTTTCTGACAATATTACAATTATATAATAAATATAACACAGTACCTCAGCAATAAGATTCAAATTACTGTCAGTAACTAGACATGCCATTTCAATAATTTTTTCCTTCTCAATGTCCAGTCCTAAATATTGAAAACAAATATATTCTCTAATTGTTTTATATAGTAAATGTGCTGATATACAAGTCGCACAATTGTTTTTTAATTTTCAAAAGTCAATTTTCTTGTGCATAACCTTGGTAGTTTCCTAAAGTGATGACATTGAATTTCATCAACCTTTCGTGAACACAAATCGTGGCGAATCCAGGGCCGACAGGTGGGCCGGGGGGTTGCATATTACGATTTAACAAATTGTCTGGAAGTCGAAGTGTACCCGGGCTAGTGGTCGGGCTAGGTGGTCTAATGGTCAGGGCCACTGCCTCCCACCTCTGAGGTCAAGAGTTCGAATCCTGTGTTCGGACATTTGATCGCACGTGGAAAGATTTGGTCAACACTCTGCCGAAAGTCGTGGGTTTTTTCCGGGTTCTACGGTTTCCTCCCACAGGGAAGTTGACATTAACCCATTAGGATAAATAGTTGGGAAAACTAATGATGATAAAAACTGTACAAATAAATAGCTAAGGTTAATTGATTGGGGTACTGGGTACTAGTAGTAGATACTGAATATAATAGAATAAATTGTCGATGTTGTAAAGCGCATTGGTACCTCGGGAAAGCAGTATGTTTTGTGGTCCCTGGGAAACATCGACGGTCTCGTGACCACAAAATATACTGTTTCCCTCGGTCCCAGTAAATAAGTGTTACATGTTTTATAATATTCTCTGACCCATGGGCCGGGGCACGCTAAATTGGTCAGCAAAACGTTGTTAAAAATAACTACATTAAATGTTGTCTTTTTTCCTTACCCTCCAAGGATAATTTATAACTTTTCGTATACCCCTCTAAAATTGTATAATTTATTTCCATGCCCCCCCTTAAATATCCTCCACCCCCGTAGTAGCTGATACTTTATGACCAGTCCTTTAAATTCAGATCCCACCAAAAACTGTTTCAACCATGCCCAGTCCATTTCATTCAAGCCAGTAAATATTACCTGGCACTCTGCTTTCCAATCGTTTACTCAGCACCCCTATATACGGCTATAGAACACCAGTGATATATTTGCTACCCAAATTCATAAGCCTAACATTACCCTAAGTAACAACCTAATCCTTTCCGTTTGCAGTTTTCCAACCGAACTTATATCCAGCTTTTTAAACAATGTTATGTCCAATTTGGTATGTCCCGTTTTGGTTAAAACTTAAATCAATAATTTTTCATTTGATGGCAAACATTACCAACAAATAAGTGGTATACTGTAGCAATGGGTACCAAGATCGGCCCTAGTTACGATGTCACAAGACAGTGGCGGATCCAGGGTTGTTCGAAAGGGGGGCGCACATGAAGAATCAGCACGTTGTTGTGTAATGTTCAGGACATATTTATGGGTATAATTAGGTGCCTGCCAGAACTAGATTATATTTGAACCTTGATGCCCGGCAGCCTCTGGATACATATAATATTATGTTACATTCTTTACCAGCTGAGCTACAAGCCATTGCTTCATGGAACAATGGCCGTGAGTAAATTAATATATGGATGACAATTTTAGTACTTTAGTTAATTTTAGTAGAGATTGCACTTGACAAGTGATGTAGTAAATATGGGAGCTTGGAGTGGATATACAATACATATTGAACGATCAAGCTCAAATCCTCAAAGAACGTCTCTGAGTACGGACTGGGATCGAACTGGGATAGTGAGTTAATTAACTCAGTCATAATACTAAGCTAGTAGAGTGCTGAAGATGTCTTCATGAGTTCTGCCAAGATCAATTGCATTTTTCACAAACTTGGTTGGGTGAATTTGGATACATATAGCTCTTAATAATGGCAGTTGAAAAGACCATTATAGCTTTGCAATTTGGTTCCTGGGTGTAATATGGGTTTTCTTTAAATATATGAAAAATTAAATTAAATTTTTTAGGATGTTTTGATTCAATTACAAATTGAAATTGTAATTAAAATGAAGCAAGATATATTTTTTACTCACCTGTCATCTAACATATATATGTGTTCGCATTATTTTGATAATCACCATTCATGGAGAGAGAAAAGACATGGGAATTGGAAAAGAACATATATTGAGGAGATACCATTTTAGACAAAGTGTTTGTGGTTCTACTGTTTACATACCTCAAGATCAACCCATACCAAGCGATTTTCGTTCATGCTGCACTTAAAACAATTCGAATTTATTCGTCGAAGAAAGTTTCTCAAAAGCGTTGTCATTAACAAGTGAGCGGTCAAGTATGTTTGTTTAACCAATAACAATAAATGTTATAATAATACCACAACCAGAATGGGATTACCTTAGGTATTGAGTGTCAGTTGGTGCACACCGCACACGACGTGTATGATGATTGATGGTACATTTGGTGGGTGTCACGAAAGCTTACGAGAAATTCCGATCGTAGAATTTCCTCACGTATCATGAATAATTTGAATTAGCTCTGTATATTTGATGAACTTGTCGAAGAAATAATATGTTGCCGATGTCTGCCGACACTTTGGAGTCATCAGCGTCAAAAGAATGGGCCCCTGTTGATTATGGACACAGTCGATCTTCTACACCGGACAGTTCAGCGTCAAGCAGGCTAGCTGCTCAACTAGAAAGATCAGCATATCGACGATCAAGAAGCAACATCCGACGAAGGCAAAACTCGAATAACACGTCGAGTAATCCCGATATTAGCGACAGAAAAGCTTCTAGAAATACAGATCTAAAGAACCAACAAAGAAACCAATCGTCACCGCAACTCCAAGACGATTTTACAACGATAAATGGCTCGATATTTGTGGTCGAGGGTCCTCAGAAAACATCATCGAGAAGGTAAATAATTATAAACAACATTATGCGAACTAATTCAGAACATGCAATTAATGGCTAATGCTGTATTGATTTAATAATCTGATAGTTTTTATCATAGTTGTGACAATTTTGAGTTTTTCACGATTCTATTAATCGTGAAAATCTTTTAATTGTCATATATGATAATAATCTCGACTTCAGTACATATATCATTGTATTAAAAGTTAAAAAGGTCGACTAATTTCTGAGTATTCTCGTTAGGAAGACAGTTAGACTGTTAATTACTTTCATTGTCATAATTGGGAAATAAACAAGCATGGCGAATTTGAAGTGGAGGTAGATTAGATATATTTGCCAGACTATAATATGACCTTCAGCAACTTGACTGTTTGTTATTCAATTATCATTACTAAGCAACAGATGGTGTGGAACCTAAGATACAGTAGTGTGTGTGGGTCCATGCAGTATTAATAAATACACTTGCCCACTGCTTGTTCATGTGGTTGTACATGCCTGGCATTACACGTACAGGTTTATTAAAATGTCCACTTTCAACAAAATATGTGTATATTTTTATAATCCCTGCATCGGGGAATTCCTTGCGCCACCCCTGATTATAAGCCCCCGGATATAAGTCAACCTGGTCCTTCCCATTAGCAACATTCATAATAAACGTAACAAAAATTAAACATCAGCACAACTACATGCATATACAGTAACTGTTAAAACAAAATTGTAATAGATAAAACGTTTGAACAATGGTAGCATTAAATTATGTATCAGAATGTACTGACAAACTGAGGTAGATGAAAGCAACTATGTAACTTGTGTAGCAGCTTTTGCTATAGACAGGCTGATTTTCGATAAATAATCAATATTTTAAAAATATCGATAATCTATTTTATGCGGTATCGAAAATATTGAAAGTTTCAACTTCACAACTGTGTCTCTCAAAAACAGACATCCAAGTCAATTTTTTAGAATCATTTTGGCAGTTATTGTCGTAAAGTTGAGCATGGCAACGTCCGCTAATTCAGGTGACAAGAGCTTATAGCGTTTAAAAGCATGTAGTGGCGGTCCCACCTGCACTGACCTAAAGACTTTTTTACTTAAGCTTTTACCTAAATGTGCATGTGTATAATGTATATTTTAGGGATGAGCCGATTGAGAAAAATCCAATTTACCGATCCGATAAATTCCGATACGATTTACGAGCTGATCGGCCGATTTATCGGTGGTCACCGATATTGGTCACCACAAATTCTTAACAGTTGAATTTCGGGCCAAAATTCTCTTCGCATTGAACGAGCCATGGAACGCATTACCAACCGTCACCGATGTAAATGTGATGTTAACATTTTGGCTTCATGTTTGCGTCAGTTTGAAGGGTGGATAAGCGGAGGTTGTCAATGCAATCTGACTATCTGCGAGTGTTGCTCACATGTCTCTGGCTTTTAAAATGCATTCAACTACAATTGCGTAATTTTAGTTAGAAAAACACCACTTGCAACGTTCCACTTCCAGAAGATATTGTATATATTATTGGGCAAAGATGATGTGTCGGTAACCAACTGCATGAGAAAGTACTTTAAGTTATGAAGTACGAATGACGGAAGTCGGAAACAAAAAATGTTTCACCTATAAAGAGAAATATGTCATGCGCCATATCAAATTCATTGTGGAAAAGTATCCGTGTTCAAAAGGTTGATGTTTTTCTTGACAAACAAAAGGAAATATTACAAGTAGAAAAGCGAGAATAATATTTATCGGGACCGCCGATATATGTTGACGTGATCGGCCGATAACCGATCAGCTTGAATGTTGCCGATTATCGGCTTCTACCGATGAATTTCCGATTATCGGCTCATCCCAGTATATTTTCTCATAGAATGAATGTATAAAATTGTAAATAATTATTCTCTGCGGATTGTGTTTTTTTACACGTGCATATTATATACCTTCTGTGCATGCACAATTACAAATCGGTAGGTAAATTGAGTTTTCTTATTTCCATACATGTAAATATCGATATTATCGATATTTATTATATTCAATATTTATTCAATATCGCATCAGCCTAATACTGTGATATACAGTACTGTCATGTGTCATCCAGAATGTGTTCCATGCTCCAGAACGCATGTTCCAGGCGCGTTCTGGAATGCTTTCCTGAACATGTTCGATTGTGAAGGAAATTCTGTTGGAAGCTGTCACCACGTTCGGAAAAGTCTGAGTGATTAAACCAATGTAACAAATGATGTTTATAACAATCAAATAAGGATGAGAGTTTTGGATCAAACAAGAATGAGAATGAAATTAGTGAATGAGAGTTGGCAGTCATGCTACCTACTTAGTCTAAGTTAAAAATGTTTTGAACACAAAGTACTGGAAGTCATTGCCAAAAATCGCATAACCATAGTTGAAAAGCTCCAGAGAACAATCAGCTAATCTATTTTGCGATTGGAGGTTGAACGCAACACGTCAATTCGGCGATTTATAGCTTGGACTATGATTTTTCTGGACTATTCTACGATGGCTTTCCGTGAAGAGAATGTTGTTGTTTTTTAACATTGATGAAACAACATCAATTATTGAAACAAACAAAGTTAAAAAGATTTTGAGTGGTTTTAATTTTGAGGTTTTAATTCCTTCCTCATCTAGAATATCTTTTATTTTTTGAGTCTTTCCAGCAGATTCAAAGAAATCACTCGATTTCTTGCATATAACAAAAGCTTTGCCATCGTAAAATATCTCTTGTATACAGTAAATATGGTGGAGCAACGATAAGAAACAAGATGATCAGATGATGCTACAAATCGTAAAATGGCGAGAATTTACAGATATGGCCGAACCGATCACTACCGGTACATCGATTGCAAGAACACATTCTGGCGGCGTCCAGGAACGCGTTAAGAACATGTTTTTTGTTAGGTTATTTGTACAGTAAGCAGTGGGCAATTCCATGTAACGGACATTACACAGTTTGTCAAATGTTGAAAACTAATTTGATATATTTCTTCCACTTTTACCATTGTTTCATTTTGAATTAGAAATTCTGATAAGTGAACAACAATTGATATTCAACTAACTAATTTTTCAGAATGTTTTGGAAAATGTCATATATTTATAATCACAATATTTTGCGTAACGGACATTACTCCAGAAAAGACATGCCTATTTTAGTACTTTTTCAAAGAAAAAAAACACCTAAATTATGAATCCATTTGTACATACTTTAAAATTATTTGTACATGTTGGAAAATTTTTTACCTTTTTCTTGAAATAAATAACAAATTTGTGTGTAACGGACATTACACAGAAGCCGTAACGGACATTACACTTTTGTCTCATGCTTCTTCTTTATTAATATTTGGTCCCAAAGTTACCCAATTTGATAGGGGATTGGATTTAAAACAAATTTAATCCATTGTAATATTTTCAACAATCAACAAAAATGACTTTTTGCTTGTTTAAGCATAGTATGCACACATTGTAAATGTTGTGTAAAAACCTTAATTACATGTAAAATTGTAACTATGTAGAGGTAAATTTGAAGAATTACAACACTGTATTTGGATGTTGGCAATAAAGTTAGACGTTTTTATAGCTAAAAAGCATAAAGATGATAAAATTTCCTTAGCCACTAAGGGCTCTTGCTTAATTTAAGAAATCACAAAAAGTGCATTTAAACATGGAATAGCAGAGTACAGTATGGGACGTAATTTTTCACATTATTATATATACTTACAAGTTATAATTTGTTACAAGTTATAATTTGTTACCTTTCTTGCACTTTTCTTAATTGTCTATTAATAATTGTCTATTAATTATAAGTGTCTATTAATAATTGTCTATTAATAATTGTCCAACAAAGTTTGCCTGTTTTTTATATACCGGTTGTTTTACTCTATAAGTACTGGTTATTTAAAGCCTCCCCGTAAATGCACACTGGTGAATGGATTTTTACTTCGAAAATATATTATATACATGTATATAATATATATTTTGTTAAAATGCGCAAATGGTGATATTGGCTGAAATCTATGTTTCTATAACTTTAGGCCAAGAAAAAAAATACCTGGGTTTCCTATTTCATCCTGAAAAAAATTAGGTAGGGTAGGTCGGTTTTTCTTTCTTTTTTTTCCCTTTTTTTTTCCAAACATTGCATGGACGAACAATAGGTTTTACCAAACCACGCTGATCTTGAGGATGCTGCCTGGATAGACAGCCATGTTTGCTATCCCAGGATGCAAATCAAGCTGCAACTCGTACCAAGGCTTTTCAAAATTTCAATAAAAAGATGTGGGTCGGTAATTTACTGGCCAAAAACTAGGTAGGGTCGGGAAACCGGAAACCAAGGTATTTTTTATTTTGGCCTTATGGAAAACATGGAAAATTAAGTGATACACCATTTATATACACCATCATTACACCATCATTACACCATCATTACCTACATCATCATGACACCATTATATGCCATCATACGCCGATATTATACACCACCATACGCTATCATTACACCATCGTCATATGCCATCATGAACTTACTGTTCATGATTTATGTATTTATAAAGAAAGCTATTGCCACATTTTACTTGTTTCCTAATTGGGTAATTATGTTATTTTATGAAAGAAATAGAAAAAAATGTATGTAATATTTACAAACTATATGTAATATTATAATAAACTATATGTAATATTTACAAACCATGCAGGAAGGTTTCATCAGATTTAAAACACAAGGTGATAGCCGTCGGTGTTTTAGAGCCATTTATATAGCTCATACTGTTTCAGTATGGATTCAAGATTATTTATAGAAGCACAAAGCTCATAACCCATATGTTGTGGTCTAGTGATTTACAGTGGTGTGAGTACTCGTTACAATTGTAACACGTTACCGTGTACTCGTTACATTTGTAGTAATTTTAACCGGTAATTAATTACTTTTTTGGCAAAGGAACGAAAAAGGTAATTAATTACAAAACAAAGGAACGCGTTCTTTTGCAGAAGAAAATTACAAATTCCTTTCCTTAAATCTTTCATAAATATAATGAATGTTATTTACCATCGAAGAATACCTATCGACAGACGAAAACAACTAAAGTTTGACGTGGAAACATGCTTATGTACATGGATAAAGGCCTACTTGAAAATAGAGTAGACCCTGGGGGCTGGGGATGAGGTTGTCCCCGTGACCCACACTCTCAACACGTGTCAAATAGGTTGTTTGACCGTTTATGGATAAATTCAAAAGCGAAATCTCACACGTTAGTATCAATAATTTGGCAGAAGATTTAGAAACAATCGTTGTTACCAATTTACGGCCGAGTTACACAACGATCTGGCTAGAGAAAATCCAATAGCTGTGGAAGAACCAATCTTGTATCTGATGTGTAGAAGCTGAAGCCATTGTTGTTGGACAACAAATTTACAACAAATTGTTTCTATTAATAATGCAATGTTGCATAATAACAATTATTATGTTAAAAGTTGAAACCCAACCTCATTCCTCTCATTAAACCTTGTCTCATTTTCATTTCTGGTGTGAGGAATTTATTTGGCACAAGGTCTACATTACGTAAAGGAATTTGTAATTAATTACTTTTCTCGGAGGGTAATTTTGTAATTGTAATTAATTCCTTTTTGATGGGTAATTTTGCAGCCCTGAGTGATTAGCACACATGTCTATGAGCTGGGAGACCACCACCACTCAGGGTCTTAAACATAATTGAGGAGAAAGTACTGCCTTTGCAACAACACCAGCAAACGGTAAGACATATGGGTCTTCTCGGATTAAACGACCTTAAATCGTAGGCCCTCGGAATCCCTATCAGTTGGTTTTCCACTCACCTAAGAGTGATAAACTGAATAGTCGAGCGATTAAAACATGAGCCTCTGTCTCAGATAAATGGGGTAAACTTATCATGTGTGATCGACTCAAAATAAATCATACTCATGTACTGATTACAAGAACAATATGGGTTGGATTATGGCTCAAGGGCAGAACAGTGCATGAGGGGTAGGGAGTGAAATCACACCCCTTTTTCAGTGAGAGAGAAATTTTGGTGGCCTGTTTCATTGCCTTGTGCTGTCTAAAAGTTACTTCTAGTCTTTTTGTCACCTTTCACATCAATTGTTGTTTTATTTTTGACATACAGTAGCTACAGTATAATGATAAAGCTCCAAATTTACACTATTGCCATTGGAAACTAGATGTTTCACATATAGGAAACTAGGATAGCTAGTAATGCGCATTGTTAATTATTATTGTTGGGGGGAGGGGGTTATGAACAAAAATACTACAAGTACTCACAGTTCTAGACAAGTTCTCAAAACAGTGAATACGTAAAAAGCTCGAAATTCACCGTGTACTCACGAAATTAAAAATTGTCTACAGAACAATATAATTAATGCGTACAGTATACACACCGTTGTATTAAACGAGTATTTTCGTCACACGAAAATTGAAGGATTAATGTTTTTGTAAGGGTTGAGTTACGGCTGCATTTAAGAGTGTTTGATCTGTCAGTGTATAGTTGTAATTCTCTTCTTAGACGGAGCATTACGCTTTATTCTTGCAGTGATTGTTTATCTAAATGTTCCGACAAACCTTGTTGGAAAAATGGTTCACGGTTTGCCCCGTGCGAGAAACCCCGTTTTAAATTAAAAATGTGTAGACGTGTCGTCGTGCATATATGGAATGGAAGAAGCGATACACTTGGTACTGAGATGCTGAGTATACGAGTCGAAAAGGCAGTTACTGTTTAACAGTATTGTGTAACTGAAATAAAAGAAACAATATAAACATTTCATATGTCATGTGAGACTAAATATCGCTGTCCGGGACTTTTCTGTCGCCAGGGCCGTTTCTGATCTTTGGGGAGTGGTCGACAGAATACTCCGTGGTGTCATGATAGATTTGAAATAAAGTACAGTAGTTTGTGTCATTTATGAAAATATTAAATAGCAGAAGTGGCAATTTTGGTTTCCAATCAGAGTATATAGATCTGTAGATAATTACTCTAGATTTTTAGATTTTTATTAATTTGTGTTACATCCCGGTTGTATAAAAACGTAGTTAACTTTAACTATATATAGTCTATACTTAGCGTTAACTATATACATGTACACCTTTATTCCTAACCGGCGATTTAACTGCCCGACGGCGACAGGTATAGTTAAATCGTAGTTAAGAGTTTTATACAAAGCTATAATTGTACAGCGAGAACTTAGTCGAGTGATAAATATCACTGCTTAACGCGAATAAAAGCCATGGAATACATGTATAACATTTAATCTAACGTTTCGTTGTTCAGACCAACATCTTTTGTGCTCGGCACTGATATTTATCACACGACTACGTATTCCGCCTGGCGAATCTCTAACAAGAACGTACTGATATATGAAATGTTGTCTTTGGTCAATTTCAACGTTTTTGGCAAGGAAAATAAAGCTGTTAATACTAAGGAAATATCTTAAGCCCTGCACACTACATAACTGTAAAACACTATATTGTATTATTGTGATTGTAGGTTTTCTTATTAAAGATTATTATTATGGGATCGAAATGAGTTATTGAGCAGGTCGGTTTCGGTATATATTAAGCCACCATTAGGTTCGAAAAAGCACAACCATATAGGCATACGGCCGGCGAAGCAATTTTCCGTCTCGTAAACGGTCGTTGCCAACCCAAACGGTCGATGCCAACCTGATATCCTTCTATTACCCCAGTAACCCCTTGTGTCCCCGCGACACACACATGTGTTTTTTTCCAAGATGGCGGATTTTTTTACTGATGAAACTCTGATGATTGGGGTGACTGTAAGCGCCCTCATGTAACATACCGACTAGCTAGGAATTCAGTCTGTTTTTTTGTAAATCTCAGAGTGTTTTTGTGCCAATTTCAGTCTATTTTTGTGCCAATTTCAGTCTATTTTTGTGCCAATTGGCACACTGTTCGAACACCGGACTGAGATTTTCAAAAAAACAGACTGAAATTGGCACAAAAACACACTGAGATTTACAAAAAAACAGACTGAATTCCTAGCTAGTCGGTATGTTACATGAGGGCGCTTACAGTCACCCAAATCATCAGAGTTTTATCAGTAAAAAAATCCGCCATCTTGGAAAAAAACACATGTGTGTGTCGCGGGGACACAAGGGGTTACAGGGGTAATAGAAGGATATCAGGTTGGCATCGACCGTTTGGGTTGGCAACGACCGTTTACGAGACGGAAAATTGCGCCGGCGAAATTTGGCAAGGGCGGGGGGTTGAACATAACTTGTCCGAATGAAATATGACGTCATTTCGCGAGATTATTTATTTAATGCATAACCGTGGTACATTTCTTTTTTATAAAAGAAATAGGAAATGGACGCTTTGTGTTTACATAACCTGTGCAAACACTGGCGAGGGAGTTGGGGAGAATTCGAAACTACTTATGTAAACCTTCGTCTTACGACTCTTTCTCATGTTTACATCGAGCGGCCATTTTATATATTTTAAATACATTTTGATGAAGTTAGCAGCATTGTTACAACTTGGTGATGACAACTTGTTTCAAGCCTAAAATAAACATACCAAGCCTGTAGGGGAGTTGGTTTGTACTATGGCACATGCGCGGTGTCAAATAAACTACCGGTATAACCAGATCAGCGCGCTTAACGATTGTTTAAATGGGAACCATTTTGATCTAGTTCGCTTAAGGTCATTATTTTTAAGCACGGCGGTAGCTATATATAGACAATCTAAATTTAAATCATGGACAACAAGTGTTACATACTTGATACGCATTTTACGACTGCCAGGATGGTTCAAAGTTTTTAAAATAACTGTATTGACTCTTTTTGAAGTCAAGTAACAGCTTCCACCTCTCCTTAAGTTCTCGTCGTCCTAAAAATGTGAAAATTCTCTAAGTGGCGTTGTATGTAGAAGATCAGAACAAATGATTCATTCTCTTTGATTTTGGATGAAGCATTCTATTTTATAAAACACGTCTTTGAGCTTATCGCTTATTTCATGCTATAAGTATGGTTCCTATATCAAAGCAGTAAGATCTCACTAATTGGCTTGCCTCACCTTCCATATATAAACAGCCCCCTAAGTAAGCAATCGATCTAGTTTGCTAGATAAAATTATTCATCTCCAGGAACGGGGGTGGCGTAGAGGGGCAAGCCTGAATGTTTAGCGGCGCATCCTCAGCCAAGATTCAGGAAAGATTCCTGGAATTTCCATGCTACTTTTGCTAGCTTCCCATGGAATTTCCATATGACATTTACCCCCTGGAATTTTCGTCTGTCATTCGTCCTCCCCCTGGAATTTATCCGTTTCCCTGGAATTTCCATAAAACATTTACCCCTTCCCCTTGAGTTTCCATGGGATATTTACTCCTTCCCCGGAATTTCCATAGCGTCAATGCCCCCTCCTCAGGAATTTCCAGAACCTCAATGCCTCTCCCTTGGAATTTCCAGGCTCCAAGGTTCCTCAACAAGGGTGGTGCGGATAAAAATTGGAATAGAACTACGCTCTAAACGACTGAGCTATGAAGCTAAGGCCGTTGCCGTGGGCTTGGTCGCGAGTTTGTGTTTATTCTTGCAAAATATGAGTAATAATATACCCATTTACGTCAACAATTATATAAATACAAAGCTCGATTCCCAGCTGAATGTTCAACTGTATTTTTCGCAACTGGTCCCGGTTGGTCGCATTTGCCGTTTCTTATCTTTACTTTCATTCAACGTCGGTTTTTCATCTATGGTATGCTATGGTATATGATCTAGCATGTAGTAATGCACTAACGAATTTCCGGTATTTGTATAATTTTGTATTAAACACGATATCAAATTTCTCACGAATATAATAGCTCATTTGCGATTGTTTGTCCCTCTTAGGAGATATCCCTGTGACGATGACCAATCTGTATTGATACCTGCAAACCATGCTTCAATGAACAAGCCAAGAACAACTACCGAGCATGAAGATTGTAAAGAAAATTGGTCTAGCGGGGCTGAAAACGAGTCAACGATTTTAACAGCATACCCAGTTAGCGCATACACGGTAAGTCGCGTAACAGTGGCAGGGGACGATAAGCACTCTTTAAGATACGTCGCTGATTCCTCACGAAAAAATGACAAAGTTGTTGCTCTTAGTCAACGATCTGCACATCGTGGGGACCTCCAGAATGGAATATACCCCGAGCGTCGACAAAGTGGTTTGCCGACGAACAATCACAATGGACGGAAAGCAAACGACAGTCATTTCGAGACCAGAGGGGAGAGCAGAGTAAGGTTTGAAGAGAGTTGGGAAGACACCAAAACTAAAAAAGTGGAATATAAAGGAGAAAATTCGGCCATTGCAAATAGCTCACGGGAGGACAAAGGTTCAAATGTATCAAAGCATCGGCCTAATGTTGATCTAAAATCTGATTTGGAATTAAAGAAAAGAATAGATATTAATTCTTCAGTTCAAGCTGTGAAACATCGGCAAAGGGAAGAGATACAAAAGGTTTTGGTTAACACAGCGATGCCTGTTGGAGATGAAGCCGCCGCAAACAGAAGTATTAAAAAAGATTATGTGGCTTATCGAAAGAACTGCAACAATGTGAAACGGGAGGTGTATAATAATAAAGCAAATCATATCACAGCGCAAATCGTATCAGAAATAAGTCGAGTTGATGATGCTAAATCCTTAGGGCTACGTCAGTTAATCAAATTACACGAAGTTCAAATAGCTGAAGTGGCAAAAAGTGCTGCTTTGATGAAAAGACCAAGTAACGGTGGAAAAGTGCAAGAAGGACGCTTGGTTAAAGTAAAAGCATTTCCAGAGATTGAGACAAAGCAAGCACATGTAAAACTACATACAGCGAAAGTATCTATTCCTAGAAAGAATGCAAGTTTTGAGGAAAGTACTGGCGTTGCCAAACCATCTCGAAGTATGCCTAACGAATTTAGTGACGTTACCTTGCCCGATCAAGACTCTGCAGGAGAAAACAATGTACTTTCGAACAGTGATGAAATGTTAAGTGTTACGAGAAGGGTTACCAAGCCTAAACGACATACCGTTGAAATTAGAAGTAATAAACAACTAGCTCACGATGAGAAGAAGTGGAAGCGACACACGACGATTGGTTTAGTTGGTATTGATCAGCAGGAAAACCGAGAAGCCGTTGAGGTTAATGGATGGTCGCCGACGGGAAAAAGCTGTAAGAGAATATTTGCCAAAGATGGTGAACTTATGAAAGATCAACATACAAGAAAACAACAAGTTGAACCTGAGAAACAAGTTGTGGACGAAAAGGTAATAAAGTGCGACGTTGTTGATGTTAAAACATCAAGGTTAAACGAAGTCAACAACGTGTTGATGTACTCCGATGAAAAGAATGAAACGTTGGAAAGCTACGAGCTTGAACAAAACGACGTCCCGCCTGAGCGTCCTCCTTTGCCTGAAAACTTTTACTCAGAGGATATTCTAGAGAGACCACCCCCTCCTACTGTTGATGCTACAGACATACCAGCTCCAGTTCTGCAAGGAAATGTTGAGCTGAATAATGAAATCTTGAAACCTTCGGTCATGAGCAACGCGCAGTGTGAGATTCCCTTGCCGTCCACGAGTTTGCCTGCCGATTGTGTTCCGAACGGCGCACAGAATGGTGTAGATGGTGTTGTAAAATCACGAGACGTCGAAGAAGAAACGGATACTGTTCTTGGAAATTCAAGAACAACTCGTGAAATGTACGAAGAGAGATTAGCAAGAATAAACTTGGTCCCGTTTGCTGATGTATCAGAAGAATTTCGTGCCAGCCATGACGTCGTTTCTTCTCAAAGTCAAGAGAGCTTTGTATGGAAAAATAACCCCCATCTAGACAAAAACGCTTATTTTGAAAACCTTAAAACTTACACCAACCAACTGAAGCTGTTGAAAAAAGAGAAAGAGCAGTTGGAAACAAAATGTGAGCTCCAGATTCGGGATTGGAAACGAAAATATGAAGAGCAACAGAAAGTTGCGAATGCTTATCAAAAACTCGAGGATCGCTACAGGCGTCGTGTGGAAGTATTACAAGTAGCGTTATTACAATGTAGATGTTCAAATGCAGAAGAAAGAACAACATTGTTCGTGGGCCAATCAGGGTAAGTTACTTAATTAGTTTGGTGGTCATGCTGAGAGACACTGTAGATAGTTCTTATAAGGTAGCATGTTTGTTGAAGTTTTTTTAATATTCTTTAGCATAATAATAATAATAATAATAATAATGGCAACTTTATTCATTTATGATTAACGTATACTACAGTGATAAACCTCTCTTTTACAGGTAGTTTACCAATGTCTATACTTGAACTAACACTATATGGTATAAAAATATTAGTATGACATTAAAGTCGGGTCACCCCATTCTTTGTTACGTTTACAAAATATATAGTAAGATGTCCTTATGCAAGTGTTCATAATTTTCTGAGTATATAATAATAATAATATTTAATTTCCTTTATAACAATAATATCAAAATATTTTACATTCAAGGTACTGATGATAAAATTTGTTCAATATAGAATAGTTATTATTTCTTAAAATTTGCTGTCCATATATTCAAACTATATTATGATAATTATTTACAATAAATTAATATAAAAATAATAATAATTTAAAACTAAAGTCCAATATATATTTTCTGAGTATATAATAATAATAATAATAATAAATATAATAATAATAATAATAATAATAATAATAATAATAATAATAATAATAATAATAATAAAGACGTTTTAGGAACATTATGCAATAGTCTCAATGCTTT
Source organism: Chrysogorgia sp. JL179-B06 (assembly GCA_035772405.1). Lineage (NCBI taxonomy): Eukaryota > Metazoa > Cnidaria > Anthozoa > Scleralcyonacea > Chrysogorgiidae > Chrysogorgia > Chrysogorgia sp. JL179-B06. Next base: position 1,512,909 of record JAYKKM010000180.1, read on the forward strand.
TTGCAACAATAAAGTTACTTAAGTTACTTATAAAACTAATTATATTTCATTATAAAATCAAAACTACTATATAATATATATGTATAACTAATAAGGATAACGTCTGCTAAAGAAAACCCATAAGGGTAGCCTGTATTTATATTTGGGTTTTATACATCTCATCGCGTGTTTAATAATATATTAATAGGGGTTTTCAAACAGTTCTTGTATAAATCATTTACCATTTCACCATGGCTTCGGTACCATAGCTCATACCATGAGTGTAACCAGATACTTATACACATGCGTGCATGTGGCACAGCACCGGCGATCAGCACATCCAGATAGCGTGACGTGCGCATGGGCCCAGAGTGCTCAAGCCGCCACAAGGAAAGAGAGCGTTGCATTATCGCTAACAGACACCCACAGTTACTTCACATATACGTATTTGGAAAATAAACACGGTAACTGTCAGAGACTTTATTTCTCATACATACTTACTAATCAAAATCTTCTTACTAACCAAAATATTTACATTACGTGCACGAGGACAAAATGCCAATGTCGATTTCAGTCGCGTGACTCTTCGCTGAGTTATCAACTTATCTATCATTAATTAAGTCAAAGTTAAATATGAACTTTCTTGACAGTGACCTCCATTTTTTCCAATTATATTTTTCCTTCAAGCATGAACTATCAATATAGGCAGATTATCGAGTGCAATTATTTTATTAATTTCACAACAGTGCAAATTGTTTTCAAAAACAATCAAGATGTTTTCAAACACAACTGAACTTTGGACGAGCTTAAAGAGGAACCGCAGTCAAAAATAACTTTAGCCTGCGAAGCAGGCGTTTAGGGATTGGGGGAGGGGGCCGGGGACTGGGGTGAGTGCGGATGGAACGCCTGCACGAAAGACCCATGTTTTTGGATTTCTACATCCACCAGAGGACGCTAAATTCTGATTGGCTAACTCAACTCATTAGTATTCAGGGTTTCCTGTCAGGAAATAAACATTTAAAAATGGCGACTTTAGAAAAACCGTGTTGGTAGATTATTTTCTTTCGAAAGCTTTAACCGATCTTCAGTTCGTTGCTAGTCGTAGCTTTAAATTAAAACAGGAACAAAAAGTTGCTACGAGGGAGCTGCTGGCAGGAAAAGATGTTTTGATAGTATTACCAACGGGATTTAGCAAGAGTTTGATTATGGATTTGGTAGATTTACCAGACGTTCGTGCGAGCGCGTGATTATCAGTCGGCAGGGGAAGCAGCTATATTATTGTGATTTCTACCTTGTCCTTGTCTTCAGGTGTTTCAACAATGCTCTCTGGGCCTTCGAGAATTCCTTCGACGTTTCAGAATAAAGAGACTTACGGCTAAACGTATATAAGTGATCGTTTCTACGTTGTCTTGCATATTAAATTTCTTGGCCAAATCCCGTTCTGGAGTTACGGTTTTCGGTAGTCAGATGTCGCTTCATTCTATCAGGGCTATTAATGTTATCGGTTGATGGAACATTGCTGTCTCCTTTCGCATGTGTTAATACTGATTTCGTAAAGTTATAAAGTTCAAAAGCATTTCTTATTTTTTCTGCCGCAATACCTACAAATCCGCTCGGAGAAAGTTTCACTGCGTAGTAATGCAAAGCCGATTGATTCACAACCCTCAGCCAGAATCAACTCTGTGCTTCCACGTCTACACGATTGCTTGAATAAATTTTCAAAATAAATCTTGTTTCCACCAGATTGCAGTCAAGCTTTTTACTGAGTTTCAGACATGGATATTCACGATTCGGCCCGAAGTGAAATGTTTTAATCATTGAGGAAAGCGGCCCGCTAGTCGCTGATTGGTTGTTTTGACAGTTTTTCATGTGGGCGGAAATCTAAAAACATGGGTCTTTCGTGCAGGCGTTCCTCCCCCCCCCTCCCCACTTCGCCTTTCCGCTTTTCCCCCTCCCCCTAACGCCGCCACGCAGGCTAAAATAACTTTTAAAGATCTTCAAGTTTTATGTTTATAAATATTAATAGTTTGACGGTCTCTACTCAAGAACTACTTAGAAATAACGTTTTCATTTTCGTATTTTATGCTTCTGCACGCCGCCGCAGTTTTCCGTTTCGTAAACGGTAGTTGCCAACCGAAACGGTCGTTGCCAACAATTCCAGAGAAAAACCTGGGACCGAATTTTTGTTGATTTCTATTTCATTATTAACACTAACCATCATAAACCTTTTATAGTAACCTTAAAGGTCAACTGTACCTTTTGAGGTTCTATTTTCCTCCGAAAGAGATATCATCTAACTTTGTAAAAGTGAAGAAAAAAATGCATTTCATGATACAGCGCAGGATTTATCGAGGAGTATTTCTTCGGTCTCTTGTTGCACGACCGCGTTATGAGAAGAATGGCACTATTACCGGTATGACGTCATAGTGTCATACTGGTAATAGGTTTATTGAACACAATAATATTCCAGTGCTTGATATTGTGTTTGTCACTTATCACTCACCCAAGAGTAAACAGTATTCCAAACTTCACTAAAATAAAACCAAAATATACAGTATTTTCTCGCCGTCTTACCAGGCTTTCTTCCGACGCGGTCGTTGTTCAACTTAGTTTATCAAAAGTGCTGAAAACTCGATCTTTAACAGATAATAAAAGCAGAACCGAGTACCAATTTCAATTATTTCTTCGGTTTTGAATTGAACTTTTTAAATTCTAACGAAAAATAGAATAACTTCAAAAGGTATAGTTGACCTTTAACCATAACCCTAACTGTCGCCAAGGCCAACAAGACACTCGGTCTTATTAAAAGACTATGCAGGGACAACGCGGATTGAAGAACAAGAAAATTATTATACTGCGCCCTTGTAAGGCCCAAGCTCGAGTATTGCAGTAACTTGTGGTCACCTTACACCAGTAAACATCGCTCGCTAATTGAAAATGTCCAGCGGCGGGCAACCAAATTTTTTCTGAACAATCCACCGGAATTGTCATACGCCGAAAGATTAACCGAAACGAACCTCATCCCACTAGAGTTTCGTAGAGAGATCTCCGACTTTACACTAATCTTCAAATCTCGAAAGGGTCTCATCTCTACCGACGTTTACAATTATTTAAGCACTTTTGAAACAAAATACAAATCTCGAAATTATGATCCTAATTACTTTAATTTAATTATAAAACATAAACAGGACTACTTCCGGAAATCGTTTTTTATTAGGTCAGCTGAACTGTGGAACACTCTCCCATCCAGTCTCCTCTTCTCTCGCTCTATTTAAGGCCAGTCTCCACAAAATGTACTCTATCCAACTACCTGCCTATAGCCCCCCTGGCTATGTCCAATAAGTCCAAAATCCAATTGTATCTACCATTAAGGGGTCAGGTGTCAATTGGGACGTAAGTCCTGTTCCTTTCTCCTGTCACACCTGTCTTATTCGTTGTATTTGTATATGTAGTTTTTGTATTAATAGTAACTTGTAAATATATTGTGACAAATTCATTAAACTAAACTTAACTTTAATGCTGACCCTAACCCTAATTTTAATACTAGCCCTAAAAGAAATAATGAAAGAACGAAAAAATTAAAGAAAAATACAAAATAGTCGCCTGGCTGGGATCCTTCGCACCACAACCATTTGGATGTCATTCTTGCCCGGTTGGTACCCCGTTGCTAGGGTGAAAATGAATTAATATCTCATGTGTAAATCCACTACATAAATGCACCAGGACAAGAACTCGGCTGATTAATAGCAGTGTTTAAACGGCTCAGTATACGCCTCATTAATGTCGTATTTGTTAATTTGTTTGATTTAGAAAAATACCTGAATCGTATTTCTTCACCACTCAGACGCAGTCAATTCTTGACGAGACTGAAGAATGGTTGAAAGAACAATCTTTACGTTCTGATATAACTCACAATTCCGAGAACATCATACAGAGTAACAACGCAAGGATTCCGAATGAAAACGGTCATCGCTGTTCATTATCGGATGTTACAAGTGGTGCTGAACGAGTATCCAACTACAGAGATATTGATTTGGCTGCTGATATCGATCAATATAATGGGACAAGTGTTTAAAAACGATCATGAGTCTAGGTCGGCAGGCCCCGTGCACAGGACCAATTGTTTTGATAAATTATTTTCTTGGTATACAGTATGTTCGACAATAATTGACACAATTGGACATGACTTGTAACCTGCAACACTTTTTGTGCAAACAAAATTTGCACGTGTGTACGTTCGTAAAAACAATTAACAAAAATGAGTGGTTCTGTAGAACACTGAGCATTGTGTCGGTTGTGAGAATTAAAACGAACACTTAGGAAGAATTTTTACTTGACTTGTAACTCGAGGAAACTTGTCAAAAAAACTTATTTCGTACATAGTTAAGACAGTGGTCTCTATAAGAGATTGGATAATCAATCTATTGCTCTGAAATTGAAGTCGGAAGTAGTTCACAACATATAGTTTTACTATAGGCGACAGAGACTATCTCATGTCTTTGATTTTCAGTTAAGATGCCAAAATGAATCATTAGTCGAAGGTTTTCGCGTACTTTAACACACAAACTACGGCTCCATGACAGAAATTACAGCTCCATGACAGAAATTACAGAGCGCAGGCGGTCTCTCCAAGAGCCGCCGCGACATGTTTGGCTTCATTTTTCGCAGTATTCAAACACTGATCTTTTACGATGTTAAAGTGGATCAGTTGTCGAAGGTTTTCGCGTACTTTAACACACAAACTACGGCTCCATGACAGAAATTACAGCTCCATGACAGAAATTACAGAGCGCAGGTGGTCTCTCCAAGAGCCGCCGCGACATGTTTGGCTTCATTTTTTGCAGTATTCAAACACTGATCTTTTACGATGCTAATGTGGATCAGTTGTCGAAGGTTTTCGCGTACTTTAACACACAAACTACGGCTCCATGACAGAAACTACATAGCGCAGGTAGTCTCTCTAAGATGGGCGCAGCGACATGTTTTGGCTTCATTTTCGCAGTATTCAAACACTGATCTTTTACGATGTTAAAGTGGATCAGTAGTCGAAGGTTTTAGCGTACTTTAACACACAAACTACGGCTCTGTGATGGAAACTACAGAGCGCAGGTGGTCTCTCCAAGATGGCCGCCGCGACATGTTTTGGCTTCCTCTTATGACTATAGTAACGAAGCACGTGTTTGTTTAATGTTTCCGGATTGGTAACTATGCGTTAATGTTTGACCATTTTTGCACTTAAGGTTATTATTATTATTATAATTATTTTTTTTATTATTATTTTATTTCGCCCATATAGTATATTATTTATTTGCATCAATATATATACAATGGCCGATATTTTTTCGCATCGATCAATTTTATATTTTCGCCTGATTTTTTCATCAACGTTGTAAGTCGGCTAAAGAACACACATATAAAAATTTAAGCCAATTTTGCGAATTATTTCCTACATTTCAAAACACGGTGATTTTTTACCCACACGCATATAAATAGCTTGCGTATATATTTAAAAGTATTAGCTCCCGTGCGGGTGGACCGGTGCGGGTGGGATCTCTGCAGAGACTCTGCTGAAGGTAACCCTTATACCGTAACCTCTCGTTGACGGGGGTAGCAGAGAAGGGGGTTCATTTTTTCTCACTGACCATTTTTACTCTGTTAAACTGTATTTACATTGATTATTTTCAATTCAACAGATAATAAACTGCTTTTTCTTCCACGCTTTTTCTGTGTAGATATATAATAACACAATACAATTATAAATACAGATAACAATACTGCAATCATCAAAAAAAAAAATTCAAATATCTAAAATGTAGCCTTCTAACGTTTCGAGCGAAGAAGGCCCTTTCTTCAGAGAGTGAAACGGTTTCACTCTCTGACGAAGGGCCTTCACTCGAAAAGTTAGACTATACTTACACTCTATTTCGGCAGTACACCAACCTTTTTAGATATTTGATGTAATAGATCAAACACGAGTTTGAGTGTTTCATCAGGGGTTCCAAACACGAGAAAACAAATGAAAACCGAGGGCGTAGCCCGAGGTTTTTATTGTTTTCGAGTGTTTGGAGTCCCCTGATGAAACACGCCAAACGAGTGTTTGATCTAGCTTCTCAAACGAGTATTCCTATAGCGATTTGCTCCCATAGCGATTTTATTTTAATATGTAGATTAAGAAATGTGATCCAGTTCACTAGGGATTTTCCTACAGGTTTTCATTGGGTATCAAAACTCATGCATGTGATGTGGTATACGTTCATGGATTGGTTACGATAATTCATGAATTATTAATGAGTTTGAGAATTGTATTTCTACACTGCCTACGCAGCACAACACGTTTTAAAAAAATAATTACAACATACATAATTACAATGCACATGTCACAGAGAAAAGACTTTGACATGGCATCAAGTATTTTACTAGTTTTCATTAGTTAATAAGAAGTATTTTTTATTTTTATTTTGACGTTATAGGATTTGATATTTTTAAATTTAAAGTCTAGTTTGTTCCAAACATTAACCCCTTCATTATAGAAAGAGTATATATTTATAGGATTTATGAAGTTGTGATGCGTTTCTTCTGTTGTGTTGATGAATTTGAATATTTTTAACAAAATAATTTGTGAATGTTTCTGGTAGATTATTTAAGTAGTGGTATCGATACATGAATAAGCTAGTTAGATAGTTGTTGATTTTAGAAATATTTAATATTTCGAAGTCTCTAAATATTGATTCACTATGTTCTAAATAAGAATTAAATGTCATTAAGCGTACAATTTTTTTTGGATACTCGCTATTTTTAGGATTCGCTTTTTATATTGGATTTCCATAAATTAGGTATGGATAGACTAACGCATAATAAAGTAGTTTTAGAGCAATGTGTATTTTGGCTGTCATTCCTGCCGTTTTTATAAGGTATAGCCCAAGTCCATATGGTCATTCCACGTTAAGCACTCATCGATAATAATGCCCAGAAATGTTGTATTCCTAACTTGTTTAATATCTTCATTGTTTATGGAAATTGACATGACGTATAATAACAATACTGACAGCACCAACATAGCACACGAGTTAGAATAATATCACCTGGCGGTTATCCAGGGAGCAGTTACGATAAGCTGTTAAAGTTATAAGCCGCAGATCTTGATCACGGCGATGCAACCTTCCCCCTAAATACCAGGATGCGAAAAATGACGTATGACAGCAAATTACGTATAACAGCAAATGAAGTGTAACAATACAGACAGCACCAACGGGACATACGAGTTAGAAGAATATCACCTGGCGGTAATCCAGCGGAGCAGTTACGATAAGCTTTAAAGTTATAAGCTGCAGATATTCACGGCGATGGAACCTTCCCACTAAATACCAACCGTTCTCGTGGTGGCGGCGGCAAAAGACATGTAACAGCAAATGATGTGTAACAATACAGACAGCACCAACGGGACATACGAGTTAGAATAATATCGGTGGCGGCGGCAACTGACATATAACAGCAAATGATGCATATGTAACAATACAGACAGCACCAACGAGTTAGAATAATATCGTGGTGGCAGCGGCGGCGGCAACTGACGTATAACAGCAAATGATGCATGTGTAACAATACAGATAGCACCAACGAGTTAGAATAATATCGTGGTGGTGGCGGCAACTGACGTGTAACAGCAAATGATGTGTAACAATACAGACAGCACCAACAGAACACACGAGTTAGAATAATATCGTGGTGGCAGCGGCGGCGGCAACTGACGTATAACAATACAGACAGCAGAGACGTGACCTACGAATTAGAATATCGTGGTGGTGGCAGCGGCGGCGGCAACTGACGTACGATGTGTAACAATACAGACAGCAACTGACGTATAACAATACAGACAGCAGAGACGTGACCGACGATTTAGAATAATGTCGTGGTGGCTGCGGCGGCGGCAACTGACGTATAACAGCAAATGATGTGTAACAATACAGACAGCAGAGACGTGACCTACGATTTAGAATAATATCGTGGTGGCTGCGGCGGCGGCAACTGACGTATAACAGCAACTGACGATAATTACATCAAGTGATGTCTAACTATACCGACAGCACAGACGTGACCTACGAATTAGAATATTATTCTCTGGTATCGAGTAGGTAATCAGTTATGAGCACGAAACTCGAGGCGAACACGCGCGGGTGGGGCACATAATGGGTGGGACATATAATGGGTGGGACACGATGTTAACTTGAGTACGTCCAGCAGTAAGTGCCGCGCCCAAAATCAGTCCAAGGTCCAAAGACCAAGGGGTGGCAAAACATACGAGTTGACGTCACATAGGTCACCCAATGAAGATAGAGTCCTGGGTCAACCCTTGCTCCTAACCCCCCAATAATTGACACGACACTAATATTATGCATGAAGTTAATTTTATTTATTGCATAAATGCATTTTATTAATATTTAACCAATCAGCTATTTTATTGATTTCTACTTGGATAATTTTATTTAGTGTTTTAAGGCTAGTGTGACAGTAAAAATATTTGTATCATCTGCAAATAATATAATTGAAATTATTTTACTGCAATTTTGAATATCGTTTATATATATTAGAAACAGAAGTGGTTCGAGAAAGTAAACACCCACTATGAAGAACCTAACATTTTTCCAAACCAGCCTGGGTTAGGTTCTTACATATTTGATATCTAACAAAAAATCAGGGTGTTATAGGTTCTTATAAATTGGTTTGTAATTATTTTACCATGCAAAAAACTAGAGAAAGACAACTCAATAAACCATAAAGCCACAATTCAGTAACTGATAAACACTTATGTCAATGAAATTAACTAGGCAGTACTTTCAGTTTTCTTTGTAGATAAGACTAGTATATAACAATATTAAGGTACATCTTCCTTAACACTGAAATACTGGATGTACCGAACTAGAATTTTGAGATCTACGTCAACATGTAAATGCATTGTACATTATTGTATAAAATATAAGGAACTGCAACCAGATGTTGGTGTCATCCTCATTTGGGACTTTGCTACAGTGGAATTATAAATTGATTTTGTGACATAAGAACCTATTTCAAATATCAGGCTCAAACAGGTTCTTATTGAGAGGGGCACAAAATCCCTAATTTCAGCCTGAGGTTCTTATAGGTGGAAGGTTCTTCATAGCGGGTGTTTACTGTATTGATCCTTGAGAAACACCACTTGTGATTGTCATTTCTTTTGATTTTACTTTGTTATATTTTACAATTAAAGGTTAAGTAAAATAGGCCGATCTATTCCAACGGATGTTGTCTCGCTTGACTACATGCAGTTTAGGATCTTTCATTCGTAAGGTTTGGTTTTCCGCGCTAACCATGAAAATATTTTAATACCGTTTCTGATGAACTTGCTAAAATTCTTGTCTTGTCATTCGGCCGTTTGACGTAAAATTTGTTATATTACCGGAAATGTTTATCTTCATACAGAAGTAAATGCCTTCAGTGCGCGCCAGACCCGCCCTGAGGGACACATGATCGGCCGGTCACGTGACAACCAGAGTATGTGATAATTTATGTGCACTTGGGTCATTCGTCTTTGTTTGTAATATTTTGTTATAGTACAGCTTCTAAGCACATGGATCGTTCACATTTTCATGATAAAAGCATCAAATTTGGTACATATATTCCATGATATGTACTAAATAGGATAACAGGTGGACCGGGCACCATGTTTTCAAATTATGACCGCCATGAAATGTCAAAATACATTTCTTTGCGCATATATTCACTTCTAATTAACAGTCTTGAGTGATTTAAATTCTTGACTATGGTTTTGAGGCACGAGGACTCAATTAATATAAAATTTAATGTAATTAAATGATTACCTCATTTAAATATATTACGTAAAATAGCGGTCATTTTGTTAAAAAATAGAACAAGTTCATATTGTCCATTTATTTAGAAACTCACAATGCATTTACAAAGTTGTATAACGACAGTTGAGTGAATAAATCCCATTTGCTCAGTTAAAAAAAACATGATTTACAGCATGCAGTTAATTTATCATATGACAATATACGGAGTCAGCTACGAAATTGTGTTAAGTCTGTTCCATTCTTTATCATCTCCTATGGGTGAGTCACATATTCCACCTAATGTCAGAGGTTTCTTTATTGTGCACAGCCTCCTTGGCACTCACACGTGCTCAGTGCAATTGAGGTTGTTGCTCTTGCATTTGCAACGAGTCCTACATGCTGCAGAGTCGGACTGGCCTCTAATTTGGGGCGGTGCCATTGAGCTAGTAGTCAAGTCTGATATGCTGTCTTACATCCGCAGTGAATGAGCTCACGACAAGCATTTGAGGCCTCTGGCAGTGCTGTCCAGTACGGGATTCCTGTGGACTAGGAAGCAAAGGGTTGAGCGTCAGTGTGTGCCACCATATGTGCCCACCTTAATATGTGGCTCGTTTGCAGTGTTCCAACAGTGATACCGCCGTCGGAGGGATGTTTTCCGTGGATCTTGAACCACGTGAGAACAGATGTTTCCTGGCTTCATTGTCCACACGTTCTGCTGTACAGCAATACTGTGAATCTCTGGATGGTTTGCAGATCAGCTAATTGGAGCTGGGCCGGTGCTGCTGCAAATTTTAGAAGGGATTCTGTAAGTGGCTCAAACATTCGCCATACGTCCCAGCATGTTTTCTTTCGCTGTCCTGAAAAGGATGAAGTGGTGTCACACTCAGTCAAGCAGTCCCAGTCCAGTTAATTTGATGCAATTTTGTGGGCTCTGAAATATCCAATCTGGTGACTATGGTTACTGCCACTATTACGAAATCAGTGTCCACTGTTCGAATGGCAACTTTCGTGTATCCTTGGGCCACACAGTCAGCTACATGTATCATTATCGTAGTATCAGCCTCCTCATGGGTGCATGGCTCTAGTTTGGTTGTGACCTTGTCGACACGCGTGCAGTTCACACTGGTGTCAAAAGTTGACACCAGCTCTTACCCATCAGGTGGTGTTTCCTTTCATATGATCAGCCAAGAAGTTGAAAAGTTCTTCATTGTTGGAATAAACCTGGAGAAATGACTGCCAGTTTCTTGGAAGTGGTGTTGTTCCCATAACTCGTCTACGTTGCCCGGTTCCTCTGCATTCTCGAGTGCCTTGCTTGAGGCTGTTCTTGATATAGCGGTCCCATACTATGTCCAGCCTATTGACATTTTGCAGACGTCGTCGGATATAGGGCAAGAAGACACGCATTGCATAGTCATCGAAGTTGGTCCTGACACCTTTAGGTGGTAGCATGTGAAGGATAGCAGCACCGTCCAACACTTCAGCATCCACAACCGGGTCACAGTCATCAACTACTTGTACTGGTTTTGTTGTCTGTAGGCATCCCACGAGATCTGATTTTCTACAGTGTCTCAGACTTCCTCTACATCTCGGAAACCATGCATTTTTTGCTATAAGTTTCTCTTAAAGTCAAATAGGAAACCAGGTCTAAACTACTCACTAATGGATTTTTAGACCAAACCGACACTCCCCTGAGGACTTATAGCATATTGGACAATTTGGCTGATTTTTCTCATAGGGATACTATAGTAAATTTCAGGGTCCTTGAGCTACCCCAAAATATCAATAGTTTTTAATACAATTTTACCCACAGCATTTTTAACCCAATTGGAACCATTTAAGAGGGCGAGACTACACAAAAAAAAAAAAAAAAGGATCACCCTAATGTACATTCTCTAACCATTTCTCTTCTTCATCGGATACGGCAATGACTGAGTGAGTGCCGGCGGCCACCGGAGTAAGGAGAACTTTTAATTCAAGTAACCCCCTAACTTCCAATGGTCAGCGGTTATTTTTAAACTTGTTGCAAATCTTGCGTTGGGCTCTGTGTTTCACTTTTAAGTGAAAGAGAGGTGGAGAGAGGTTCGACAGCCACGTATGACAACACTACCAGTGCTACGCATATACGTCCCTTACCAGCAACATATTCAGAAGTCCCACCAGCTGGTCTCGTCTCGATGTCAAAGAATATACGTTGCCAAAAGTACATGGAGAGGTCAAAACGGAAAATGGTGTATTGGTTATGAAATGGGAGGGGTGTAAGTAATAATTAGCAATTAAACACGAATCTTGCACAGCTGACTGTGCGATCAAAGAACCAACTTTTGCCTCTACCCCAATACTGCATCACATACAACAAAGCATCCAGATTAAACATCTAGGCGTTAATCTGGTTGTAGTACATTACAAAAACATTAATTTGAAATAACAGTAAGTTATAACTTCTTAGTAAAGTAGCACTGGTGTTTTTAAATGGAGAATACGCGCCAAAATGTCTTTTCCGATTTTCGTTTTGTGCCACAAATTCATTTGCCACCATGCCCACCAAGACTAATAGATCAAGTTTTTAATATTCAATGTTTAGAGAAAAAAGTGGCGGGGGCACGTGACCCCCCTCCCGCACTGTACGTTAACTCTATATGATTTAACACCGACCGGAAAATTACAGGGCGCCGATTGAAAAGAGCAGTTTCTGGACTTTCTGCATATGTACTTCTAGTACGTATTCCATATAAGGAAGTGACCGACGAGCAAATAGAAGGCATTAACGAACAAATATCATGGCACTCGTTACCAGCCCGCTGGATGTGGGATTATTAACACGTTACGATATGTTCGATTATCCGCTCTTTTTAAGAAAACTACGTTCGCTAGCAGGATAAGCTGTACGCATATTGTAAACAGATAATTTATCTTTGTTTTAATATATATTGTAGCTTTGGGAGTTGATTATTTCTCAAGAAAACGTTCGTCGAAGACAGCCGTGTTTTTGTTTACAAGATGGTATCCGTATTAGGAAAATTATATTTTGGCATGTTCGATTATCCGCGCTTTTAAAGAGAACTAAGTTAGCTACCGGGATAAATCTGTACGTATGTTGTAAATAGATAATTTAACTTTCCTTTGATATATTCTATAGCTTTGGCAAAGGGTTAGGACCTTTGTTGTTTTGGGGTCGGTTACAATCCAATTAACAAGGAGGCTGGTAAGAGGGTTGAACGTGTCAGCTATTTGCTCGTTAATTCACTCTATTTGCTCGTCAATGCCTTCTATTTGCGCTTCCTTATAAGGAATACGTACTAGATACCCCTATCACTTTCTGGGACGTGAGAACTACAGTATGATCTGTTATTCTGTGCTAATATCACAGGGAGCCGTAACGTCTATTAGTGAAGCGAGTTTAACAGTAAATCGGGTTTATTCGGTATTTTTTACACAATAATTGTATTAAATCGCTATTAATTATTGTGTAAAAAATCCGATAAATAAGGAAGAGACGGCGGCGAAGGTTCTGGGAACGAGATTGTCTGAGAGCGGAGATAAGACCCTGGGTACGAGTTGTGCCAAATCCTCAAAACGCTGAGCCAAAGAAAACAAATTTACATTTATTTTCATATTCAAAAAAGGTAAGAAATTGTTGCGAGTTGAATGACCAATCTTTGTTGCAATTTGTAAATAATGACATAATGTGATATTTAAATATCACTGTCAGATATACGAGCAGTTTAATAGCAGTAATATACATAAGCTACTGTAAAAGTTTCCTCTAAATGACTAAAAGTAAAGCTAAATTTCTTCTAAATGTAACGAGAGTTGCTACACTTCTATTGAACACGCATATTTTACAATAAATCCCTATGCAGGATCCCATGCATGCAGAAAAACTTCAGTGATAGATATCGATGAAATACTTGGTTTCACTTTGCAATGGAGCAGCATTGAGCAATCTAGATTGCTCGGTCAATACAGAGTTGTAGATCTAAATTTATTTTTAATAGGTTGTCTAACTAAAATTACAATTAAAATTACAAAATTACACGGTGTTTCACGCTTTACGCGATCATCAGACGACTAATTGACATCAACAATCTCAGTCAGTGTATATATTCTTTGCGTGGCACTGATCAAAGTATCAAACACAGCCGGAATAATAGAATGTTTGATCAGCACGGCGCGAAGAATATATAAACTGACTGAGATAGTCATCTGTGACATATGTGTAATTTTAGTTAGACAACCTATAAATATATATATATATATATATATATATATATATATATATATATATATATATATATATATATATATATATATATATATATATATATATATATATATATATATATATATGTACTATTTACAAAACGAGTTGGAGGGCTTTATCGGTGTATAAAGACGCGAGCCGAAGGCGAGCGGCTTTATGCACCGATAAAGCCCGATAACGAGTTTTGTAAATGGCTTCAAAAACGTCCATTAATTAGTATTTATCTATTGTGTGAAATTATTTAGCAATGCAAACGAGGGACACGCTGCAGTGCGTTTGTACTGCTGCTTGTGCCGCAGCATAGTTTTGCAGTATAATTGTGAGATGAAGCGCTTCAGGCTGGCTGAATGAGTGTTCTATCAAATTTAAAGACACTGATGTTTTATTAATGAGTGTTCTATCACATTTAAAGACACTGATGTTTTATTAATGAGTGTTCTATCACATTTAAAGACACTGATGTTTTATTAATCAGTTCTGTACTACATGGTAGAAACATTGATTAAAGATGCATTTCTTTTGTGTTTTCTTCATGCATTATTAATGAGTTTTTGAAATATATATATATATATATATATATATATATATATATATATATATATATATATATATATATATATATATATATATATATATATATATATATATATATATATATATATATATATATATATATATATATATATATATATATATATATATATATATATATATATATATATATATATATATATATATATATATATATATATAAATTGAGTGCTGCGTAGACAGTGTTTTGAATATATAGCAAAGTGAAAAGGTGGTAAACTGCCAAGAATTTAGTGACGAGATACTGACGTTTCGAGCGGAGCCCTTCATCAAGGGCTCCGCTCGAAACGTCAGTATCTCGTCACTAAATTCTTGGCAGTTTACCACCTTTTCTCTTTTATATATATATATATATATATATAATATATCATTACTGTATGTTATTAGAACTAATTATTTCGTTCTGCAAATGATCATGGTAAAATTTGCAGCCATTCATCCAATTTTGCTAAACTCACTCAATTCCAGTACATGTACAGTGTACTTTCAAATTCAATCTCACAAGCCAGTATATTGGTGCATGTACACCTTCAGGATACTGACACATGACTAAAATGGTCATAATTGCAATTGGTAAAAGTTTTGCAGGCCGATAAAGTTTATCGTGTCAGCTACATTGTGTATATAATTATGTTTGTTTATGCAAATTAATTCTTTGACAAATTAAGACCAACAGCTAGTACTTAGTATGTCCATAATTTGGGTCCTTCTTCGTGTAGAAGACACAGAAATTTGCATAATCGAAAAGTTGGGTTTAGAAGTAGGGTTAGTATTTTTTTATTTTAGGGTTAGTGATAGAGTTTTTTGTTTGGGTTATGGTTAGAGTTTTTGTTGCTGTAAAGCTTTCTTATTGCTCCGAAAATGACGTTTATCAGACTATGACGTAGTCTGTGTCCTCTACACAAAGAACGAGCCCATAATTTGTTTTATTTCTTTCTTGTATAACAATGCTAAAGTGTAATAATTGTACTATGAGCATTGCCACATTTTGTTCTACAATCAATATGAAATTTTTGGAACAAATTATTGGCATGTGTACTACTTAGTACTAGCTGTTAATGGTCTTAATTTAATTGTTCAAATAATTAATTTGCATGAACATGTAGACACTTATAGTATAAACTTTGTCAGCCTGTAATGCAGCTGATGCTAAGTTATTTATTTGGCCTACAGTATATAACAGCTGAGTTGAAAGGTACAGTTAATGAGTGGAGAAGAAATGATCTTAAGAGGGAAAGTATGTTTAGTGACTGGAGCAACCCGTGGTATTGGAAAAGGGATTGCTGCAATGTTGTCTAAAGCTGGGGCTACAGTCTATATTACAGGTGAGATGCTTAAAGTGGTTATCTAATAAAAAATAAGCTTGCTATTTTTTGAGGACCCTCCTGAAAATCACGTAATATGAGTGAGGCCTCCTCTGGCAATATTAAGTACATATACATACAAATAGTGTAATGTTAAAGATGTTGTGCCAAATATGTACAGTAATTGTGCAAATTCGAAATGTGTTGAAATAATAGTATGGTGATTGTATAAACTACAGTAGTTTCCATCTCTCAAACTGAGTGATGTGACTATACTGTATTTTGTCCCTCACTTTTTTTCTTTTTATGGTTAGGATAGGATTATTTTTGGTAAGATAAAATTGATAAAATAACGTTACATCAATTTTAAAGATGGTTTGATGTCATATCCTCAACTTAATTGGCTCTGATTTATAGCTCTTGAGGCTTAATGACGTTACAAATTAAGTTTTATAATTCAAATGGTGGTGTGCAAAATTGGTGTTTTACATGTAAAATAATTATATAAGTAATAATTATCTGGGGGAAACTTGTAAGTTGTTGTTTGAGAAAAAAATTTTGCTTAGGCCGTCCATGGCCATCCATACGAAAAGTGGCCATCCAAAAATCTGATTTTTCAATTTGTATATTTGAACAGTTAACAGAGATTTAAATTTTGGCAAATTTACTCTAGCTGATTGCAAATAAAGTAAAGTGCTCCCCACTCAAATAATATGATAATCATTAGCTAGAAAAAATATAGCATGTTATATATTTCGATCATTGTTATGTAAATTTGATATCTGTATCCTCAGGATCAGTTCATCAATTGCTCCGCAGTCCATATCATTGATGAAAAAAGATGCCTTCTTTCTATCAAATTATCTTAAAATTATAAACACAATCACAAAATTTGTGGAGAATTAAAATATTGTACCATCGTGCCAGAGAAAGAACAATAGACAGCCATTGTTCTATGGCACGATGGCACAATAGCTAGTCTGAGCCTGGTTTCCCCCTTTCTAATGTTTTTTAATTTCTGTTAGCTGCTGTTTATTTTAGCTATGGTGAAGGTTTCATTACTAATTTTTGTCAAGAACATGCATACATGATGATTGATTGCGAGATCGATTTAACATGTACTGTACAGTATATGCTGTAACATGAAATAGCAAAAACGTTGTTTTAATAGGGGTTGTTTAATTGAACCACTGTTCAATACGTTTGATAAGCACACCCACCCAAATTTTTGGATGGCCAGTTTTAGGGGCACATACTGTATTATGTAATACGGGCACGTTACATATACAGTTGCATTTAATTTTCGATTGTTTTAGGTATAACATGGAGTACGTACTTTGCATACTTGGCTTAGTTTTGTGGATAACATCATGTGACATATATGGGTTATAAGTGGCGTATATGAAATGTTACCTTTTAATTTAAAATTAATTAATTATGTTTAATTATTAAATAATTTAATTCTTAAATTATTTAATAGGAATTATGTATGTAAATTATTTAATAGAATTATGTATGTAAATTATAATCTTTAACCAATGGAGCAAAGTTGTGTGGCACATTTTTTAAATATGCGAGTACGAAAACCATCAGGATCGCACACTTTGAGGCCTTGTAAAAGTTTCTCGAGATAGATCTGAATTTAGAAGAGTAGTGTAAAAATTTGGATAGCGGATCTGATCACGGAACATAACACTAGTGGGAAGAGATACACATTTGTTCTTCTAATAGGACCAGAACTGTTCAGGGTTCTCTCGAAGGGATATATTTACGGAGTAGTCTTGTAATATTGGTAGTATTGTCAATCAACGATTTGAATTGCCGTCAAAGAGAACGATATTTTTGACGATAATAAGTGCTATTAGTTGTGTTAGCCTTTTTCCTAGCCTCATTCTTTTTTACGTACAAGACATATAAAGGGCCATCTATCCAAGGGCCAAGGTGGCGTAATTGTATCTCTAAGCTTAATCTTGGGTACGATTCCAATGTTCGTAGTTTTCTTTGATGGTTGAATGATCGCCAATGTAATCTTCAAGTTTAGATTTAAGGTGATTCTTTTTGCATTGCGCACATTTAATGCGCACATCCAATAATCAGTGTTTTTTTGGCCATTATGCAACACTTTCAAAAAATTCCGACCATTTTAGGTCAATTTAGTGTCAAATCTAACAATGGTCGCTTATGTACAGTACTGTAGGGAAGAGTTATTAAGGGACTAAATCAATTTTTTTTCGAGAACATTTACACAATTCTAGCTAGGGCTTCTGTGCAAGTAGGTTTGTAAACTACTTGATAATGCAGGTTTAAGGCCATAGTTCTTAAAGAATCTCGGTGACCATAATTTTTTCCTTAATAATTATTTTCTTATACCACTTTTACGTGTTATAACAGAAACTTAGAGAAAAATCATTTCTACAACTTACAATATTTTACATTTTTGATGAATGTTTCTTCAAATAACATGTCAAAGAATATGGGAAACGACCTTTCTTTATCATAATAAACCCTGTTAGCTGTTTCTTTTTCCCTAAAATACCATGTTTTCTTGTATAAAATTACTATAGTTGCGAAAAATAAAAGATTATCTTTGTCAAAAGGTTCCGGCAAGAAAAAGTTGTGCAACGCGGTTTTTACTCAACTCGTAAATTGGTCACAATGACGTCACCATACTAAATAAGAGGTGATCTGCGATATGCCATATCTTCTAAACAAGGTCCGTGACCCCAACTTTTTTTTTGGTTTTAATATAAGTATGTCAATAACTTTAAGACTGGGAAGTTTCAGCAAATTTTCATTTCGGAAAGAATTACTGAGGAATTACCTTAAGAAGATCTTTTAATGCGACGAAATCAGCTTTTTTAAAGTTTTATACAACTCGTGATTTCTTATGCAAACAAGGTAACTAGTCGTGCATGCAGTGAAGTCAAACGTGATAGGAAGATGCATGGTCCGTGGAGAAAGGCAGTTGATATTTCGACAACACGTCGACGTTAATAATGATTCAGGTTCATTTGTAATAACAAGAGAATATTAGCTGTTGAATTAGTGGAGATCCTTGTCACGTTGAAATTCATTTGTAGAAGAAAGCAATAAGCGACTCCTTATTTCCCAACCCAATCATTGTTAGGAAAATTGAAATCCCCAAGTACAAGTAACTTCGACTTGGACTGGAGCGACACTTTAGATAAAACGTCTCAAAGCATTAATAAAACATGGTTGTTGCTCGGTGATTTTGGGCTGTCAACTGGATTTAACTCAGCAACAAGCATCTCCACATTGCATTCCCGAAGTTCTCTCCACCACGTAGTGGTCTATCCTTACGGTATAGATGGTATATACATGTAGCCATGGCTAAGAATTTCAGAATAATAATCATAATAAAAACATTTCTATAGCCGCGCACAAATCACTAATGTTCTATAGGCGCTTTACAGTGCTATAGTAGAAATTTTACAATAAAACTATATAAAAATAAACATTAAAGACTATTAAGAAACATTTAAAAAAGATATGTTTTAAGAGATTTCTTAAAAACCGTCAACGAAGTGCTTTTCCTAAGATCCAATGGTAACTCGTTCCATATATAGCTTTGGTCCTGCAACGCAAAAGGATCTATCACCATATATTATAAAATAACATGTACACAACAAGCAATTTGATTGGTCAATACCCATGCAGGATGAGAGTATCCTGCACGGGAATTTACAGCAATTTTAAGTGGCGTTTTCCATCTCATTCCGTTTATCGTTAAAAGTTAAAACAAAACTCTCAAAAAAACAACAGAATATAGTTTTTTGTATTGTGAGAAAACTATCACCGTGAAAAAGATCGTCTTTATCCATTTTGTGTTCATATAGCGAAGTTAAACAAAACAACGAGGTTGGAAAAGGGCATGTTTTGAAACCAACAAACTCGCAAGAATAATATACTGTTTAAATACTTTCTAATTTCTTGCCTGATGAACTCACTGGGAAAAGAACAATCTTTATCTATACGAAGTAAAATACCCAACAGCTCTCGACTTAAAATCCAAAATCTTCCAGTGAAATTGTGAAAAAGACAACGAAGACCTTTCCAGAGCGACAGTTGCTGCCTATAATATCTGTCTGTTCGCTTTGAAACAACAAGCCAAACCCTGAGACGGCTGATTCCAGTAATGATTAAGCTTTTGCCTAAAACTAGTCAGTATTTTTATATTCAAAGTCGAGTTTTTTATCCATATTCTTCTCTTTGTTGTCGGATTTGTCGGCAAAACAAATTTCAGCTTTCCGGCCGCCTGCTCGACTGCACATTGGAGACGAATTATGATTAGTAGTTGATAATTCTTGGGAGAATTTGTATTGAAGACCATTATCGGAATTATTTGGAAATAATTTATTCTGGAAATCGGCTTTCAGTGATCAACTTTTAAATTAAGGTCTAGTAAACCTATTAGCACCCATTAGCAATCACCCATCAGTGTCTCTGAAGTGAAAAAATCACTAGCATTTTTTTCGCTTTAATGAACAGAGAAACACGGAAAGAGCGTTCACTGAATACTTGAAATGAATCTGGAACATAGTCTTGGAGCTCTAAACTCTTAAAGTTTGCCATGGCTAATTCATTTTGGGAGAAATCTGAATGCTCGATGAGAGCTTCTGATGACGTATGTTGGTGTACAACTCAGTGATGGATCCCCAGCTTCATTTGTAGGGGTGGGGGGTGGGTGGTGAGCGAGCGAAGTAAGATCAGGCCTGCGGTGTGCGACTGAGGGAGCTACGGCAGGAGATTGGGGACACACGCGTCGCATGCCACTGCAGCAAGGCACTAGTCTGTAGTCTGTACTGAAGATTGAAGACTTGCTTGCAATTTGAATTATCTAACTATTGTACGTTATCATACTATTATCTTATTATGATTTTATTATGATATATATGGATTTGACAAGGCAATTGGCAATTTCCTGCACTCCCTTGGCCAAGGCCAGGGGGTGCGCACCCCCATGTAAAGCCATCACTGGTACAACTATGCATAACAGCAGATTATAGAATATTAGTCCATCTGCTCACGAATCGATCCCAGTATTTCACTATTTTGTGATGTTAAGCTACGCCAAGGGGGGCATCTTTAACATTCAATATCCCGATAAGTACGGAGCACATTTATTTAATTTTTTGGTAAATTTTTATTTAGATGATGATTTTATTCGAAAATATGCGATCGGCATTTTTCACTTCATAGACACTTTAAGCAAAGTTACTTTGCTGGAGATAGCGAGAGAATTTTAATAAAATCCTTAAAGTGCACCTGACCCCAAAAATGATAATGCTATGTTTGAAAGAGCACTTAAAATGATGAAGAATAGCTTTAACAATTCTTCGATATCTATTTTCGTTCTCGAGCTATTCAGTTATATGTGATATGTTAATGAGGCACATGATGACGTCAAAGCAGGCAAACAACATTGTGGCAATTCTAAAATTCGTGTATATCTTCAATTTTACCCAATGAAATTACTTGAAACTTTGCACATGGATGCATACTACCAAACTAAAGAACATGGTTCAAGTTATGTTATCACCATAGTAACAGAGTAGTTTTCAGACCTCTTAGTTTCTAAAACAAAATAATTTGTTTTCTCTCATGCGCAGAACATGTTGAAATTGGCAGTTCTCAATAACTTTTTCAATAACTTTTCCAATCCAATATACCCAAGTTTGAAATCGAAAACGTTGCTTGCAATGGAAGAAAATGAAGACTTCTGTATGGTAACGGAGAGGTTTGGAAGCTAATCTGTTACTATGGTGACAACACAACTTGAACCATGTTCTTTAGTTTGGTAGTATGCATTCACGTGCAAAGTTTCTAGTAATTTCATTGGATAACTTTGAAGATATACACGAATTTTAGAATTGCCACAATGTTGTTTGCCTGCTTTGACGTCATCCTGTGCCTCATTAACATATCACATATAACTGAATAGCTCGAGAACGAAAATAGATATCGAGGAACTGTTCAAGCTATTCTTCATCATTTTAAGTGCTCTTTCAAATATAGCATTATCATTTTGGGGGTCATTTGCACTTTAAGAACACTTGAAGGAGCCTAATTACTGAAAGCCATGTTAAAAGATTTGCGGATAATCTTTGACGATCTTTGGAGATTCCTATAGATCACTGAAGAAGGATTTAAAGGATTTTTAAAGGGAAATCCTGCGCCGCCGTTAGAAAATCCTGTAACGATCTTAAAATAAATGTTTCAATATTTTTCAAGAACTCTGAAAGGATTTTAATAAAATCGTTAAGGACGTTTCTTGAAGGTTCCTGCAAGGATTTTAAGAAATTCGTTATTGAGCTTGGAAGGATTGTTTCCTTGCATGATCCTGTAAGGATTATATAAATTTCCTCGAGGATCCTTCTAAAGGTCCTTGAAGGATCGTGTTCTTACAGATTCCTTACAGGGTCCTTCAAGGATTTTCACCAGGGTATCATAGATCTATATATTTAATAGCAACAAATTGTCACTTGACTTGGTATGCAAAAAACGAAAATGTTAAATTTATATAAATAATAAAATAATAAATTTATGAATACCAAGGTGCCAGTTTTTATTTTTCTGGTCAAATCATCCTGCCTTGTGTATGAATGTACACATGTGTAGAAGTTATATGCACATGTGTACAAGTTGCGAAAAAAGTCTTATTTGTAATTTAGGACGAACAGTGAATCCAGAGTTACAACAAGAGGTATTGTAAATTTCTTTTTGCTTCAAATGTAGATGCAATGATAACTGAATTTATACAGCAAAACCCCGCGTATAAGAACCTAGATTTTAAGAACCTGTTCGGCTAAGATTTTCCATTTAGACCCCCTTTACATAAGAACCTGTTTTAGGCTAAAATTTGAAAGCAGGTTCTTATTTTATCAAATAGAGTCAAAACTAAAAATTTATAAATAAAAAAAAATCAAAGTAATGAAAATGAGCCAGAAGCAGACAAATAGTGTATATATGTCTACAGTTGTATATGTTATTTTGTTCCATTGAATTTACACAGTAAGCTGTAAATTACATACAGTAGTGTAGCTTTAAAGTGCACATAGGGTTTGTATTTGCTTAGATTGCAGTCATTTGGAGAAAATGTATGCATAATTTATATAAATAATAGACCACACTTACCAAAACCAAGTCTCTTTTTTCGTAAGCAAATAAGAACCTGTTTAAGAACCTAAATAGCCTAATTTTGCAGTAAACACCATTTATATAAGAACATTTTTAGTTTTTAGGCTAACTTGGAAAAATCTAGGTTCTTATACGCGGGTTTTTACTGTATATACAATATAAATATTATATTTCAACCATAATCTGCCAAACTGCTTGCGTGGCACAGCTTGTTATGGCACAGGCTATTTCTCCACCCTACTCAGCTGTCCTCCACCAGTGCAGGAACACGTCAATCAAAATCCGACAACATTGAAAAATGCTTCACAGTTGTTTCCACAAAATTTTATTCACAGATAATTTTTGTGATTGCGAAAATAAATAAGATTTAATCCTGGTTTGGCTTAAAAATGTATATCTTCTAACACTCGAAATCTTCATTGTGAAAGAAATTTTCCTTGTGAAGTGAAATGCCAAATATTACTTGTAATATACCCATCATCCTCATGTTGTTTCGTTCCATTTCTCTTTTAAAAAGATTTGCTTCCATCTTAGATTAATTCATTTGGTGGAGAGTGTATTGCAGTGCAGTGTGATCATGGAAAGGATGATGAGGTTGAGAAGGTTTTTGAAAAGATAAAAAATGAACAAAATGGGAAACTGGATATTCTTGTTAATAATGCATATGGCGGTGTGTCGGTAAGTTAGAAATTCTTTCTTTTGAAAATATTCAGTAATTTTGATTTATTAACCAGCTAATTACCAAGCTTTATTATATGTATGATAAAATTACTACATTCTTATTGGTTGAGAGGAGGATTTTATTAATTGTATTACAGTACAATTAATGATTTTCCCAAAACAAGCAAAATGGCGGATCAAATTTTGTCATGCATATAATAAACAAGTAATCTTATGATATTGCTCGTACAATTAAGGATTTACGCTACTCGTGATATTTGAAAATTGTGCCAAATTGTACTCGCCTAACGGATCGTACAATTTTGGTACAATTTTCAAATATCACTCTTGTGTAAATCCTAAATTGTACTCGCTATCATATGATTACCTATACTTAATTACCGTAGAGTAACCTGGGCTCGGTTGTCCAAAAGCTGATTAGCATTAACATAGGGCGAATAGGGTATTACTATTATCTGCTATTCTAATTGCTGCCGACCCTCAGGGAGGCAGCACACTAATCTTGACTTGGGTCCCTGTGTCCACACCTCTTCGCGGAACTATGTAAAGCGAACATAGACTCGGCACAGTGGATGTACTTCTGGATGGATGTCTGTCCAGTTTTATGACGTTTTGTGACGTAGGTTTCAGTTTTGGATATTATTTGAAATATGACCGCTCGAGTCCTCGATCGCGCCAGATAAGTTGTTATCGAGTGGAACACGGCAACAAACGACAGTGTCTTAATTCAAGGAGATACTATATAACCTCAATGTTTTTTTGACAATGGTGACATCCCGTATGATTTCCGTAGGTTATTTTAATATTAGAAGGGTATTCCCGTTCGTTTGTTCGATTTGAACTCGGACGTTTAATTCAGCAAATATTACAAACGTGAAGTTCGATTTAGCAAGAGTGTTACTTGAATGGAAAATTTATAACTTTGCGAGGCTTGCTCTTTCGAGTAAATGTTGTTCGAATTAGATGTATGGCGTTCAAATGGTCACATTGAATCAACGCGCCATATGATTACCGTATGTTATTTTAATATTATAAGGCTATATGATCGCCTTACCTTGATACGTGGTTTATATTCTACATTCTATTTATTTATTTGATTCTCTATGCTCTAGAAAATTTCTAGCATCATTCTGCTGGCATGCCTGATCCTGAACACTGCTCCAACCTCGTACCACTGCTCCTGTGTCAGTTCAGAGGCAGCATTTCACTTCTGATAAGAACTCCTAGTTCAGTATGATCTATTTGACTTATTTAGCTGAAACGTTCATGAACTCGAGGAATGGTAATTTAGAGCTCATTCATATCTCACGTCGTTCTCGAGATATTTTGACTAATGTTATATGCCAATGAATAACCTATGACGTCAGAGGTTATTGCATTTTTACGAAATCAAGAAATTAGAAATAGTAAATTAATTTGGCATCACTATTTCTATGTAACAATGTTAGGTTTCACGAAGTGTCGTACTGTGCAAAGTTTCCAATGACTTAGTTGAATAATCTCAAAGATATACTTGATTTTCTAAGAGTGTGACGTCATAAGTTATTCATTTGCATATCACATAAAGCATACCACTGTTGCGTAAATTTGCACGTGCGTAAAACGTGCATAAATATAGCCCAGTTCCCTTCGAGAGCCGCTACGTATGCTAGCGTAAATAAAACGTACTCAATCAAGACCTTAGTCGCATATAATCTTAGTCGCATAGATGCCAGATATTCTTCAAGGAAAAGGTGTAAACCGAGGCAGCTGCAGATTTGCTGCAGATTTATCATTGATTATTGAACATAAACTTTTCCTTGCAGTCGGGGGCTAACGCTTCAAGTTCATTTTGCGTACCTCATGCGGGAAAGCGAGCGAGCAAGTCAAACGTAAATATTATTTCTTCTCAGGACAAAAATCCTTTGTTGTTAACTTACCAGTTCCTTACTTGCTGTTGCCGCGGTATAGGATCGGCATTCTCGATTGTAGGTCCATTCTCACCATCAAAATAAACACTACATATGTAGCTGTCCTTAATTAGTACAAACAAAGGAATCGCCGCGATGACACGCTTGAATTCTCCTCGTTTCTATTAGGGCCAGGAAAGTGATAAAAACAGACTGGAATATCGCGTTTATTCTTTTGCACGCGTTCAGGGTAACATGTATCGTTTTTGCATGTTCCCCAAGCGCACTTTTTAGTTACAACCATGATACAAATTTGCATACACATGCAGCCTTGTTCGTACAGTGCAAGCTTGTACGAACTTTCGCGCTTTGTTTACATTCGTGATCACGTGACACTACATGTGGAATTGCCCAAAAGGTCTATTGTACTGTCAAAGTTGCTAACCTGAATCATTATCCGCCATCTTGGACCAGGGTGGAAACTTCGTTTTTGTGAATGTCTTCAATTGAACCACAACTTTTTGAAAAAGTATTCCGCGGAAACTAAGTCACCCATAGAGTAGTTTCATCAGGTTTACTCAGGTTGTGACGTCACCAACTTCCCAGTTAATCAAGCAAAATGTTACACTTTGAATGATGATCATAAAAGTAGTCTGCCGATAATTAAAAGAAATGTACATATATAAAATTAATGTACTGCATATGGTATACAGATACGTATATTTTAACTCCATCGCAAACTCGTCATCATCAATAAAAGCAATATTGCCCATGCATGCAGAGTGGATAATTGCGTTCAATTGTTATTGAGGAATTATTTTTACTTTGTCCATAAGTATCTGGCTGCTGACATGAAAATGAAAAATAATTATAATTACATTTTCTTTCCAATTCGTTTATTTTTCTTTTGTAAATTAAGCAAACGTTTAGCAGTTGTTTTGTATTTTATATAGGTCATAGTAGAAAACATGAAGAAAAAATTTTATGAACAGGTATTTTGTTTTATTTTTTATTTTTATGCAAGCTACAGTAACTTGACTCCGGTTATAACAAATTAAAGTAATAATAAGGTTTTGTCAAAATTTCAAGGGAAAATACGGCAAATTTCACAGCGGGGGGGGGGGAGGGAAACATTGATAACACAATGTTAATGAACAAGCAGAAGTGGTCGAGGGAAGGTTTGATTGTCGGAATATATATTAATATTATACCTCAACTGTAAATTGTCCAATCAGAGAGCTAAATTTGTACCACGTGACCAGTCAATTTGTCGTAGAATCTCCCCCCCCCCCCCCCCCCCCCCCCCCAGAGGAACAAGAAGACATTTCAAGACAGTTTTCAATATTGTTTCGATATAATATATAATTTATAGACCCTCCGGGATGGTAGATAATCCCTCTGGGTAATATTTCGTCGAATTCCCCTCGTTTCGGGTCTATAAGTGATAATTATACCCAACCAGGACCACATCAAGGCCTTCCACGACTGGAACTCTTGACCAGCGCTGTAACGCACTAAGCTAAGGAAGCTGTTGTGAGCTAAGCCAAGAGTTCGGTATATGTGGTGTGGTAGATGTAGAACAAACAGAAGTAGTTGAGAAAAATTTCAAGTGTCAGAATATATATTAAGGACCTTACGATTTTACAACGTGCTCGTCTAAGACGCGGGTTACTAAACAAAATAAAGTTTAACATTTAAAAGAAATCTCAAATAGCACTTTGTAGAGATGACGTCGGTAGTCATGTTTGTCCGCATTTACCCATAATTATTGCGGCCATAACAAAGGAAAATAGCTCATTTGCAATAATTTGTGAGTCAAATTTGGTTTGTTTGTCCGCATTTTGAGCTATTAATAGCAACCAGAAAAGGATCTATTAATTGCCTATCGTTATTTGCCAAGCATGTTTTAGACTTCAATACGTCAAAGTGGATTGTGGTGACCAAGTTCAAGTCGATCTTAATCAACAGCTTTTTATCCGTCTTTGAGTTTGTAAAATCTTAAGGTCTCTAATATTAGACGCAAACGTGCCCAGTTGCGAAAATGCAACACTAGAAGGCTTGGATATAATATGAAAAGGAGAAATAAGAGAATTAACTTCAATGTGTCGAAAAATACTTAAGATAGAGTACTTACGTATATTCATACACTACAAGGCTTTCCGAGTGGAAATCGAACCCATACCTTGGAACTCTAGTGTTGTTTCCCTGTTTAATAATATAAAATGCCTCGACCTTTTTATCTTACGTAGCACTGTAGTGGTTTCATGGATGTGATACAGATTAATTATTTTTCAGCCTATTTCTGTGTGGGACAGTGTTAACAATGTTGGACTCAGGTCAGATTATATTAAGGTGTTTTTTATTAAGAATATAAAATGTGGAAGTGACCACTTTTTGAGTGAAATGTTTGATATGCTCAGCCTCATATTGATATGCTCAGCCTCATCCAATAATTGTTTAAGGTTACCGTATCCTTCAGGGATGTATCCAGTTTAAAGAACGTAGCGCGTCCGCATTACATGACAGGTACAGCATCTTAACCCCAATATTCAAGCTTATAAAATTTCCTACAAGAAAATGTTAATAATTTTCGATTCTAATAAATTGGCGAGTTTCTTGTGATCCCTGTACGAGGACGTCATGATTGGCTTTGACGAGCTCAAATAGATTTTTATTTTTTAATAATCCAATTATTTCCATGGAGTCCCGATGCAAAGCGCTGAAAAAACCGTGTCGGGCATTTTTTTATATTCGATTCCAGTGAAAAGTTATGCAATATTTCGTAATAAATTGACAAAAAAAGCATCCAAAGTAAACGGACGGGAAAGGCCGTCAACGTAAAGTTTTAAGAATTAGCAAATTTCCCGACATAGTTTCGTTGACGATATATGCCGCCATCACTCCTGCGAATGTGAGAAAAATCAATAAATTCTCTTTACGTTGTAGCTTTTCAAAATCTACACTACAAATTAAATTTACTTCCGGTCGAAAACGTTAAATCGTTACTTCTGCCATTAATCACTCGTTTTCGATAAAAAAAATTTTCGGTATGAAAGTTTGGAACAAAAACTTTATTGCTGTCCGAAAACAATTTTTTTTTAAATGTTGTCACTGAAGGTATATGGTAGCCTTAGTGTTTGAGGTTATTTGGACGTTAGACCTACACACCATTTCGGCAGTACTGTTCTTTTATAGTTTTTTATTTGTATTTCTACACTGCCTACGCAACACAACACTTTCGTACAACTTATTAATGAACTTTTAGTGTACACAGTACGGCTGTATGTTTACTAATTTAGTAATTTGTATTTTGACTCGCCCTACGATCTCGTAAAAGCTCGTAAAATCTATGTGAAAATTTCTGCTTCCAGCAATAGTCGATTGGAAGTAAACGCCCTTGAAATATATATTTTAGTAAACGTTTTGATGAAATCATACTTACTTTGTTTTTCTAAGACCATCTTCACTACTTGCAATATTGGGAACTATTATGCTGAATATACATATTGATACAGGTACTTGGTGTGTGCAAGTTTAATGTGAAAGTACATGAAGATGGTTTTATAAAAAATAAAGTAAATTTGATTTAATAAACACATTTTCTGCGTTGACAAGCAAGTTTTGCTTTATAGCTTATGACATAATAATAAACAATTATTAGATGAGGCTGAGCATGATATCAATAATTATCCAGACCGAGGTCAATGTTATCTGCCGAAGCCGAAATCTGAGGAGGATAGCATTGACCGAGGTCTGGATAATTCTTGATATCAATATATTATGTCGTCACTGTTGTCTTCATCGTTGTCGTCACTGTTGTCTTTATCATAACTGTTGTCTCGTCAACAGAGGCATGCAACATTGCAAATCTATTTTTTTATTTTGTCATTTTCGCGTGCTTTGAGGTAGTGGTAATAATATTTTTTGGACACCTTCCAATAATTCACAGTGTGGAAATGACGCCACAGCTGCCGGACATTGAGAATTAAGAATAAATATGAAAGCTGCTAAGTTCTCAAAAGAACTGGATATAATATGAAAAGGAGAAATAAGAGAACTTCAATGTGTCGAAAAATAATTAAGTAAGACTATACTTATACGTATATATGCCATGACTATTCGACGTTTCAGACGATGTGTCCTTCAGATCAGACTTTATTGACCAATAAGGAACGAAAATGAAATTTGAATGTATAATAATAACAGTCAGCCTACTGTGACTCGTAAAATATCGAACCGTACTGCACAGTAAACTGTCTAATAAGTTATTTATTATAATTAGTATCAGGTATAATGATACTCGCGAGAGTATAGCTAACTAAATTAAGATTAATAGTATTGTACGTAAACTTAACTTATTTTCAATCCCTCAGATCAAATTACGTAGCTGCCTACTTTGCTGCCAAGATGATGATTCCAAATAAACAAGGCTTAATTGTAAACATTTCATCCGTTGGTGGATTACAATATTTGTTTAATATTCCTTATGGAGTTGGAAAGGCAGCGGTATGTCTTTTTAATTTAACCTGTTATTGCAATTGCGCTTTCCCCCTACATCGCTTTCAAGGATCTCTCACTTTCTCTGTTAGACTGTTCTGGTTCATCTTTGACCGGGCAAAACATGAAGCTAATATGGCGGACATGGAGGTTATTTTGTAAGCGATTCACTATATGTATACAGCAGTTCATGTCGTGATGTCAAAATACCACCTCGAATTGTTCGACTTTAAACTGAAATAAGGTTATGATTAGGATGACAGTTAGGGTTAGGATCAGGGTTTGATTTTGGTTAAGGTTTTAGTTTTGTAACTTTGAAAATAACAAAATAGTGTTGAAATTGTGACGTCACGACATAACTGTTGTACAAATAGTGACTCCCGATTTTCTACGTCAGTTTCAGTCTCCCACGCAACTTTTTTGTTTTTCTCAACTATGTTCATTTTGAAAACGTGCACAAAACGTTTTAAAACGTTTTTTAGCTTTTTAGCTTTTATAAATCATGTAATTCAGCAGTTTTATGTTATCTACAGTATCTACAGTATCTATCTATCTATCTACAGTATCTATCTATCTGTCTGTCTGTCTGTCTGTCTGTCTGTCTGTCTGTCTGTCTGTCTGTCTGTCTGTCTGTCTGTCTGTCTGTCTGTCTGTCTGTCTGTCTGTCTGTCTGTCTGTCTGTCTGTCTGTCTGTCTGTCTGTCTGTCTGTCTGTCTGTCTGTCTGTCTGTCTGTCTGCCTGCCTGCCTCCTGCCTGCCTGCCTGCCTGCCTGCCTGCCTGCCTGTCTATAATATCAAGAGACAGAAATGAAACAATAATTACAAATTTATAAATACCAAAGTCAAATTGCAGAATTAACACAAAATGACTAAAGAAGCCCTCAAAAAATTATTGAGAAAAGCAGATTAATGAACGATTTCTTTTTACCGTTCCAGGACTTCTTAATTCGTTATTGTAAATTATTAAATTCGTAACCGATCCAAAACAAAACCCAGCCTTGTTCCAGGCCTCTTTTCGTTGATATCTGCGCGGGCTGGTTCGTTAGAGGAGTTGTAACAAATATTGTTCTCGGCTGAGCTTAACGTAAACCCGCCGACTGAACTAGCGGTAAATAATAAACATTTATTGGGTTAAACTCACATAAATTCGATCAAGAACAGTAGAATAGATAAGAGGCGTTTCCCAGGAGAAGTATAAAAACGATTTATTCAATAAAACACCACAAAATAGCCGTGGGAACGAAGTTATTGAACTGTTGACATTTTCCACCAGTCCTCTCCCGAAAAGTGAGAGAAGAGGACTAGGAACTAGTCTGAACAAAACCTAAAGTACAATGTCGTGAAAAGGCCTGGAACTGACGTACAAGACCGCGTAGGGTACAAGACCCCTAACCCAACTATCCAATAACTTGTTGACTCTTATTGCAGTCGTGCTTTCCCTAGACCAGATTTTACCCGAATTTAAAGAATAAGTCTCATTACCTACGGTATTTGTTTTAAAAAACGAGTTTCCGACAAAATAACATAATAAATATTAAATAAGGAGTTCGTCTTACAAGAAAAGGAGAATACGGCTAATTTATACCAAGGATCGGTTGAATTTCCATATAAAATCCCGAAATGACGTCACATAGACTATCGGTAGTAAAAGTCGAAATTAAAATCAGCTGTTATTTCTAAAATAAAACATTATCGTAAGAGTTAGGGTTAGTGTATATTAGGTGGAGGGTTAGGGTTAGGATTAGGGTAAGGTTTGGGTTAGCCACTATGTTTTAAATTTGGGGATATTTATATGGAAATCGAGCCCAAGGATTGCTCAGATATTTAACAATTATTCGCCGAAGGCGAGGTGAATATCGGTGAATAAAAACCGAGACGAAGTCGAGGTTTTTATTCACCGATATTCACTGAGCCTGAATGCTCAGAAAATGAAGGCTCAGAAAATGGCCGCCAACGAGATTGTGGGCGCGCAATGCATCACGGTCTGAGACTCGTTCTTTAAAATTTCAATTATCCACTTTTGCCCAAATTATATGGCTTTTAAAAATGTTGGTGTCTCACTCCCACTCCCCTGCATGCGCACCCCAGTGGTGACACCCCTGGTCGGGTCCTCACTTTAAACCTCAAAAGCATTCGGCAAAAAGCACTATCTGCATAGTGTACGCCTTTAGTAATATTTAGTTCAAAGTGATGTCATTGCTCACCTGGTCTTGGGTCACAGTAATGTTCTTGTGATTATTATCTTTACAGAATGATCGCATGATGGCAGACATGGCTGTTGAGTTGAAAAAACACAATATAGCTGCTGTTTCACTCTGGCCCGGAGCTGTACTCACTGAAAATACGAATGATCTCTTATCAGGAAAATATGGAGATTTCGCTGCTAAAGAAGTATGTGTTATATAAAGGCCCTTCTGGAAGTCATCTATACCATCATCATTATCATCATATATTATTATTGTTATCATTTTTGTCAATGTTAAATATATACATTGTTGTATAGTGAATGTGGGATCTTGGAGTAGGCAGACAGCCGGGATCGAACCTGTAACCTTCTGGTTACCGGTGAAGACGTTCTAACTATTGAGCTACCGAGATTCGAAAATTTCATCTCCATGCCTTTTGCCCTGCTAAAGTTACTATTTACAGGAAATCACGTCATAGCAGGGACACGCAAAGACATTGCACACTGATTCAACAATGAAATACAAAGAAAGTTGAACATATCTGTTTAGAGAAAATTCGCTCAATTCCCAAATTTTCTTTGTATTTCACTGCTGAATCAGTGTGCAATGTTTTGCATGTCCCTGCGTTGACGTCGTTTCCTGTGAATAGTAAATCAACATTAGCAATTGGAAAAAGGCATAAAGATGAAACTTTACAATTAGATATTTTACAATTTTAAAAAGATATTTTAGGTAAACCACAAGGTATAGGAAACGTTCCTGTATCGAAATTACATCGGAAAAGAAATATAGGAGACTGTTACATCTTATTAGACTCTCAATAAAATATTACTGTTGGTCATTTTTGTAACTAATTATTCTACTTTACTGAAATATTTCTTAAAAATGACGAGATACTCTGTTAAAAAATGGGATTTCACCTTTATATTTTGCTCAAAAGTGCCCTCAAAACGCGGGAAATGCTGTTTCAGAGACCCAAAATTCAAAAAATTTCAGGGGAGCATGCATCAGGATGTGTCGTCACATTAGCCGGCACTCATATAATCCTGGGCAGGACCCTGGGAATCGAACCCTGGTCTCCGCCGAATCAACATATCGGCGCTCTAACCTTTGAGCTATTGAGACACGGTCAGAACAGTCAGTGATTTTATTATCATTATCGCTAAAACAAAGACATCTGCGGTGTTTTATCTGCCCCAAGTAAAATAATACAGAAGCCTGTCTTCCGTGGTAGTAATGGCTTCCACATGCTCCCATATTCCGGAATCAATTTTTTAAAAATATTTTTAACTCTTTCCTGTCCGGCCCAGTCAAAAGGGGTCATAGAAGACCCCCGAAGTCGTCAATCGAAAAACACGGCACACGGTGACGCAAGATTAAAAATTGAAATTCGACAAGCGCCAGGGACACGAGATCCACTCACACGCCAAATTTGATTTGATTTCATAAACAACTCTGCGATTGGTGGCATTTTGAATTTTCATGATGCTACGCGGGCGTGCAGGATGGCCTTTTCTAGAAAAATGGAAGTTTTTCAACCTGATTTATGATAATGCTAATTTATATTAACATAATGTGTGTTGTTCGGAAAATTCAAAAACATTGGTAACAGCCGGTTTATTGGGCTTTCAGAAAAGGTACAGGTTTCGCAACAGTTATGGATATTTCCAGAGATATCAATAGAACAAAGAGGTAGTTCAATTTTGGATGTTTTCCAGCCGGACAGGAAAGAGTTAAAGTGTATATGACACGAAAATTAAGTTTATCTGTTTGAAGTTGGCCGGCCGTAGCCGGAGGCGACCCGTAGGCTCCTCTTTCATTAGCTGCTACCCGAAGGTAGGGGTGGGCGCCACTCCTATCCCTGGAATTAACCACTTACCCCAGCCAGAGCTGGTCCCAATTTTATTTAAGGCTCTTGGTGAAAGCCCATTATCTGTTTGAAAGAACTCTTCAAATGACGAAGAATATCAATTTACAGCTTTTCCACATTTCATTTAGTTCTTGAGATATTTAGACTTATGTGATGTTCAAATGAGATGACCTATGACGTCACATTGTTTGCACAACATTTTAACATTTTGGAAAATCGTGTATATCTTTGAGAGTATTGAATGAAATCACTTGAAACTTTGCATGTCGATATCAGACCACTAAAGAAATAATATCGTTAAGTTTTAATGTTACAATAGTAATAATATAATTCCCAGACCTCTACGTCTCTTTGAAGAAACTCTTCGTTTTCTGACAATAGTAGGCTTTGCACCAACGTCGAACTTCCGTTTCAAATTAGTTAAGTTAGTACAAATCTACTCAACCAGTACCAATTCGAAAATGTTTCCCAGCGAAGAGAAAACAAATAATTTTGTTTTGGAAATCATATGGAAAAGCTGTAAATTGATATTCTTCGTTGTTTGAAGAGTTCTTTCAAATAAGATACACTTTAAGTACCTATATTCCTTATGAGTTGAAGTGGAGATCATGAGGCACAACTCAAGAAGATCAACATATCCTTTTAATTTCATAATTTGGGTTTTGTGATTAAATTTAGTCAATATATATTACTTGAATGTGTTATTTTCATTAATATACTAATATGTATGCATATGTTTTATAGTCTTCAAAAGTATTTGAAACAGGATATTGTGAAGACCCGACGTATGCCGGGAAAGCCGTTGTTGCTCTCGGAAGCGGTGAGTGTAAATTAAAAAAAATGCTTTTTCTTTATCTCCAAATGCTATTGTTCCCAGTAAACCGCGAAAATAAATGCACCACGTGATACTAAATTAAACGAACCATGGAAAAACGTCTTTCGTAAATCTTACGAAGATGTGCGTTTAATTATGATTGTGTAGCTCTAGTTGGTGAAAAAATCCATTTAGCAAGTAGTTCCTGTGTTGTAGTTTGAAAAGCGAAAGCAAACGTGGACGAGAACATATACTTAGCGACGTTTTTTGTTCCAGCAACAAGCACTTTCTGTCAACCGTAGTATGACGTGTGCATTTATTGTGATCACATCGAGCCTTACGGTACACCGATATATAAACGAGAATTGCGATTGGCAAAAATAAAATGGGAGTTTCGCGGTTTACTGTGATCAATACTAAAGCACCAGCAGCCATTTTCATGATGTTCTGTTTTTGAAGTACAACTCGTATATTTCAGCGCAGTGTATCGTTTTCAGTTATCGGAGAATTCTCATGACAGCGACTACTGCATGTCCATGTATATTCCTCCTATAAATACGATATCTGATATACAGTAGACTCTATACGAAGTGAATAGTTGAACGCCAAAATGTTTTATTATAATTGATTTTTTATATATTTTATATATATATATATATATATATATATATATATATATATATATATATATAATATATATATATATATATATATATATATATATATATACATGAAAGTATACAATGTGCCCTACCGGCTATAACCATAATAGCTTTATGGTAACTGTGGACTTGGGACCCACTATGTACGGCTATATATATATAACTGTGGACGGTATATATATATATATATATATATATATATATATATATATATATATATATATATATATATATATATATATATATATATATATATATATATATATATATTTATATAAAATATTATATATATTTATAAAATAACCGGAAGTAAATGAGCGAGAACACGCTCTCTGATTGGTTACTGAGCTCAAAAACCGTGCATTATAACTCAATAAAGCATAAGTTGACGTGTTCTTCGTGTGGATTTTGTCGTTTTTCACGGATTTTAAGTAGTTTAAATCACAAAAACAAGTCAAAGAATACCTGGATACAAGGCTAATCAAGGTACTAACACAACAGAATGTTTTAATTGCAACGTTGAGTGCATTTTCATCGCTAAAATCGCTAACGTGTTTTCAAGCAAGGTTTCCTAGCAACGAACATTGCAACGCTTCTTATAACAGGTAAATCTGCATTTCTCATGGCTTTATTGTTAATTTAGCGGTGTTCTTTTATAAAAGAAATAAAAAACTTTGTCTTGTGTGATTATCGAGTTATAATGGCACTCGAGAAGCTAGTAAAACACTCGGCTATCGCCTCGTGTTTTACACGCATTTCTCATGCCATATATATATATATATATATATATATATATATATATATATTGAAGACTTCAACCTCAAGATCACAGCCACAGCCAACCAGAAAGTTGTCAACTTCCTTGACATAACTTTGAACCTACGCGACTGAAAATTCCAACCTTACAGAAAACCAGATGATGACATGCTCTACATAAACAGCCACTCCAACCATCCTCCTTCCATAATTAGACAGCTACCCAAATGTATCAGCCAAAGAATTTAAAAACTCTCCTCCGACCATGCGACCTTTCAAACTGCTGCCCCAACTTACAACGACGCCCTTAAACACAGCGGTTTCCACTCTGACATTGAATACCTCCCCGACGAAGATCTTAACCCGAGTGTTAGCCAAGTAGCTAGTCAGAAGAAAAAGCGATACAGGAACATAACGTGGTTCAATCCACCCTACAGCCGAAATGTCAAAACGAACGTTGGACACAAATTCCTCGCCCTGATGGACAAGCACTTCCCGACCACGAACAAATTACATAAAATCTTTAATAGAAACACTTTAAAAGTAAGTTACAGCTGCATGGAAAACATGAGAAGTATTGTTAGCAAACACAACACCCGCATCCTTACAAAAAAGAACCACAGCAACAGCACCAGCGAAAGAAAATGTAACTGCCGAAACGAAGAAGCATGTCCAGTGCAAGGAAACTGCTTAATCCCAAACGTGATTTACCAAGCCGAAGTTAGCCGAGCCGACAGTTTGGATAAGAAACTTTACATTGGTATGACTGCACACCCATTCAAGAACCGCTACAACAACCACAAGAAATCCTTTCGCGACCCGAAATACTCAAATGAGACGGCACTCTCGAGTTATGTTTGGGGATTAAAAAACGAAGAAAAAGAATTTTCGGTAAAATGGTGGAGCGAAGCGGTGCAATCTTTGTATCGAAGAAAAGTTATGCATTATGAAAACTGACAAAGGACATCTTCTGAACAAACGAACCGAAATTTATTCAAAATACCGCCACAGAAATACATTCTACATAAGCAACCTAAAGTGCTCCAATATCAGTAGATGACATCATCACCATTAGTGACACCGTGACGTATGAGTATCTATAAAAGAATAGTTAAACCAGAATCTCAACAGTTGTCTGAAGATCCTCGGCGTGAAACTCTGAGTAACAACGAACTGTTTTAAGTAAAGATTCTATACTCACTCTATCATTAACGATATTGAGCACTCCAACGTCAATATTTATTTCGTTTTATTTCATATATATATATATATATATATATATATATATATATATATATATATATATAATATATATATATATATATATATATATATATATATATATATATATATATATATATATATATATATATATATATATATATATATATATATATATATATATATGTAGTTAGATACGCTCTATGACCTTTAGGTCATATTGAGCGCTCTACAGGATGAACCATTGTCGCTTACGCATTGTGCGCACGCTCACTGCTTGCAGTTTGAGCGCTCTGGCATGGTTTTTGATGTCCCACATTTTGTGTGGCATCAAGGGTGACTGTTAATAGCAGTTATCTTCATCCTGCTCATCAGCACTACACTGATGAGGCCCAAAAGGCCGAAACGGTACCGTCTGTTGTTATATATATATATATATATATATATATATATATTATATATATATATATATATATATATATATATATATATATATATATATATATATATATATATATATATATATATATATATATATATATATATATATATATATATAGTGAAAGGATTTATGGTGAAGGAAAATTTCGAGTGTTGGAATACATACATTTTAAGACCAAACCGGGACCAGTTGCGAAAAATGCAACTTTAAGGCCTTCCGGTAGGAATTGAACCCGCGACCCTGCGATTGCTAGTGCAGTGCTCTGACCACTGAGCTACGGAAGCCGTTGCCGAGAGCCTAGTCACGAGTTCTGTATATATGGTGGTAATGCCGGGATAAGACTCTGGGTATATTATAGGTAATATTTGGCATTTCACTCGATCAAACTACATGTTGAAAGGATTTATGGTGAAGGAAAATTTCGAGTGTTGGAATACATACATTTTAAGACCAAACCGGGACCAGTTGCGAAAAATGCAACTTTAAGGCCTTCCGGTAGGAATTGAACCCGCGACCCTGCGATTGCTAGTGCAGTGCTCTGACCACTGAGCTACGGAAGCCGTTGCCGAGAGCCTAGTCACGAGTTCTGTATATATGGTGGTAATGCCGGGATAAGACTCTGGGTATATTATAGGTAATATTTGGCATTTCACTCGATCAAACTACATGTTGAAAGGACATGTTCGCAGGGTCGCGGGTTCAATTCCTACCGGAAGGCCTTAAAGTTGCATTTTTCGCAACTGGTCCCGGTTTGGTCTTAAAATGTATGTATTCCAACACTCGAAATTTTCCTTCACCATAAATCCTTTCAACATGTAGTTTGATCGAGTGAAATGCCAAATATTACCTATATATATATATATATATATATATATATATATATATATATATATATATATATATATATATATATATATATATATATATATATATATATATATATATAATATAGCTACTAGTAGGATATGAGCTATCTCGCAATTTGATTGGCTCCTCTATACTACTTGATATCATCTCATATCTTAGCAGTAGAGATAAAACAAGATGGCGGCATATTTTTTTAAGCCGAAAAATGCTGGACTCGACGGGGTTTTATAAAGAAACCCCGAACTGACATAAGTGTTTGGCTATATAATAAAACAATTATACCATTCGCTCTCGTCGTCCTCGTTGGCTATGAGCTCATATACGACTCGAGCTCATGGTATAATTGTTAAATATACACACACACATAAACATCTCTAAGATCCCCCTCAAATGCAGGAAATGCTATTTCAGAGACTCTAAAATGCCAATTTTACTGGGGAAGCATACTCCCAGACTCCCCCAGCAGTTTATTGCGCCTTTGGCGCTCCATTGCCAGGGCGCTAGATCGACCCCTAATTTTCATTCTGCATCAACGTTTAAATTAGGTGAAATTTTTTTATTAGCAGAATATTGTATCAGAAATGATGACTATTTGACGTCACACTCATTAGCATTTCGGACAAATAACCTTTATAGAACATCAACGCAAAGCTCAAATCATAAAAAATTTTGGCATTCAATTGGTAACTTCACGTAGAATCAATATAAATAATAGCGAAAAATTCCGTTCATTCGAAATTGTGCTCTTCTCTATATTATGTTCGTCATTTTTTATATTATGCTCATGTAAAGCTACAAAAAAGTACGTATGAATTTATTGTGTTTATTGTGTTTTTAACCTTAAATATTCGATATCCAAAAATTCTTATAATCCATACGTACTTTTGTGAAGGTAACCGTCCAGATTCTAATGGCGCATGCAAAAAATGATTTTTTTAAAAGATTATAGGAATTATGATTCGAAACGGTTTCAGCGAGAAAATGTTGAATTTCAGAAGTTGGTGTTAGTTATAGGAATTAAAGGCAACACGATTTTTTCTTATTCTCACTTGGTTGGAACTAATTAGCGATCTATTCAATTTTCACAATATAAATGTCGGTTCACGCAAACAAATTTGCCTAGTGGAAAACAAACTTTATGATATGTTTAGCGGTCTCCTTGGCACCACTGTATAGTCTTGTATAGTCTTCTTTTTTCGGCTTCCCTCTGTTTTCTATTTATATTGTTAAGTTTTTTGAGGCATGTATGTACATTGAAAGAAAGACTGATAATCTTATTAGGAACATGTTCCCAAAGAACCAAAATCGATTGGGTGAAATTTTCACTGTAAAATAGATATCCAAAGTTGTACGGGAGGCCAAAAAAATGCGAGCTCAAGGAGCCTGGTACTAGTGCTATGTGATAAGGCTATAAATAAGGCTATAAATTGACTGGTATTAATATAACATGTGTGAAGAGAATTGAGTAAATGGCACGTATCAGCAGTATATATATGGAGTAGATAGTGATTGCGAATGTGTGATATGCAGGTGTATACTTTGGAAACGTGCGGCAACCGATAGTGTTAAAAGACATTGGCAACAAAAATCATAATTTCAAATCTGGTCCTGGTTTGTTCTAAAAATGCATTTATAAAAATATATTTCAACACTCGAAATTTTCCTTCACCATAAATCCTTAGAACATGTAGTTTAATCGAGTTAAATACCAAATATTACTTGTAATATACCCAAATCTTCTCCCGGCATCACCCCGTCGCTCAGTGGTCAGAGCACTGCACTAGCATCGCAGGGTCACGGGTTCAATTCCAGCCGGAAGGCCTTTAAGTTGTATTTTTCGCAACTGGTCTCGATTTGGTCTTAAAACGTATATATTTCAACACTCGAATTTTTCCTTCACTATAAATCCTTAGAACACGCAGTGTAATCGAGTGACTTATGAATTTGTAATCCAAGTAAACAAAACTACTCTTGTACAAGGAAAAAGCACTAATGTTAACCAAAGGCAATCCTGTCATCCGCCATCTTGGATGTATTTTTGATATCGTGTGAAGCTGGGCAAAGCCATCTAGCCATCCTCATGTCTTTATAAATCTGAAACTCGATTTTTATGAATTTCGTCCTTTTTCAATCGAACCACAGCATTTTAAAAAGCATTCCCCGAAAACCCGGCCACCCACAGACTAATTCCGTCAGGTTTACCCTGCTTGTGACGTCACCAACTTCCCAGTTAATTAGGCAATGTATTACAACAATATGGCGGGTGACAAGATTTTCTTTTGTCACAATACTGCCTACTGGCACAGGGCTCGATATAATTTTTCCAAGTTCATCGGACAAAATGTCCGACAATTTCGTTATTTCGTCGGACATTTTGAAAAGTTCATCGGACAAAATGTCCGATAATTTCGTTATTTCGTCGGACATTTTCGACAATTTTGGCGAACATGTTCTGGCAGTTGCGACGATTGAATGTTGTTGGCGAAATTGCTGGTTGGGATCTTACCAATACGTGAATCAGAATAACGAACGAAATGAATCCTTCAACTTCAATTGAAGGAGTTTAACTAATTCTTAAAGGGTCCTCCAGCTAATGCTTTGCGGGGCTTTTCGTTGCCGTCTGTCTCAGTCCCCGCGCGCAGTCAAGGTAGTCTTTAGTCTTCCCGCGCGGCCATAAACGACATCGCACATGTTTTCGAAAACAAGAGCAGTCTGAGTCATGGAAGAAGCTTGAAATCGATATTTAAAATTAAAAGAAATTGAATTAATTGTAATTGAAATTTTAATCAAGTACCAAAAAGCCATGAACAAACAACAAAACAAATCCTGTTTTTAATTGACAAGTCGTAACATTGATCGGACATTTGTATTTTCTCGTCGGACATTGTCGGATGTCCGACGGTTAAATCGAGCCCTGCTGGCAAATAACCCTCATGGGAAACTGTCAAACTACCGTAACTTAAGTGACGTTATATGAGGTAGGTACCAGGCCCATTGCAATTTGCGGAAATTTCTCTCTGTTTGGCATTGTTTGAAGAGAGATATTTCCAAAACGAATTAAATTAACGGTAAAAGAAGTTATCATTTATTATTTCGTCTTGTACACAATAAGATAAACACTCTATGGCAGGGGTTTTATTTGAAGCAGCCGGCTTCGGCGGAGCTCCGGCGGCTGGAGACATCGAGTCGCCGGCTACTTTTCATGTTTGTCAAAAATTATTTCGAAAACGTAAATTTAAAACTTTTTCAAGCATACCCACTCCTCTGATGGATTAGTGTATTAAATACTGGTTGTGAACTTGCGATTGTCTTCAGCATTTGTATACAAAACATGACCGTGTGTGTTTGTTTTGAGATTTGAAAGCTTCCAAAAATTGTCAGCGGTCTCGTGAATAAAACTTAGCCTCGCTTGCAAACAAGACGCGCGTGGCCTGGGACGCAGACTAGAGCAAACATGGCAGCCCACAGAGCCATTGTGTGG
The DNA here is from genome assembly GCA_035772405.1 of Chrysogorgia sp. JL179-B06. NCBI lineage: Eukaryota > Metazoa > Cnidaria > Anthozoa > Scleralcyonacea > Chrysogorgiidae > Chrysogorgia > Chrysogorgia sp. JL179-B06. The sequence continues at coordinate 1,555,391 of JAYKKM010000180.1, forward strand.
CAATCTGTGTTTATATTGGAATTTATTCGATTTGTCAAAATTAGAAGATATTTTCATTATTTGCAGTTTATTGTTACAATATGAAATAATGTGTAGTTATATCTACCATAAGGTGTATGTATGATCAGTGTCTGTTCGGTAATATTTAGGACATTTACAGTACGAAAATATAATGGCCATATATAACCATATATTAAATTTGTTTATAACGAACATTATACTAAGAATATTCAACAAAATAAACATTTATAAACTTTGTTGTTCTATCTACATGTTTATTGTATCGGTGTGTTCGTCCTTGTAAAACTTGGCACCATTCTGTTCACCAAACGGGTTTAATTACTGCAGCACTGCTAGCAGCAGTTAAACTATTCAAACCAAACAGTCTGCGTATATAACTAATACTATAGTGGGTTTTTTTCAGTGATTTGATTTTTATTTGAGAATTAAATTTTCACATTTGTGAACTGAAGATTTTAAGATTTACTTGAGTGAAGTAATGCTCTTGATGTTGGGCCAGAAAATTTTCACAATGCAGCCGGCTATTTTTGCAATGCAGCCGGCTATCACAAATATTAATGAAACCCCTGCTATGTGGTTATAGGTACTCTAATTTCCCTGAACAAAACCTTGACGAAAGGTGTAAAGTCGTTTTAAATAATAGTATTCTATGTTTAAGATAAAAACATCATGAAGAAAAGTGGACATATTCTAGTCGTTGCTGAACTTGCAAGAGAATATGGCTTCAAGGATGTCGGAGGTAACATGTACAAAGTAAAAATTAAAGCAGTGAACTACTGGAATAGCGTAAACAGCTTACATGACCATAGGCGTACGGGCGAAATTTTTAGGGAGGACTGAACATAGCCCGATTGAAATATGACAATTTGTCATTGTTATTCCTGAGCGAAATATGTTAAAAACAAGAACATTTTAAATTAATCGCAGTAGTCTCTCGAGAAGCATTACTGTATATTATAATTGAAAGACATATAAGTGAGTTTTCTTATCTGAAAAGAGACTTACCTTATTATAGGAAATTAACGCTCGTGTTAATTAAGGTATTTGAAATTAACGCGACTTAAATTAACGCGAATTGAAGGGAAAACCTCTTCCGAATAAAGGAAATTAACGCGAAAAGGAGGTAAAATTTCGAAACGAAGGAAATTAACGCGATTTGATTGGTATCTTTGCTGGGACCAAGGGAATTGAGCCGTTATGTGTGGTCGAGTGTGTGGTATGCTTTGGAACAAGGTGCCAAATTTACGAGGGAAGTTATTTCGGTGAAGCCAAAAAGATCCCCACTAGTTCAAGGAGGCCTTGAAATACCGATGACAGTGGTTGTCATGCAGTGGGAAGATTCAAGAGCTCTGACAATTTTAAAACAAAGGACAGAGGAGGTCTCGTATTCTGTCGAGAAAGATTATATTGATGACTCCAAAGATATTTTGGACGAAATACAAGAAGCAGATGTCGAGACTGATTGCTCTTCTGAAAGCGAGAATGAGCTGGAAATATAAACGATGTATTTAGGCTTTTACATTAAGATTGAAATACAGGAAATTAAGGTCGTGGAAATTAACGCTCACAAAAATTAACGCGACTTAAATTAACGCGAATTTTAAAGATTCGCGTTAATTTCATGGAGCGTTAATTTCCTATAATAAGCTAACTCTCAAATTACTTTGACGAAGAAAAAGCAGTTTTCTTTTTTGTCCACTAGAAATACTGATGACGACCAAAAAAACATAGATATTAAGGAAAAAAATTAATAAATAATTTACCGTTTTGTTCAGTCCGTATTGAGAAATATTTCCCTTTGTCTCGTAATCGAAATATTTCTCCATACGGCCCTCGCAGGCAGTAAATAACATATATATGTATTATATTAATGTCTGTGTCGTACCAGTGTTCACAAACTAGTCCGGAATCAAATATTTTAAAATGTCGCTGCCCAAAAGTGTTAATTATCCTTTGCAAATTGTTTTCAGCGTCTTGTTGACATATTGTGGTTCGAAGATGGGTGTAATTTAAGATTTATGACAAGACCATCTTTTCCCGAATATCGTTAATTTTCAGACAAATTGGGGGGGGGGGGTGGGGGGTGGTGTAGATCCCCGCCACATATACGCCTGTGTACAGGACGTTTCGAACGAGAACCCTTCGTCAGAGTAGAATCAGTTATCAGTGTAACACAAATGTTTTCTTACTCGGTATATCTAAACATGTATAAAGAAAAAAAATGATGTAATAGTAGTGTGTTACGTAGATATTGTGATAAAAGACGAATACAATTACTCAAAGTTTGGTAAACTGAAGAAATTGTGCATAGAAGCCAGGAGATCCAACATGTCCTCACTTCTATTTTGACGATAATCATCAATTGCCAATTCGTGTTATATTGATGATAGTGGTTAAAATAGTGTGAACTTTACAGGTCTAATTTCTGCGGATAATACCACAAGCATTACGTATCACGTTGTTCTATAGGTTTACGCACTCGCCAGGTTTTGTGGGGGCTAGGGAAGGGGAGAAACACAGGCGGTGGTTAGGGTTACAATGACGTTTAAGGCGGGAGTTAGGATTAGTGTTGTGTTGTGTTGTGTTGTGTTGTGTTGTGTTGGGGAATTGGGTTCTAGAATTTTGATATTTTACTCAATATCATCAAAATAACACGAATTGGCAATTGACGATTATCATCAAAATAAGGGTGACAACCTGGGAGATCTAACGTTTTGAGGGAATGTCCTTTTATACATGTTTTTGAAGCTTTGTGTGTATGGTGCTTCCTAATCTCAATTTAGGATATTCTGTTAGAGGAATTAATTGTCATACTGCTTCAGCAAAGTAATACGACTCAAAGAAGGTGTACCTTGGCTCTTTTTTACTCTATAACAGAGTCCATAACTCTAGCTAAGTGTCCATCGACTCCTCCATGAGTTCTATAGACACCATCAAAGAGTCATTTCGACCCCATATTAGGAACCGGTCATTATTTATGGTCGGGGTGGGGGACGAAGTGAAATAGATTTGGTGATGAAAAAAAATATTACCCAATCAAATTAAGATCAGAAATTTAACCGTCCCAACCATAAACGACTAAAGAAAATCTTTTACCCAACCCAAGAAGAAAAAAGTTAGATAAAGCCCAATTCCAGGCATATCGTCGATACAAGTTTTAATAACAAACCCAAATAGATATACAGACAGATCCTACTGCAACTTTCAGATTATTATCTCCCTATACAGAGCAGGAATCCAAGAAAAACAAGCAGAGGAATACAATAACAAAATCTAATGTGAAATGATGACTAAGGAGAACTGATGATGAGATTCCAATTTTAAATGATGATCTTAATTTTTTCATGTATATATAGTCACGAAAATTTTGCTTCCCAACCCTTCAGAGAAAGGATTTTTTTACCCAACCATTTCGGTCTTAGAATTTTCAGTTACCCAACCATTTTCTCTTCGGACCCCACCCCGGCGATAAATAATGACCGTCCCTTATGGTCAAAACAACTCTTGGGGTCAAAACGACTCCTTGAAATAGTCGAAACGACCCTTAGTGTAAAGGTGCTAAAACCACTCCTTGGGGTCAAAACGACTCCTTGAAATAGTCGAAACGACCCTTAGTGTAAAGGTGCTAAAACCACTCCTTGGGGTCAAAACGACTCCTTGAAATAGTCGAAACGACCCTTAGTGTAAAGGTGCTAAAACCACTCCTTGGGGTCAAAATGACTCCTTGAAATAGTCGAAACGACCCTTAGTGTAAAGGTGCTAAAACAACTCTGGGTCAAAACGACTCCTTGAAATAGTCGAAACGACCCTTAGTGTAAAGGTGCTAAAACAACTCGGGGTCAAAACGACTCCTTGAAATAGTCGAAACGACCTAAGTAAAGGTGCTAAAACCACTCCTTGGCGTCAAAACGACTCCTTGAAATAGTCGAAACTACCCTTTGTGTTTAAAGGTGCTAAAACCATTCTTTGGGGTGAATACGACTCCTTTGGATTCACAGTGCGGTCATGAACATATACGTTCCCGAACCATGAGCATGACTATGGTCAATAATAATAAAACATGTCGAGTTTCGTTTCCGTGAGAACCGCCATTTTATTAAAAGGACTTTACTTTGGTCTAGCCCAGAAAGGGTTAATCTAATGCAAGAAATACTAACACTTATACTCTCTAACAATTATTTTGAATTTAATGGTAAATTTTATCTTCAAACACATGGCACTGCTATGGGATCTCCAATGGCACCATCATATGCCAATCTTTTCATGGGTGAATTAGAAAAACAAATGCTGCAAGGTGCCCCCAATGGACTGATTCCACTTGAGTGGATCAGATTTGTTGATGACATTTTTGCGATTTGGACCCATGGAAATGAAACTCTAATGGAGTTCCTCCTATACATTAACAACTTCCATAACACCATCAAATTTGAATTCGAACACTCATCTGAATCCGTCCACTTTCTCGACACTAAGATATCCATTAATAATTATAACCAACTTGAATCAGACCTCTACATTAAACCCACTGATAAAACACTTTTATTACATCACAACTCATTCCACCCTAACTCATGCAAAAACAGCATCATATACAGTCAAGCATTACGTTACAGACGCCTAATTACTAATGATGAAACACTACACCATCGCCTTAACGACCTACGTATCATACTTATTACTAGAGGATATTCTCGGGACATTATTAATAACGCATTTCAGAAAGCAATACAACACACACAACACGATCTACTACACATCAACAATAATAACCATAACCAAAATCCAAAGAAAACTAACAACCTAACTTTCTCTGTATCGTTCAACACTAACACCACACATATAGGATCTATCCTACGCAAACACTGGCACCTAATAGAAAGCGATCCCACTTTAAAAATTCTCTGGCCTAACACACCACTAATCGCATACGAACGCAACAAGAACCTTAAAGACAAACTAATACACTCTAAACTCTTACGTTGACATGCTTAATAACTTATACACACACAACAAAACACAATATAAACATGGTGGTGAAAAGTAAAGCCACAAGTCACGACCCACAGAAATAAAGAATTATTCCAACATCACCGAAGATAAAAGAACGCTGGAAGACTGTAAATAAAGAGAGAGAGAGAGGAAAGCAAGATGAGAGAAAGAAGAACAAGTGAGATGATGAAGATTTCGCATATCAAGAAGGAAAAGCTATAGCGGTAGAAGAAAGAAAAATGCAACAATATCAATAAAAAGAAAAACATGTCCTTATATATGAACACGTTTATATTTACTAAACCTGCAACATTTACATATATCATTGTTCTACTACACCATATGAGAACAATTATGAACACCAATATGATAATAATCTAATGACATCCCAGAATGGCTACTCTCAACTATTTTATCACATTGATCAACTTTGAATAATGTTCATCTTATGTAATATAACACTGTACAGGAATCACGCAAGCCAGTCACATGTGTGTTTTTATATATAATACACACATGTATATTTATATTCTACTGTAAAATTTGAAACAGAAGGTATACTATTGTCGTTATCACACCAGAGCCTCTCTTATATTAATCACAATACACAACACATACATATCACTGTTCATCACACACACAATTAACCAACCATTTCAGTATTCAACCAAATAAACACCTCACTCTATTCCTACACACAATCATTATACAATATACACTCATACTCATGTGTTCACCACGTCGAACATAACCATAGGACAAAATACATTCACCTAATATCATCACACCGTTCATAAGACAATCGGAAGAGAAACAGATACCGGAAGCAGATAATGGCTCAACGGGTTGGTATGTCAAGTTACAACACAACATTTGATAAGATATGCTACACTCATTCTACGCTCATTCATTTCAATTGTCGTTTAGACTAAATATAATCAGTACCATACACATATCGTACTTACTTACTCACACTATGTTCACACTGCGCTCACCCGCTTTCAAACAATTATTAATAACACATGTTGATCAATCTTGCAATTTATCTGAGATAAATAAGAAACCAACACCTTCTCACACGTCACACAAAACACATCATGATCTCATCACGTGACACACTCACAATATAAAACTAAGACTCACAACCAGGGTCAGCCTATTCGCTCACTGAGTTCACTGCAGAGTGCAACAAGATTTAAAAAAAGTTTTAGAAAGAAAGTCAAAATGGCCAAGAGAGTTGGTTTATCACGTAATAACACGACATTCGGTAAGCACAAATATATTCCGTCTTGGCTTCACTATTATCGTCTGTATCCACCATTATAGAATGTATATCCACATCACCATTATTTTCCAAATCGCTCACAATCACTATCAATCGTCACAACCAATGCTTACAACAATTTGCACTCACACCCAAACCCTTCAAAAATCCCTCCTGAAGAAGACTGTTAGGTCGAAACGCGTCGAGGGTTGCCAATATACGAACAACCACAAACTACACGCGTTTCTGTTCAAACATCCCAGTTTCTCCATTCGCAAACACACCACCGCCCTTCGACTCCATTTTCACCCACACATTGTTCATGTCAATCATCAATGTTATCCACATAATATAATTATTTTGATATTCGTTAATATGCTCAAATGTACTGTTTGCCCACTATTTACAAAATTCAACACCGATGTAGGTCTCATTACCCACCCATATATTATACAAAATCTCACTATTCACATTTCACAATCGCTATCTACTCCTACTGTTGGTACACGCCACATACATGTATTTCGTATCCAAATGGGAACACCCGTTTTTAAGCGTCAAATTACGTCACCCGTTTTTAATTGTAAACACGTCATCCAACTCAGAGCCCCATGCCGTATCTGAATTTACTCCAGTCGATTGTCAAAACATCCTACTTATTACCATATTAACACCGGTGCAGGTCCCATCACCTATCTTTTTATCAAAATGTAGTACATCTATAGGGAAGGGTCAAGAGCTGTACAATGCTCCCTGCACGCTGGTAGTTGTCAAGCATCACACACTTCAAAACATCACATTCCTCACATACATCACACTTACAGCCTCCGGTCTTATCATACATTCCAGATTATTTGCATACTCTAATAAAATCTATATTTAAATAGCAACTATATAGATACATATACATATGTGTATATATGCACGCACATTTGTGTTTATATGAATGGACATATATGCAACTTGGGATTGCCGATAATATAATGTTATAACAGATACTCTATTTACAATTTTCAGTGCCACCACTACTTACAAACAACACTAACAACGTAGACGACAACATAACCGAGGAGATCATAGCTGAACTGCTAGACACGGACATGGACTACGACATAGACGACGAACAACATATTGACAATGAAAACGAACTACTTGAAAACGATGACACAAACCAGGCCACTAACAACATTAACACTCCGACTAATACTCCAGATGATAACAGCAATAACAACACTAATACAAGCTCTTTGGATTCATTTGGACTACAAAATCTCACACAGCCCACACCTCCCGCACGCACAATCGCTCCTACTAACTCAACCGCAGAATACAACCCCATTAACCAGGCAGACATCAAACGCATAATCCCAACAATCCCTACAGAATTGCTCAACACTTTTCACACACTTAACACACAATACCGTAATCTTAATAAAACTAACTTCACTATTAATAAACTTAACCAACATACAATCGATAACACTGCACCACAAGGCCTACAACCAACAACCAAATGCAGGCGCGGCGTGGCTCCAAAATAGGGGCCGGGAGATGACATTCTAAGGGCCCATTTTCGGGGGGGCGGGCATGTTACCGGAAAGAGAGACTACAAGTTCATATAACATAATTATGCAAACATCTTATATTCTTTTTTATTAACATTGAAATGTGATTGATGTGATTATAGTGGTCCAACTTATTTTCCAAGTTACCGCGTGTATGTTTTTAAGAAAACGTTAGACGATAGACTCGAATCACTCGATAGTACTGTTAGTCAGTCGAATTAGTCAATTAGATAATCAATAATCTCTTTAACTCTTTTGATGTTGATGCTAATTTATCAACAATTTTATCTAGCGATACTTTACTCAAAATATCGCCCTCCACGCTCATTAACATCAAGCTGTCCAAATTTTCTTGGTTCAGGGAAGATCGCAGCCTTGTCTTGATCAGCTTCAATTTTGAAAACGATCTTTCACATTCGACTTTTGTGATGGCCAATGTCAGTAGGAAATGATACACGGTGTATACCTCTGACTCTGAGTAGGCTGTGCTATTCAGGCTATACTTGTGTAAAACTTTGTATGCACACGTGTAACATGACTTGCAGGTCTTTCCGTTTTCCTTGCACGTCGAGACTTCGTTTCCTTCTTGACTACCGCCATGTTCTAATTCTTCTTGCGCACTGCCAACGATCTCGAATTCTTCTGGAAGAGACATGACAAGCCTTGGGTAGGAATCCATAAAACTTTCAAGTTGCGTAAGCAGAAGTTCTCTGTTAATCCTGTCGCCAAGAAGTTCACAAACTTTGCTTGTAGCGGACGGAGGAATGCCTGACAGTTTCAGCTCACTGAATCTTCTGGGATCAAAGCAAGCGAAATCTTTGTAGCACTTTTCATGATCGAGAAATCTTGCCTTCAGGTTTTTAACCACGCGATCCATTATTGCGTTGAATGTGTTGATTCTGTAGGAAGCTACTTCATCCAAAACTGCTTCGTCTTGACATTGCTCACCAGGCATTTTTTTCTTCTTGCGTGCTCGTTTCTTTGGCAGAACAGCATCAATCTCTAGGTCGTTTTCATCCAATAGGATATTGACTGAAGCACAAAATTCCTTGGCTTTCTGATAAACGCTCTGGAAATCTCTGGAAATTGCGGTGATTTCCTTGTTTACTGTTTCCACCATTCGCCAAGCTTGTAGCATATCCAAACCTTTAGTCTGGAGATACAGGGATAGTGGTGTAATGATCTTGTATATTCGCAAGAAAACGAATGCCGTCAGGATCGTCTCAAACTTCATGAACTGATCCATTATAACTTTGGCGTCGCTTCTGGCGGATTCTTGACATATATTCTAACATATATTCACTGACATATATTCTAACGATTCTATAATCTATAATCTATATGCTGCGTTTGAACTTTGAAAGACCTATACTCCTTTGTGCGTACAAATCACAAATGCCTAGTAACTACAAATCATTTATTTATTTAGACCCAAGATCACCAAATTCACCAAATAATTACTAGTTTACTACTTACTACATGTCTTGGCGCTTAGGGGCCCCACAATCGTTGCCTCGTTGGGGCCCACCGGGAAACGTCCCGGTGTCCCGGTGGGCCACGCCGCGCCTGACCAAATGTCAGGTAAGGTTATCAAGTGACCTTCATGAGGAATGGGAGAAGGTGCTAACAAACACATCCCATGCTCTCCGAGACATCCTAATCGAACATCACACACGCGATCTCAGTAACACTTTAAACAAGATAGAAATAAATAAACAAGACATACACACACGCACTAATGAAACACTCGCAACTAACATCATCAGAGTCTCCGAACACTTAGGTGACCGATACAACAAACGCAAACTAATAAAACTAATCAAACCTAATAAACGTCGCAAAACAATTAATGTCACCACACATAATAATAATAACAACACAGTTGCCACTATAACCACCACAGCCACAAACACTAACATCACAACACCAATGACCCGGCCATTAACCTCCACTAATGTAAAACTCCCCACCTCTACAATCCGCAATCCTATAAACCACACACACACAATGCTCTCACCGACACCACGCAATCCCATAAACACACCTCCATTGCGTATTCCTACACAGACACCGCCATTACGCATTCCAGCACATCCATCCATCACACCACTTACTAGAAGTCTTCTTCCAGCACCACCAACCACATACGCATCCATGACACAGAGATACAATTCACTTATACAACCTTCACCACGCTTTAATTTCACATCAAACAACACAGGACAGACCACCCATCAAGGCCTTCTTAATAACACACATCTTCCAAGTTTTTTCGCACGCCGATCACAACACAAACCCAAATAACTACACTCACCAAACAACAACTTCGCAAACACCTAATCACCAAAAGAAACAATAACAATTTTCGGCACAAAAACAAGAAAAGAATTTACACTGACATTCGTAATAAACACGCTAATAACAGTATTGTTAATCTCTCTAACATACCACTAGCTAAATCTACTACCAAAATATTATCCAAAGGACTCAAATACATCACCACACCTCAACCAACTAACCCGTATATAATTTATAATTCCTTTCTCTCGTTTCGACGTAAAATGTACCTTCGATACTCATTTAAAAACTCCACCAACAACACACCTAATCACCCATTTAAAGCCAAAAGTCAATTCACGCCTCCCTTACCAGATAACACTAACCTCCTTGAATACATTTCACGGGTATATCTAGAACTAACGTCACATAACACCAATCACACCTCAACACACAAAAACTATTCGAGGGAGGAAATGGCCTCACTTAAAAGTCTGCAAAATAACGAAGATTTGATTTGATCGTTAAACCCGCAGACAAAGGTGGGGCTATTGTCATCTGGCCAAAAGAGGACTATCTACGCGAAGCCTCTAACCAACTCGATAACACCGCTCATTACAAACACGTTATTGATAATCCTTTTCCCTCTGTCATTACTAATATCCAAATATTCATTTCTAACGCATTGAAAGCACAGCTAATCGATTACACCACATACCAATTCCTATTACCTCCCATTCCCACACGCACACCCACACTATATCTGCTACCTAAAATTCATAAACCTGACATTCCAGGCAGGCCAATTATTTCAGGGTGCGATGGCCCTACTGTCAGGTTATCGAAATTTGCAGACCACTTTCTCAAGCCTCTAGTTAACAACATTCCATCATACGTCAAGGACTCCACAGCATTTCTTAATCGCATCTTTCAACTTAACAATAACCTACCCAATAACATTATACTTGTCACTATCGACGTTAAAAGCCTTTACACTAATATTCCTAATGAGGAAGGGATTAGAGCTTGCATTAATCAACTTAACCATGATAATAACACTAATGAAGACATTAATCTAATGCAAGAAATACTAACACTTATACTCTCTAACAATTATTTTGAATTTAATGGTAAATTTTATCTTCAAACACATGGCACTGCTATGGGATCTCCAATGGCACCATCATATGCCAATCTTTTCATGGGTGAATTAGAAAAACAAATGCTGCAAGGTGCCCCCAATGGACTGATTCCACTTGAGTGGATCAGATTTGTTGATGACATTTTTGCGATTTGGACCCATGGAAATGAAACTCTAATGGAGTTCCTCCTATACATTAACAACTTCCATAACACCATCAAATTTGAATTCGAACACTCATCTGAATCCGTCCACTTTCTCGACACTAAGATATCCATTAATAATTATAACCAACTTGAATCAGACCTCTACATTAAACCCACTGATAAAACACTTTTATTACATCACAACTCATTCCACCCTAACTCATGCAAAAACAGCATCATATACAGTCAAGCATTACGTTACAGACGCCTAATTACTAATGATGAAACACTACACCATCGCCTTAACGACCTACGTATCATACTTATTACTAGAGGATATTCTCGGGACATTATTAATAACGCATTTCAGAAAGCAATACAACACACACAACACGATCTACTACACATCAACAATAATAACCATAACCAAAATCCAAAGAAAACTAACAACCTAACTTTCTCTGTATCGTTCAACACTAACACCACACATATAGGATCTATCCTACGCAAACACTGGCACCTAATAGAAAGCGATCCCACTTTAAAAATTCTCTGGCCTAACACACCACTAATCGCATACGAACGCAACAAGAACCTTAAAGACAAACTAATACACTCTAAACTCTTACGTTGACATGCTTAATAACTTATACACACACAACAAAACACAATATAAACATGGTGGTGAAAAGTAAAGCCACAAGTCACGACCCACAGAAATAAAGAATTATTCCAACATCACCGAAGATAAAAGAACGCTGGAAGACTGTAAATAAAGAGAGAGAGAGAGGAAAGCAAGATGAGAGAAAGAAGAACAAGTGAGATGATGAAGATTTCGCATATCAAGAAGGAAAAGCTATAGCGGTAGAAGAAAGAAAAATGCAACAATATCAATAAAAAGAAAAACATGTCCTTATATATGAACACGTTTATATTTACTAAACCTGCAACATTTACATATATCATTGTTCTACTACACCATATGAGAACAATTATGAACACCAATATGATAATAATCTAATGACATCCCAGAATGGCTACTCTCAACTATTTTATCACATTGATCAACTTTGAATAATGTTCATCTTATGTAATATAACACTGTACAGGAATCACGCAAGCCAGTCACATGTGTGTTTTTATATATAATACACACATGTATATTTATATTCTACTGTAAAATTTGAAACAGAAGGTATACTATTGTCGTTATCACACCAGAGCCTCTCTTATATTAATCACAATACACAACACATACATATCACTGTTCATCACACACACAATTAACCAACCATTTCAGTATTCAACCAAATAAACACCTCACTCTATTCCTACACACAATCATTATACAATATACACTCATACTCATGTGTTCACCACGTCGAACATAACCATAGGACAAAATACATTCACCTAATATCATCACACCGTTCATAAGACAATCGGAAGAGAAACAGATACCGGAAGCAGATAATGGCTCAACGGGTTGGTATGTCAAGTTACAACACAACATTTGATAAGATATGCTACACTCATTCTACGCTCATTCATTTCAATTGTCGTTTAGACTAAATATAATCAGTACCATACACATATCGTACTTACTTACTCACACTATGTTCACACTGCGCTCACCCGCTTTCAAACAATTATTAATAACACATGTTGATCAATCTTGCAATTTATCTGAGATAAATAAGAAACCAACACCTTCTCACACGTCACACAAAACACATCATGATCTCATCACGTGACACACTCACAATATAAAACTAAGACTCACAACCAGGGTCAGCCTATTCGCTCACTGAGTTCACTGCAGAGTGCAACAAGATTTAAAAAAAGTTTTAGAAAGAAAGTCAAAATGGCCAAGAGAGTTGGTTTATCACGTAATAACACGACATTCGGTAAGCACAAATATATTCCGTCTTGGCTTCACTATTATCGTCTGTATCCACCATTATAGAATGTATATCCACATCACCATTATTTTCCAAATCGCTCACAATCACTATCAATCGTCACAACCAATGCTTACAACAATTTGCACTCACACCCAAACCCTTCAAAAATCCCTCCTGAAGAAGACTGTTAGGTCGAAACGCGTCGAGGGTTGCCAATATACGAACAACCACAACTACACGCGTTTCTGTTCAAACATCCCAGTTTCTCCATTCGCAAACACACCACCGCCCTTCGACTCCATTTTCACCCACACATTGTTCATGTCAATCATCAATGTTATCCACATAATATAATTATTTTGATATTCGTTAATATGCTCAAATGTACTGTTTGCCCACTATTTACAAAATTCAACACCGATGTAGGTCTCATTACCCACCCATATATTATACAAAATCTCACTATTCACATTTCACAATCGCTATCTACTCCTACTGTTGGTACACGCCACATACATGTATTTCGTATCCAAATGGGAACACCCGTTTTTAAGCGTCAAATTACGTCACCCGTTTTTAATTGTAAACACGTCATCCAACTCAGAGCCCCATGCCGTATCTGAATTTACTCCAGTCGATTGTCAAAACATCCTACTTATTACCATATTAACACCGGTGCAGGTCCCATCACCTATCTTTTTATCAAAATACAGGAAATTAAGGTCGTGGAAATTAACGCTCACAAAAATTAACGCGACTTAAATTAACGCGAATTTTAAAGATTCGCGTTAATTTCATGGAGCGTTAATTTCCTATAATAAGCTAACTCTCAAATTACTTTGACGAAGAAAAAGCAGTTTTCTTTTTTGTCCACTAGAAATACTGATGACGACCAAAAAAACATAGATATTAAGGAAAAAAATTAATAAATAATTTACCGTTTTGTTCAGTCCGTATTGAGAAATATTTCCCTTTGTCTCGTAATCGAAATATTTCTCCATACGGCCCTCGCAGGCAGTAAATAACATATATATGTATTATATTAATGTCTGTGTCGTACCAGTGTTCACAAACTAGTCCGGAATCAAATATTTTAAAATGTCGCTGCCCAAAAGTGTTAATTATCCTTTGCAAATTGTTTTCAGCGTCTTGTTGACATATTGTGGTTCGAAGATGGGTGTAATTTAAGATTTATGACAAGACCATCTTTTCCCGAATATCGTTAATTTTCAGACAAATTGGGGGGGGGGGGGGGTGGGGGGTGGTGTAGATCCCCGCCACATATACGCCTGTGTACAGGACGTTTCGAACGAGAACCCTTCGTCAGAGTAGAATCAGTTATCAGTGTAACACAAATGTTTTCTTACTCGGTATATCTAAACATGTATAAAGAAAAAAATGATGTAATAGTAGTGTGTTACGTAGATATTGTGATAAAAGACGAATACAATTACTCAAAGTTTGGTAAACTGAAGAAATTGTGCATAGAAGCCAGGAGATCCAACATGTCCTCACTTCTATTTTGACGATAATCATCAATTGCCAATTCGTGTTATATTGATGATAGTGGTTAAAATAGTGTGAACTTTACAGGTCTAATTTCTGCGGATAATACCACAAGCATTACGTATCACGTTGTTCTATAGGTTTACGCACTCGCCAGGTTTTGTGGGGGCTAGGGAAGGGGAGAAACACAGGCGGTGGTTAGGGTTACAATGACGTTTAAGGCGGGAGTTAGGATTAGTGTTGTGTTGTGTTGTGTTGTGTTGTGTTGGGGAATTGGGTTCTAGAATTTTGATATTTTACTCAATATCATCAAAATAACACGAATTGGCAATTGACGATTATCATCAAAATAAGGGTGACAACCTGGGAGATCTAACGTTTTGAGGGAATGTCCTTTTATACATGTTTTTGAAGCTTTGTGTGTATGGTGCTTCCTAATCTCAATTTAGGATATTCTGTTAGAGGAATTAATTGTCATACTGCTTCAGCAAAGTAATACGACTCAAAGAAGGTGTACCTTGGCTCTTTTTTACTCTATAACAGAGTCCATAACTCTAGCTAAGTGTCCATCGACTCCTCCATGAGTTCTATAGACACCATCAAAGAGTCATTTCGACCCCATATTAGGAACCGGTCATTATTTATGGTCGGGGTGGGGGACGAAGTGAAATAGATTTGGTGATGAAAAAAAATATTACCCAATCAAATTAAGATCAGAAATTTAACCGTCCCAACCATAAACCTAAAGAAAATCTTTTACCCAACCCAAGAAGAAAAAAGTTAGATAAAGCCCAATTCCAGGCATATCGTCGATACAAGTTTTAATAACAAACCCAAATAGATATACAGACAGATCCTACTGTAACTTTCAGATTATTATCTCCCTATACAAAGCAGGAATCCAAGGAAAACAAGCAGAGGAATACAATAACAAAATCTAATGTGAAATGATGACTAAGGAGAACTGATGATGAGATTCCAATTTTAAATGATGATCTTAATTTTTTCATGTATATATAGTCACGAAAATTTTGCTTCCCAACCCTTCAGAGAAAGGATTTTTTTTACCCAACCATTTCGGTCTTAGAATTTTCAGTTACCCAACCATTTTCTCTTCGGACCCCACCCCGGCGATAAATAATGACCGTTCCCTTATGGTCAAAACAACTTGAAATTGTCGAAACGACCCTTAGTGTAAAGGTGCTAAAATCACTCCTTGGGGTCAAAACGACTCCTTGAAATAGTCGAAACGACCCTTAGTGTAAAGGTGCTAAAATCACTCCTTGGGGTCAAAACGACTCCTTGAAATAGTCGAAACGACCCTTAGTGTAAAGGTGCTAAAACCACTCCTTGGGGTCAAAATGACTCCTTGAAATAGTCGAAACGACCCTTAGTGTAAAGGTGCTAAAACAACTCTGGGTCAAAACGACTCCTTGAAATAGTCGAAACGACCCTTAGTGTAAAGGTGCTAAAACAACTCGGGGTCAAAACGACTCCTTGAAATAGTCGAAACGACCTAAGTAAAGGTGCTAAAACCACTCCTTGGCGTCAAAACGACTCCTTGAAATAGTCGAAACTACCCTTTGTGTTTAAAGGTGCTAAAACCATTCTTTGGGGTGAATACGACTCCTTTGGATTCACAGTGCGGTCATGAACATATACGTTCCCGAACCATGAGCATGACTATGGTCAATAATAATAAAACATGTCGAGTTTCGTTTCCGTGAGAACCGCCATTTTATTAAAAGGACTTTACTTTGGTCTAGCCCAGAAAGGGTTATACTAATCTTATGTTAACATTCTAACATACACTAATTATCTTGGTTAGGTAAACAGCCACTGTCTATGCGTCAGGTGAAATTCCTCATGCATCGTGCGTATCCAAACCTAGAATGGATGATCCCAGAGTTCTTGTATGTCCCTTGGTGGATGGTTGCCTGTAGGACGCACAAGTTTTGGTAACTTGATAGTTTCTTATCTCAATGGGTAATATTCGACATTATATATAAAACTTTGGATTAAACAGTTTAATTATGATGTACATGCTATAGTGTCCGCACATGACCTCCATGTAGCTGGTAGTTAAGTCAATCTATGATGTTATGCATATGATCATGCTCAAACAAATTGCAACAGAATGTTCTCACTGCCATGCACGATTTGTACTAAAAATTTCCCGCAAATCCGTTTGGTGGAACTTGTCGAAAGCAATAAAGATGATGAAATTTTACCGTAGGGAGCCCAAGTCAAGTAAAATCACACTTTTAAATAAAAACGGTTCTTATTGTGTTTCCCTTTTTTAAAATGCTTAGATAATATAAAAAAATATATAGACGTGTCTTCTTGTATTTAAAAAAATGAAAATTGCTCGTTTTTAAAAAAAAAAGAAAGACTAAACATAGAATTAAAATTCTAAAATAACAATCCCATAATCACATAATTAAGGGTCATACAGGTACTTTTTTCAATGGCTAGCACTCTAAAAATATTATGTAAAAAGTGTCGTCTCTGCATGCTAAATCTATAACTACGTACTCTCATAGAAATTGTTTTAGTATAATTATACCTTATTAGACAGTTTTTACAGTATTTCGGTATTTCGGCTGTTCTCCAACCTTTTAGTAATTTTGATACGCAGGGGAAAACAGAGCAATATAATCAAAATAAAAAATGTCTGCATGTTTCCTTCACTCTTCAAATGTCGAAGTTTGCAGAGCATAAAACGTGACCTATGGTGGACTTTCGTAACGTAAAAGATAAAAGCTCTGACTCGCCTTATCAGAAATTTTGCAAATGAGAAAAAGACAGAGAATGGAAAGTTGTTAGGAGAGCCGAGTAATACGTTTTGTATACAATATATAACTTATACCGCTTCGCGCTCATTGCTTCACTGTCGGGCTCTTGTCGAGTCTTTTCCTTCCAGAAAAGTCCCTGAAATATCTTCTTAGTAATCCTTACACTTTCAAAATTCAGCAGAATATACATTCTTTGATCTTTGGACATTTAAATTAGCCACCAATCAATGTATAAAGTTGCTGCTGAATTTTGATATGTATATTGAAATATGTATATGGAGAAATCACTGACTATTCTGACCGTGTCTCAATAGCTCAAAGGTTAGAGCGCCGAAACGTTGATTCGGAGACCAGGGTTCGTTTCCCGGTTGGGGTAGTATATATATTAGTGAATTTCTACTGATTGTTGATGTTTAACATATTCAGGTCCTCACGAGCATCGCACAGAGGTCCAGTTTCGAAATTGTAAACCAAGGAAAAAATAAAACAATTGCAAGGAATCCAACTGTAACGAATTGTAACTACTGTAACGCATGGAAATATACACTTCCTAAATTTGCTTCAATGCGCACGAAATATTGGCTGCAAGTCTAGGTTGGTGAAAGCTTGGTTTACTGTTAGCTTTCTGATATCCAACCTCATTTCAAGCCCTTATTCATGCCCATTGAATCAAATTATTAGGCATTCGGGAAGTGTCTATTGAACCAAAAGATTCTATACTCTAGCCTTTTTTAAAAAATATATGGGATTTGTGGATCACTTTCATGTAATTCATTCGTACCTACGTAATTTGTAAAAAATGTACAAGAGATTTAAAGTAAATTTTCTAGAGCAAAACAGAGTGCTAGTTTTATGATAGTCAATTTGGATTTCGATCCAATCATTCTACAATCCATGCAATCCTACTCATTACTGATTTAAAAAGCAATAGAAAACAAGCTTTATTCATGTGGTATTTTTGTTGTTTTAAGTAAAGTATTTGATATTGTTAATCGTGTAATTCTATTAAAAAAACGTGAACACTATGGAGTCAGGGGATTAGCAAAATAATGGTTTTGTTTTTACCTTATGAGTAGAAGACAGTTTGTTTCAGTTGGCACATCCGAACAGAAACCTATTACTTGTGGTGTTCCTCAAGGCCTAGTCTTAGGGCCCATCTTGTTTTATTATACATAAATTACTTCAAATTTCATTTGTTTACAGATGATTCCAATTTATTTTGTTCCAGTCTTCAATGTTTGGAAACAAATTTGAATAAGCAGTTATGTAATGTTAATGAGTGGTTATGTGCCAACAAGTTACCTTAAATATTGATATAAATCTAATTTTTTTTTTTTCATCAACCTCAAAAGAAAGTTAATTATTGTATAAATATCAAAATTCATGAGAAAGTAAAGGAAAGAATAGTATGAAATATCTAGGTGTTTTTATTGATTGCCATTTAAACTGGAAGGATCATATACACGAGCTTTCCAAGAAAATTTCAAGGGGCATTGGTATTTTACTAAATTATGTCTCTGCTCACATATACTTATACAAGTTTACTATTCAATTATTTATTCTTTTTTATGGTGTTTTGATCTGGGGAAATACTCATAAAACTAATATACAGCCTTTGGTAGTTCTAAAAAAAGCCATAGTTCTAAAAAAAGCCATACGTATTTTCAGATTTTCGGGCGCATACCTCTCTTCGTTTTAAAAAACTTAATTTTTGGAAATTTTTAGACATTGTTGACCTTTACACTGCGCTATTTATGCTTGAGTACAGCGAGGGCGATTTCCCGGTTAATTTTGATGCAATCATCAGTACAGAATACGTCTATAGGTCGACCTTTAATTTACCTTCAACTCGCGCAAATTATGGATTGTTTATAAATATTATTTAATATTATTTTGGACCCAAATTGTGGAACGCTATATGATGATTCAATCAATCAAATTCATTTAAAAAGAAATTCAAAGAACAGGTAATTGGTCTCTATTAGCTCAATTTTATTGCATACCTGACAAAATTGAGATCTCATGATTGTATGTATACCGTATCTCTTGGTTATGGTTGTATATTGTATTTCTTGTGTCAATTGTTAGTACAACTGTTTTGTATTAATTACTCGGGCTACTGTGATAGCACGAGTCTTAAATCTGTCCCTGTTTTTTTTCGTCGTTACAAAATTGCGAAATTAAATGCGCAGTATAGTGGACGGGACTTATCGCTGATTCATATTAAGCCCTGATAGTCTGATGAACAAAAACTAAATTTTACATGCTCGATTTCACGAGTTTTTACAATTGATTTCCATGCAAATTTTTGCAATTTCCAAGTTGATCAACAAGGTGGCTCATTTAAAAGTATACATCGCAATGCCAAGACTGCAGTCGTCAGTAGCTTGACACTGTTACTGTAGTAGCAAGACGCCATATTGCAGTTGGATATTTGGATTCACTTCAAGCGAAGGAATTCAATATATCATCAAGAAGATAACATAATAATAATAGTTCATGAACAATGACATAAAGGTAAAATAGTTACAAACTTAAGGTAAACTCTGAACGTCTTCACTAGCACACTATGCCTATGGACATTGGACATTATCAATGGTTAATAAATGAACGTTGATTACAAATTTTTTGAACTTTCAAGTTGTTACTCAGCCAAACAAATTGCTGTTATTCTATGTCCACCAAAATAACTTTACTTTAACGATATATGGCATATGCTTAAATAGATGAAATGCATTGTGATTGTGACATTGCTCATTGTAAAGCAATGTTGATTAATACTGATATGTCCAGTATGGCATTTGTGCATCTCTCTTTTATAATATATGCATGTTCATGTGGTATCTCTTGTATAAATGGTCTGAATTAATATGTCAATATATAAATGTGAAGTATCTTCACATAAAAAAAATAATGGGCTCAATCTGAGTCCATAGCAATTTACAAATAATCTTCATGTATCTTGGTCCAATGAACTATTAAAACAGTATATAAACAGTAACTAAATTAGTAAATAAGTATAATATTATGTACACAAAATGTCACTATATGTAGAGGGTTTTCACATACGTTACCACTGGCCATATCGGATTGGTGAAACAATGGGACATTTTTCAATAACAATAAGAAAAGAGGTAAATTATAATTCCCAAAGACAAAGGATTAACATGGCTATGAAATGGCTTTCATTGTTTTTGTACACCAACATGGCCCCTATGACGTCATGTGCAAAAGCTCTATACAAATAATATCCCAACGCATCCAGGTGATAAATCAGACATAGTTTGACGCTACTCTGGCTCTAAAACGTTTTTTGAATGTAACTTTAAAAGTTACTGTCCATGACCAAACATTCCACTCTCCAATCTAGTGTCTTCATCAGGGGTGATCGTTGTAAAGTTAGGATCTTTATTTATGCCCTCATAGAACCGATGATGACGTTATCTATTAACAAGATGCAAATACTTCTGGATTAAGCTTCTGGAAAATAGGCTTCTGGTAAGCTCTATAGACCTTAGCTCTATAGACATATGCTTGTGCCACTTCCTCGCAACACCAACTGTCAAAAAACACGTAACAAAAAACTCATGTTGCAATCGGGTAGAAAAGGCGAGCGAGGGGATTATTGTGGATTCGTATTTCTAGTGCTAATGTACGTAAGCATAAGATATAACACATAGTCGTTATAAATTAGCAATGTGTGATTTAAAATGAGTATACAGAGTCTTGTCCTTCATACGGAGATGCATGCTCTTCGATCCGTTAGCCTACTGTGCATGCTCATTTGAAAACATTTGTCATTTTATAGGGAAAAATTGTCATTTTATAGGGACAAAAGAATCTTTAGAGCGGAATTTTATCGATTTTACCACAATATTAGAGGTAAACTTTATTATAACTTTAAAAAAATATATTGCCATATCCCTTTAAAAGAACCGTTTTGAAATCTTGCATGATCTATCCCTCGTTGTATCTCTAACCATCTTCCAAAAGCTTAAACTTCTACTTTTGAGCAGTGAGTGTAAGTGCATTCACCTTATTGTGATTCCCACCTGTCTCTCTCCATACCAAATCCTCCATCAATTTGGTTGCTTTTGGACAACCAAATCTTTACAAATGTAGAGGCTAGACGCAATCGTCGAATCTTAATTCTCAGGTAAAACTGTTCGATTATGAAAACACTCAATTTTGATTTTTGAACGATTTTGTACTCAGAGGAACACCCAATGGTAAATGGTGAATATTTGTTTCCCCTTATTTCAACTAAACCGGTCTTTCTCCGACAATTCGCGCCACTTTTTCCAATGTCGAAGAAAAATGAAGAAGTTTCATCCTTTCCAATTCTTAAAAGACTAAGTTCTTTGCAATGGAACTTTTCCATGCAATATTGAAATCATCCATGTCCATTATACCGACGATGTTGTCACTGTGACATGATTTTTTGCACTCCATAACTTTTCCCGTACACAGCGCAAAGAAAGTATCCAAATAGAGGCGTAGGATTTGACACGGACTTTAAAAGTGTTGAACATGACCGAAAGTGCACATGTCTATCCTATACTTTTACATTTATACATCGCTAAACACGTCAAAATTCGTATTGTCATATATTCGCAGTGATACATGGTGGTAAACCTACAATCAGAGAATAATTCATTGGGATATTGAAGCATCAAATAGCTTCGTTTTCATTTTTTTACTACCGTGAGATAAATCACATGGTTTCCTCCCTCCCCACCCCCCACCAATCAATGTTGATTTACAACGAACTTTTCTGAGTGCTGACAAACCAAATTTCGCTCACAACATTGATCGGAGGGGTGAGGGGAGGGAATATTTGAAAGATAATGAGCGTGCAGTGCATAAAAGTCATCTTACATACGCTGTGTCCCAATGTAATTATTCTACGATTGTAGTATATTTCTTAACATGGGTTTCAATCGTTTATCTTTTTTTTCAATTCCATCTCTTGTTTTGTAACAAGATGTAGAATGTATCAAATCATCATCATCATGAAAGATAAGATCCTGATTGACAAGGTTAAGAAAATAAAATAACAAGTTATACTAATACACTAAGAAACGTATAAACAAAACAAAATTAACTGATAACAAAATTACCAAGATGACAACATTTTTCACTATAATTTTTTAAGAACCAGGGGAAACGTGTTACGTTTCATTACAATAAATTGGTCACAAACTCGTGAGCTGTGAATTAATGGAGACACATTCCGACGTTAAATAATATTGCAACTTTTAAAATGAGAGGGGATATGGTGAAACGATTCAATGAGCAAAAAATATGTACGTAAATGCACACCAGCATAAAAAGAATCACATTTTTGTACTCTTAATATTTCGTAAACATTTTTCACTCTCGACTTGTTAACGTGTAATCAAATGTTTCTGTAATAAATATCCTTGACATTAATATGCAAAACTTTGAAATCGCCGTTACATGTATTACGATTGAGCTATCTACAATTACTAAAATTATATGTACTGAATCACTTACTGTAGTAGTTCCTAACTAAGCTATTTCTATACAAACGACTAATTATTAAATGAATTCCAGTTTAGGCTTCGAGGACTTTGACATTCGCAAAGCCTTTAAAATCTTTTGCCTGTGAGCTGTCAATATCCACCAGTAATGTTCGATCACCTGATTTCCATGGTATGATATCAAACCTTATGGTCTTCGTTTGTTTAGCTGCAAGTTTTCCCCTAAAATAAATCAATGCTATAATCAGACGCAAGATCGAAAGGTGTTGACGAAAGCAATACCAGTCAACCTTCCTGTTGAGTATAACGACAATAACGACAATAATTGGATACAATCGTCCTTGCGCCACAATATTTAGTAGCAAATGCTTTTTGAAACTATAATGCTTAATTGGTTAACAGTCATTAAAATTAATTCGCATAATAACAATCCTCGAATATTTAAAGTGCCTATGTTACAAAAAAATTTATTGCATGTTTGGATAGATGAGAGCAAATTATACTTTAAGTTCTTTTCTAGTTTTCGATTTGCTCTTTTAGTTCGCGAGATATAGGCACTTTAAGGCCGGTTTTGGCAAAAAAAGCCGCAAATTGCCAGGGGCCTGGGACGATAGACGTGTGACGTAGCATAAGGACTTTGTTTACGACGTGCGTTATGCATTCTCTATATTTTTCAATATTCATTCTCTATATTTTTCAATACGCATCTATCGGGCATTTTGCTTCACTTTGCAATAGAAAGCATAATAACAACAAGCAAAAACACGCAGTCGATGTCCTTATGCTACGTCACACACTGTCGCGCCAGTCCCTTTCACGCATTTCCTACGGGCGCGTAAATTTTTCGCAAAAAGCCGTTTTTGGCATGTTTAGAGACTTGTATCTCGCGAACTAAAAGAGCAAATCGAAAACTAGAAAAGAACTTAAAGTATAATTTGCTCTCATCTATCCAAACATGCAATACAAATTTTTGTGACATAGGCACTTTAATGTCTAAAAGGAATTCAGTACTTACGATACATGGACGATCGTCAAGCTCGTATCCTCAGAAAAATGATTCTGAATCCCGGACAGGAATCGAACCTGTAACCTTCTGATTGCCGGTGAGACGCTCTATAACCATTGAGACACCGAGACTCAAATGGAGAGCGAAGGTTAAATGATGTGCTGGTTCGATTGATATATGTACTGCCTATGTGGCAGTCACTATATATCGGTAATGTTTGGATGTGTTAATATAGACACTGCTGTAGTGAATGTGGGAGAGCTTGGAGTAGATCAGACAGACGATACATGAAGAAGGTTACAGGTTCGATTCCTGTCCGGGACTCAGAATCATTTTTCTGAGGATACGAGCTTGACGATCGTCCATGTATCGTCTGTCTACTCCAAGCTCTCCCACATTCACTACAGCAGTGTATATTATATTAACACATCCAAACATTACCGATATATAGTGACTGCCGCATAGGCAGTACATATATCAATCGAACCAGTACATCATTTAACCTTCGCTCGCCATCTGAGTCTCGGTGGCTCAATGGTTAGAACGTCTCACCGGCAATCAGAAGGTTACAGGTTCGATTCCTGTCCGGGACTCAGGATCATTTTTCTGAGGATACGAGCTTGACGATCGTCCATGTATCGTCTGTCTACTCTCTCCCACATTCACTACAGCAGTGTATATATTAACACAATGTTGGTCATGTCGGTGACTACCTCTTAGTTTACTATATTAATGCAACAACGATCTGCATTTTTTCAGAAAGTGCAGGTAAGACGATATATTACCCCTCTGTCGGCGTCTACGTAAACGTTGTGCGAAAAATAGATTATCATCGCATCCACGAGTTAGCCACAGGCTGCCTTTGATTAAAATTTTCCTTGCTTCACATTATTTATTAACTTTACAACCAAGCAAGAATGCAAAATAATTAATACAAGTTAAAAATAAAAACGGCGCAGTCTTGGACATAAGGTATAAATACAAATTAATACACTAATTGCATATGATAGGACAGATTAAGAACAACAGCTTAAATTATAAGAACGGCACTTAGAGCAGTTTTTCCGAATGCGCATTTTTTCCGAATGCATCTAATTGAGAAGTGTAGTAAATATAAAGTTGGTGCTTAAAAGAGAAAACAGGCGTGCTATTACGGATGATCGGAGAGAGATTGTTCAAGAGAGAGATTGTTCAAGAGAAAGACAATTCGGTTTTTAATTATTAGTTGCATAAAAGAAAGCATCTCTTTCATTTTTCTCTCCTCTTAAAAAGCATCTATACTGCTAACCATTTTTACAAAATATTTTCAAACGTAAATAAGCATACGTTATTTACCACAAA
The DNA here is from genome assembly GCA_035772405.1 of Chrysogorgia sp. JL179-B06. Taxonomy (NCBI): domain Eukaryota; kingdom Metazoa; phylum Cnidaria; class Anthozoa; order Scleralcyonacea; family Chrysogorgiidae; genus Chrysogorgia; species Chrysogorgia sp. JL179-B06. The sequence continues at coordinate 1,580,850 of JAYKKM010000180.1, forward strand.
CTTCTTCGCTGTGGCCTTGTCAAACCTGCTCCCTCGATGGCAAACGTGATGTTGGACAATGTAACCGGTAAAGGATTGGTAAATGTCACTGTAACTCCAAACCGTTGATCAACTTTTATTGGACTATTCAGAAACTAAGAAGAATAAAGATATTATTTATGGAGCTAGGGTACAACACTAAAACCACAAAAAAAATTATTACATAATAATTACACAAAATGATGTAAAACTTGTTGTTCATCAAAAATACGTTTCCACAAACCTCTAAAGTAAAAATACGTTTCCAAAAAGTCTAAAAGACTCCAAAGTAATGTAGACTATCCTATAACGTGCTAGTAATAACAATAAAAGTTCTGCCCCCTTCAGTTTCCCTAATATATCGGGGACAGACTACATTAAAATTACAGCTGTATCTTGTATTGCGAGAATATATTTCATTAACTCGAATCAATTCATTCAAATAAGATGGTAAACTGCCTAAAAACTAGAGAAAACCTAGTATAATGTTGGTATCTTCATAAAAAGGCAGCCAGCATATTTTCTGTAATCTTAATATACTCTTCTTAAATTCTTTTTATCACAAATTGTCCAAGTAAGTGATCAAGTAACTAAATTGTCAATTGTCAATTGTCCAAGTAACTAAAATTGTCACGTAATTCATAATATAGGACGAACCATGGAATTATAAACTAATTTCCTTTGTCTTAAAGGTAAATATGATCTAATTTTTCTTAACATGCAGTTATACGTTGAGACAATTTTTTGCCTAGTTTATCGACATGAATACCAAAAGATAGCTTCTCATCTACATCTAAACCCAACAATATAGAAGTTTGGACATTAGTGAGCAGATTTCCGTTAAATCAAAACTTCAGGAGAATGTTCAATCTTTGAGGTTACCCAGTTAATACCTTGGTTTTATCTTCATTTATAGGAAGTTTGTTGATTGTTACCCACTGTGCAATTTCAGCAACGGATTTTTACATATGCTATTATATGTATATAGTTTAATAAACGAGCGGCAGTGTTTTATCATGTTTAAAACCACGAGGGAAAATCCCGAATGGTTTTAGACCTGACTCAAGGGCCTGATCTTAAAGGTTTCTAAAGTAGTATTATAGCAATTTCTCTCGTAGGACAATTAGATCTATTGTTATCCTGCTTGAATAATCATACTTTATAATAATCATATATTAGATATCTTTAGAATTTTATTATACTTTAGAATAATCATACTTGGTATAAAGAGACACACATGTGATTGGTTTAGTAGCTTCCTTGGATAAATTCCTCATGAATTATTAATGCTTTTTAATAATATATACATATTTTAATATATACAAACGTCATGTTCTAATTAACTTATGACAAGGGTTAACATGGTTCTGATCCGCATAATATACTATTTTATATACTTTTTATTTTTACTCACTTTAATTTCAATACAATCTTTGTTGTATAGTTGAAGTTTGCAGTCGTCTACATATTGTTTGCCTGTCTCCAATACTTTGGCAACAACCACAAATTTAAGGCAATTTAGATCTGTTAGTTTGTTGATGTACTCTTCAGCAGCGACATGTATCTCCTGTTTTGCACCTAAAAAGGAAAAGTGGCATTTTGTAACTTTCTGTAAATGTTGTGCAAAATTATGTGAAGTTGTGTTTGGCATAATAAATTAGTTCTTATAATTCATAAATAAATTATTAATTATAATTAAGAAATACAAAATATTTTCCGTGTTTGAATCTAAAGAGGTTCTCCGATGAAGCCTTTTAATTTAAGTTGAATCACATTATGTTTATTTTGTATAGCTTTACATACACCACAATAAACAATCCGAGCAAATAAAGCAAATTAATTACAAACGGTAAAGTTACCTCAATACATTTAACGTTTGTCTATAGTATACAGCGAGACTCTTCAGGTTATGTCAACACGACAACAGCGTATATTTACCACTGATCTAATGATATTTACCTGTGCCTCAGTTTCGCAAAGCCTGTTGGGGAAAACGCGCGGCCGGGAGACTAATGTCGCGACGAAATAAATAATCGGTAAACCTAGACTCGTGCTACCACAGTAGCCCGAGTGGTTAGATATCTATGACGTCATGGCCTCACATAGACTAAATAAAATTCACAAAATGATGCAAAACTCTCTAGGACACGCAGCAACTTCTAAACATTTAAAATGTCGGGATATATATATTTTATCTAAGTATACGAGCGCTGACTTCGCGGGAATCGCGGATTTGCGATATGTGATGATCGATATTTACTAATGGCTCTAGTAGCGGCGACTGACGCGTAAGGCCGAGTTTTTCGCAATAATATCGAAGAAATAAACGTAAATTTATTTCTACTATAACAACTGGATTATTCGCTTGAAATTTCTAAGTTCGACTTTATAATCTAATTGTTAAATAAAAACATCCAGCACGTTTCGGAAATGTTTTTTTGTATTATTTTTAATTTTTATATCTACTCCGCTTGCGCGAGTAGATACATTGCTATGATGTAGTGTCAAAAAGTGTAAGTAACAATAGAAGAATGGGAACCAATCAGACTCCGATCATCCAAGGCATATTTTAAGGATTTTGGAGTGGGGGGCCAAAATAACGATAAGGGCCCAATAATCTAGCGGCTTTGCCGCGAGCCTGGTAGGGGGTACGGGAGAATCCTCCCCCTGAAAATTTTTAAATCTAGAGTCTCTGAAATGCCAATTTCCTACATTTTGGGTGGAGATTTTACATAATTCTGAATATTATAAAACGTCCTAGAAAATACACAAAAGAGTGAAAGACTACACACTTTTAACTTAGTACAGTGTGTACCGAATATTGCTTGAAATAAGTTACTAAAACAAGATTTGGAAAGTGTTTTAATGTATTATGTACTACGTTGACACACTTGTACTGAAGTGTCCAACTGTTATCTCAAGTTAATGTTGTAGTTGTAATGCACTTGACGTTTCACATGCGCCCGCACTACATTGGGCCATGCATTAACTGCATTACTTTGTATAAATTAAAATAAAGGTCATTTTGTGTTCAAGGTCTTCAAACTTTATAGCTGAACTAAGTGAACTTAGCATTGTTTCGTCAAAGAATCAAATCATTCACACTGTGACAGACCCAATGTATTGCCTGACATGTCTGCTGTAACGATTTAAGTATGGTAATGATAGAAAAGGGAGTGGGGGGTCAATTTTGTGTGAGTGGGGGGCCAACAAGGGGGCCTGGGGGACCAAATGGCCCCCTAGTATATATGTTAAAATATGCCTTGCGATCATCAGTTGATGTAGTCCGATCACTATATAGCTACTCGTGATTCATGTCTGTAAACTGGACAAACTCCTTATAAGGAAGTAAAACGTCGTTTTGGGTGATCCGTTTGATTTGGACAATATTTTGGCCTTGGCAGACAAAGCGAAGTGGCCAATGGCGATTTGTGATCTGATTGCCGATTGATTTATAAATATATAACATAAACATGTTTTTACGAAGGGTATACATGTTTGCGTAACATAATTTACATTAGCGACTATGCAGTGGATACATGTACTGTAAGCCGAAGCATACCTATTTTTTTAAATATCGATGTTATAGTTATGTTGTAGTGTGATCTAGTACAAACTATTATGGTATAAGAAGCATAAATAAACTCACTTTGTTCACCATCAATTTCAATCTTTTCGAATTTCTGTCTTTTAACCAATATTTTGACCTCTCCAGTATATTTCATAGACCTGATCACACCAGTCAGGTTCACAGTCAATCTGTGTTTTGAAGTATTTTTCACATCTATTATACAGATAAAATTATCTCCGCATGGAATAACATTGTCGAGACTTGTAGTCAGATCTATTGGATTTTCAAAGAATAATGCAATTAACAACGCCCGGCGAAATCTGACTATCTGTGTAATTAGTATATAGGTAATCATATATATGATAGCGAGTGCAATTACGGATTATCACCAATTGATAATATCAAACTGCTCTCTTGAAAACACTCGCAAGCCGCGGGACAAACTATAGTCTGGACGCAAATACGTTTACAGCCCTGCTTATCATTGATTTTATAATGAACTGCATCTTTAACCATATTAATGGTGCATTTCATAATTATTTGTCTTTGTATATTGGTGACTTATTTATTATGATGCATGATAAAATTACGTTGTTGTCCAACTTGTCAAAACATTTCTTTTCATCTGAAGATATGTTACAAACAATAAGTATAATGCTCTTTCACAGAAGCCAATTCATTTTTACACAAGGTATTTTCTTGAAAATGACTAAACGTAACCAAAAATGTTAACTTTATTTACTATTTAATTACAAGTACTACATAAACCACGCCTTTAAAAACGTCTCTTTCCGTTAAAAACAATGAGAAAGTTTCACAACAAATGTTCTCTGTGAATATTGGGATTGCTTGTTTTAGACTATCTTTATTTCTAAAGTCTCTCGCCTTATAAGGATCTATCATCACGTTATTTATATGTCAGTCAATTTGATTAATTATTAGTGTTAAGATACAACATCTCTTCCTTTAATTTAGTTAAAACTTAAAACAATGTCAATAGCAGTGCTTCTATTAATCTAATCGTATATTCTGTATGCTAAATATCAACAGTTATACTTCACTATAGTTCTTTGTTATAATGTGTTAATAATGGTATTCTGTTGTCTTTTATCTCTTGTCGATCTACGCCGAGCGTCTATGTTCTCAGTTATGTTCTGGTCAGTTTTTTGTTGGGTTATTTCGGGATCTTCCTCTTGGTTTTCTCTTTCCTCGTCGTGTTCGTGGTCACTCGGGATTTCGTCTTCTTCGGAATCAGGTTTATTCTGGCATAACTTGACGTGTGATGAGTTTCTACGATGCTGTGTGCATGCATGCTTGTCTTTCAATACAATTTATATGCCATTTGTCTGAATAATTTCCATTGGATTGTGATGGAATCTTGTGGAGATCTTGTTATGGTATTTTTGTGTAACAAGAACTATATCTCCTAGCTTCTTTGAGTTTTCTTGGGCTTGTCTTTCGCTTCTTGACTGAATATTTCTTCGATTTTTGTTTCTCCTCTTTACCTTTGTTCCGGAGGCATATTTCGTCTGCAATCTGTCATTCATGAATGCTAGGAAGCTTGGTCTTGATTTATCTTTTCATCAGTAAGGATGAGGTCATTCCAGTCATCCTGTGTGGAGTTGTGTGGTAATAAAGTAGCATGGTTGGGATGTAATAGTTCTAACACGAGTAAGTGTTCTTTCTCTGATTTCTAAATACAGACAAGCAGGTTGAAAATACGAGGAGCAGCTGAGTTTTTTTAACTAGCTTGTCTGTATTTAGAAATTAGAGGATGAACACTTTCGAGTGTTTGAACTTGCTTCTCAAACGAATCCATATTTTGAGAGAAAATCGAGGTTAAAGTTAGCGAAATTTGGCCGTAATCTTCCTCTTATTTCTAAATACTGATTAAATATTAATTTCTTTTGAATTTTCTTTGTAAATTATTGATGAGTTTGAGAAGCTGAGTTTCCAATCCTTTCCTTCAGCTCGTGCCGTTAGGATGTGTTTTTTGAGGACTTGGTTGAATTGCTCAATATGCTGTCACCGTCTTATGTTTTACTACCCGGCATTTTAAAATTTATTTTATATTCTTCGTTTCATGTAATTTTTGTATCTTAATAATATATAACTATATCGATCTGTATTAGTTAAGTGATCAGGGCTCACATTGATACCAGTTCTTTTGAACTGACGTAATTACCCTGTTTAAATAAAGTTTTATTGAATTGAATTGATCCTTTCATCAGAGAAATAAATATGGCTTATATATGCCAAGTTAAAAGTAGCCAACAGAATCCACGGGAGATAAACAAACTTATCATTAATGAGATGCAAACATGTTACATCAGACAGCTGAGGGGGTCCAATACTTCCCTCCCGCCCCCATTAATAGTTATTGTTCATAGTGTTAATATATGTAGTAGGCTTTATCTTATAATGAAACTGTAATTAGTTTTAAAAGCAACTTTAAGAATATATATATATTGTTGTAAGAGCATTGAGACTATTGTATAATGCTCCTAATACGTCTTTATTATTATTATGAGGAAGTTCTTGAACTCGGTGGAGACAAAATAAGATGTGTTATCGGACTTTATCTCTTCTGGGAATCCATATATTGCGAACACAAACAGTAACCAGTCCAAAATGTTCTTAGAACGTATTGGATTTTGACTTCAGACAATTAGGATGAATAGTATGTTCTAAGGATTTATGGTGAAGGAAAATTTCGAGTGTTGGAATCATACATTTTAAGATCAAACCGGGAACAGTTGCGAAAAATGCAACATCAAGGCCTTTCGAGTTGGAATTGAACCCGCGACCCTGCGATGCTAGTGCAGTGCTCTGACCACTGAGCTATGGAAGCCGTTGTCGAGAGCCTATAGTCGCAAGTTCTGTATATATAATGGTGGTAATGCCGGGAGAAGAATTGGGAATATTACATGTAACATTTGGCATTTCACTCGATTAAACTGCATGTTCTAAGAATTTAATGGTAGTCGAGTCGGTTAGCACTACTATTTGTTCGTCTGTCGGAATAAGACCGCATGGTTTCTTGGGAAGATCGGTTGGTTTCATTGGTTCCGCTCGTGGATTGCTTCTGACAAGTTGACATGCATGGCAGCATCAAATCCGTTCTTCGACTTGTTTGTCCATTCCTGGCCACCAGATTTTGGAGTGCAGGCGTTGTTTGCATCTTAACTGCTTAACATACCAGCGTGATCTTTGTCTGCCAGGCTTACAGCTTGTTGTCTCACCGGCTTGCTAGGAAAGACTATATGCGATTACCACGAAGTAGAGTGTCTTGATCTGTGATGCAGAGTTGATGGGCGATAAGCTTATACGATGGCTAATCCTTCCTTCTCAATATGTCCATACATATGTTGGAGTATTTCGTTAACTGTAGGAATTTGCACTTGCATCGTCTCTTCAGTGCTTTGTTTCGCATATCTAGAACCCGTCGTACGGCGTCTCCAGTCTCCTGTTTTCTTTGGGATTGATATATCGATGATTCCTTCTTCGCGCATCTCCTGTAATTTCTTGTTAACCTTGCTTTCATGATGTGTGGGACTTTTCGACTTGGTTGGGAAACTGGAGTTACGCGTGCATACATAGTACGTATTTTACGAAATAATTACGAAATAATGAAATATACCACAAAAAGGATGAAATCCATACTGCAATGTATATTAAGTAAAGTACAATTTATCCTTTTGCGTTTAACTACTATTGTAAAACACAGGCGGGGGGTTACGGTTACGGTTAGGATGAAACTTTAGGCGGGCAGAACAGTAGCATTCCAGAACAGTTATTTCGTTCGTACAAGTCGAATATGGAACAGTTTATCTCCAGATGAAAGAGACCTTTCCCAAACTGTTTTTAATTTAAAAAATAACCTTATGGGAAAATATAAATGTTATCTGGAAAATATTTATGATCCAGATAATCTCTTGATGTTTAAGTCTATCTGTGTGAAATGTCATACTTGCAGGAACCTTAATCAGGTTACTCACAAGACCTGCTGCTTTTAGACAGATTTTATATATTTAAAATTGTTTTAGTCTATTATTAGTAAATGTATGTGTTGAACTTTTGTACGGGCTCGTCGTAAATGACCTCTGAGGATTATTTTCCTCCGGAGCTGTGATGATTTCCGAGCCATGTATTTTATTGTATGTACTGTATTTGTTTTTTGGCGAAGTTTAATAAATAAATTTAAAAAAATAATAGTCCTTAATTCAAAGGGGCGACTCGGTTGATACACGATTGCCTTATTGTCTAACATCGATATTTGTCAAGCCCATACACTTTATATCCTAGCTCTAACCTCGCGATATTGAATTATTTAGTGAAAGGATTAATTGGGTATTTGTGTGACGTCACTTAGGGAATGGATTGTTTTCACATGACGTCATAGCCTCCACGTACCTCGACAATAGAATATTAGTTTGTTAGGTACATCAACATGGCCGCCAGGGCATCTATTCTATAGGAATTTATGAAATGGCATTGTCTGGCAAGGCAAAACCGTATTTCCTCTTATACGGATTATTATTAACACTAAAAATAATTGGTATTTTAAGTAATTTATTTATTATATATCTTATTTTGTAATGTATTATATATGTATTGTATTGTATTACACTGCATTGTAATACAAGACGCCCGCTAGGCGTTACGTCTGGCTACTTTAGTCTGCACAGGGAAATATGATGCAATAATTGCAAAATCGAAACACCAAAAATAGCACAGTGGAAACAGAAACGCTGCCGAAACGTAGACTCGGCTACTACAAGTAGCCCGAGTAACAATATTTAATTAATTATATAGCTATATGATCAAATGCGCATTACAAACTAGTCATCCTTTGCAGCCGGTGGCTTAATTTGCGAAGAATGCAGATGAAACGTGTCTGAGGCGAAGGCATATATAAGCCATACGACCCAAAACTGGTATATAGTATTTGGAACACGTCTTAACTTCAAACCTCAGCGGTGAGGGGTAACGCACTTTCTGCACGAGCCACCCGCGCTAATTCGCGTTTTTGTATTGTATTGTTGCGTCGCAATTGCATAGCATTTGTATTAACTGCATGTTATCCGGCTATTCATTAACTTTCAACGATTATATAACATACCAAGTGTCAGATCATTTCCTTCTTCTTCAATATTTAATTGACTAATCCAGTCTTGTCCACCCTTACCAAGACTGTAAGCGTTTTCAAAGGCCTTCCGTTCTTCTGATGTTTTTTCACAGTATTTATAGAGATGTGTAATATCTTCTCTTTCGTCTTCTCCAACCTTTTTGGTGCTGATATATTTTCCAACATGTCGCGAATATTGACGTGTTTCTTAATTAAAGCAAAATTTATAAACATAAAAGTTCAGCATGCTGCCAGAACTCTCAATTGAAGTCGAGTAAAACGATAAAGGTCGATTTCAAGACGTTTTAAAATGCCAAGTTATAACGGTCAAACGACGAACTTAATCCCGTTTAATCCCGTCGAACCGAATTGATTTTGGGTCAGCGGGAGGTCGAAGGAAATGTATTACAACTCTGCTAGTTTTTTTCACGCAAAAACAACGATTGTTCACTCCCGCTCCTGCCGCAACCTCGTTCCCAGGGCCTTAGCAACATCAAGTGGTTTCAGCATGTTTGGCAAACATACTCGGATGTTCGGTTCCAAAAAACGTTTCGAGTGCCAAGAGGAACATTCGAGTACAGGTATATATTTGGGAAAATAGAGCACGATCTACAGAGGCACACCGTAACCGAAGACCCGATATCGCCGGCATTCATTCCGAGAGCCGCCATGATGGTTTTCAAGCAATGGGCTGAAACAACATTAACATACTAAATTATAATTATGCATTTAGTTCGACTTATGAAAGGATCGACGTTTGACCCAGCCAGACTGACAGAATATAATCGATATATATATAGTCGATCCAAATATAATCCGTCGACTTAATTGAGTCAAACGTCGATCTTGACACGAACTTAATTCGCTCAATTTAGTTCATCTCATGTGAAGTACGTCGTTTGACCCGGGCCTAACCCCCCGCTTAATGGTTTTCACGCCACTTTAACCGCCACCACATCAACTCCCCACTTGGGTTGCTAGATTAATAGACTAGTGAGAGAGACTAAGCATGTGGGATTAGAAATTGACTGTTAAACGCATGCGCTAACTATCGTTATTTTAGCGCGAGTTGAGTTAATGTAAACATACATTAACAGCTACACGTTACCAATGTAGACTGTCTACATTAACTAGGTGGAGACTAGGTTGGGTGTATACGTTCGCGGAGAAATCGTGACCATCTAGGGGGGCGTGGGGGCATGCACTCCCAGAAAAATGTGATTTTTTGAAGTTCTAGAATCTCATTTTCAGCGATTTCTCCGAGGAATTTTCCGTAAAATTAATTTTCAGTAATGAGCGATATTAATGATTTAGGTGATGTAATGCAGCTAAAAACACGTAAAGAAATGTATAGGAAACCTATAAAGAGAGGGTTTAACATAATAATTATATGAAAAATCTGACTGCCCTATCTGGGAATCGATATCGAACACGAGGTCTCGGAAGTCGGCGCTCTGACTACTGAGCTATCGAGACACGGTTAGGACAGCCAAAAATTAAACATCGGCGTCGCCGTTCTTCACAATTAGTCTCCCTTAAAACGTGAATTGTGAAGTGTTAGGAAATACACGTGGGAGCAATTTCCAACAATGCAGGCTTATGGATTTTTAGCTTCTTAGATATAAACTTTATATGGTAGTATATGCTACATTAGTTCCGTGAACGATTAGTTCAGGGCAAGTCGATTTTAGAAATGGTTTAATAGAAAGGATTAGTTAAGAAAAGGAGAATAAACGAAAAACGGAAAATAATTGACATTAAAATAATTACTTTGGAAAATTGAATTGCCATGTTCATCTTTTTTCATTACCCATTTCACATAATCAGCATTAACTTCAGCAAAAACAAACCCTGTATCATATCCAGCATTTATCTCTCCGTCTTTAATAGCTTTAAGAGGAGCAGGACCCATTTGATAAAGTCCAGAACTTTTCTCCTGTGGGGTTGAATCAACCGCTTGCCAGCCATCATAGGCATTGTTCGGAAGATCGTTTCTTTTGGTCCATATTTCATTCCAAACATGAAAATTCCTGAAAGACGATTAACGTCCTGTTTACTTAATAATAATAATAATAATAATAATAATAATAATAATAATTATATATAATAATAATAATAATAATAATAATAATAATAATTATATATAATAATAATAATAATAATAATAATAATAATAATAATAAAAGACGTATTAGGAGCATTATACAATAGTCTCAATGCTCTTACAACAATATATTCTTAATGTTACTTATAAAACTAATTACAGTTTCATTATAAGATAAAGCCTATACTACATATATTACCACTATGAACAAAAAACTATTAATTTAAAAAAAGAAAAGTCTTAAGTGCTGACTTAAAACTACGTAACAGTTTCTAATTTCCTGTGGTAATGAATTCCACAGTTTTGGTGCGGCAACCGAGAATGTTCTGTCTCCATGAGTCACCATTTTGGATTTTGGCTCAAGTAGCAGATTTCGGTGAGTAGGTTTATATTTAGTTTCTTAAAAACAATCCTTGATCTCACTCGCAACAGTGAAGATTACGAAGCACGAAGATTACTTGACCTTACAAGTTCAAAAGATAACCCACTAGCCTTCACATGAGACCGAGATAACCTGCCTTGCCCGCGGTCTACAAATAAGGCGGTCAGGAAAAATGTTTTTGCGGAATTGCTCGTTCCGCAAGCGGCCGAATTTTACAGTAGTATTTTGGTTTTATTGTTGGCTTGCTTATATTCACCACACAGGCCACGTTTAATTCGTCAAATGTGCTACCATTTTTGCGGCTTTTTCTAATCGATAGCCCTTTGCATAGCCAGATGCGAACATGCAAACTCGTTCTCATAGCCCACGTTCCTTATTTGGAACTTCGCCAAGAAACGGGAGACTTTATAGTGAGATTTGCTTCCGCCAGCTTCCCTATAGCAGTCTTATTGTGCTCGCGCAACAGTCTGTAGCTTGATGGCATTTTTAAACCCGCCAGCCCAGCCTAAACGACCTTGGCTGCATGATTTTGTATTTCGCGCAATAAACAGTTCCTTTCAGAATTTTAAAAGAGTCTTGGTTATGAATAATCATATATTATTATTGTTATTAAAGACGTCGTTGTAGGAGCACTATACAATATCGTCAATGCTCTTACAACAATACATTCTTAAAGTTACTTATAAAACTAATTACATTGTATTATAAAATCAAAACCAATAACACTATGATAACTACAAAATCTAGTAATTCGAAAAAGGAAAAGTTTTAATTGTTGACTACTTAAAATGTCAGTGCCAGCGTACAAGACCCTAACATTTAGTTTCAGAAAGTGTTACGACAAAAAATTATTTGATTATCATTTGTTATATTATCATTATCATTATTATTATTATCATTATCAATATTATCATTATCATTATGTTATATTATCATTTGTTATATTATCATTATTATTATTATTATCATTATCATTATCAATATTATCATTATCATTATGTTATATTATCATTTGTTATATTATCATTATCATTATATTACCATTTGTAATGACAAAAAAATGAAATATTTTTCACGATTAACCAAGATTAGTAAAGAACCTTTGTATTATATGAAAAAGCGAAACAACGTTTTTCGCACGTTTAGTATATCATAGGACATACATGCATAGTTTGATAATTCCAAAGATACAGGCTTCTTCAATAAGACACCATGCAGTGTGACACAAAAGTGAGGATCATTTACATATTAAACAAATCCCAATATCTCAAGAACAAAGCTCGACATGGAAGAGCTGTAAACGCCAATCTACAGTTCTTTCAAGTAAGAGAGTTCGTTTCGAACTGAATTTTTCGCTGCATGTACTTTAAAATAAATTGTTCTTAGTGAAGCACTACAATAAATATTTTGAATAGAAATCGCGTTTTAGCTTACCAGAATTCCGTTTGAAACTTAGAAATATAGAACAGTTTTTATTAACTCGTTCTTTCTATCTTTTCAATATACAAAATCGTATCTTCAATTGTTTATTGACCAATTCACTCAGATTTCTATATCTTTATTTAGTCAATAGGTGATAGGTAACCTGCTGCAAATCTTTCTTGTTCAGATCCCTCAATCTCATCTTCGCACTTTTCTCACCATCGCCAAGTAAATCGTTCTATTAGGAGGTCTGTACTACTTCAGTTTAAATTTCCACATGACTTGCGTATAGTGAGCATATAATTATTTATATATACGTTAACAGAGCACTTTAAAATCCCTAGTGGGAATCTTCATAAGGTACATTATTCTGATCAGAGCCTTTCGATCATATAATGTATAACCAAATAAAGAGGAGGTTAACTCTTTCCTGTCGGGCTAAAAAACATCCAAAATCGAACCACCTCTTTGTTCTATTGATATCTCTGGCATGTGCCTGCAGGTGCTTGGCGATTTTCAACTTTTAATCTTGCGTTACCGCGGGTGCCGTGTTTTGGAATCACGACTTCATTAGTCTTGTATGACCCATTTTGACTGGGCCGGACAGGAATTATTTAAAAACCAAAATCAAATATAGAGGAGGTTTGGTCAATATTCCCGTAAAAATGTCTCCTAACGCGTGCCGATGCTGTAATAAACTTACGCCCTCATTCAACCATCCTTCTCGTTTATTGACGTAGTTCAAAACGAACGCGTGCAATGAGAACGAGATTGGCCTTAACCCGCCTAAGATAATTACCCGAGAAAGTTAGAGACAGGGTAACCCGGTTAGGCTGATTACCCGGTCTCGCATGTAAAGCAAGCAACAAAACTCAATATAATCCATATTTGGTATTTGCATAATTACGCTTTAGTATCAAGGTTAGTATTAGGGTTATTATGAAGGCTAGTATAAGGGTTAGTATTAGGGTAGTATTAGGGTTCGTATCAGCTAGGGTTATTTTTAGTAACCAATTGCAAACTGGACCTTTTCTGTGCGTATAACCACAACTCATTGTCAGGGTGGCGGCCATTTTAAAACCTTAGCCACGACTATAAAATGAGACCCACGAGCCAGTTTCCTTTAGCGTCCACCATACTAGGCTATTATTGTTTAATTACCTTAATCACAGCCTTGATCTAAGACTTTGAAATGTTAGAATGTTAGAATGTTAGAAAAGGTAACTTACCAAATACTGTCATTGCAAAGATCTTCAACTCGGTCACCATCTTCATCATAAATAGCATCTATAGTCATGGTTTCATCTGTATCATGTGCACTATCAAAGTTGGTAATACTTCTAGCTGGGATACCAAGTGTCCTTAATGCTGTTGTCATGACACCTGAATACACCCAACACTGACCATACCTTACAGGTTTCTCGGTTTCAAAATATTGTTGAAGTATTTCCACGCTGCCATTCCAGGAAGATGGTGATACACCATCCTCGTAATCTTTGGAATTTCCGGACCATTTACCTACCAGGACACCATCATCTTCCTGGCTATTAATCTAAAGAGAGATCCATTAAATAGAAGAAATAATTACTTAGGCCCGTTTTGTCTGTTGTCTCCAAACTATTCGAGAATTTAGTTTACAGTCAAGTAAACAATTATCTAAAGAAAAATAATATCACAGAACAACAATCTGGTTTTAGGGAAGGGTATTCAACATCATTTTCTTTGCTGGCCATAACAAATGGCATGGTTGATCAATATGGATTCAGGACACATAAATGGTGTCCTGTTTCCTGATCTCAAGAAAGCGTTCGACACTGTAGATCACAAGCTATTGATCAGAAAGCTCTGTTTATATGGAATAAAAGGAGTAGCACTAAACTGGTTTATCTCTTATCTAAATGATAGATTACAAGTGTGAAAAATTAATAATAATATATGATCACCACGTCTAGTTCGTTATGGTGTACCACAGGGGTCGAATCTGGGACCACTCCTCTTCTTGCTATACATAAATGATCTACCAAAGTGTCCAAAAAAATTGCACACCATCTCTGTATGCTGCAGATGATACCAACTTAACAATGCGCGGTAAAACAGCAAATGATTTAGCGTTGAAATTAAATAGTGAACTCAACGAAGTTCGCAAGTGGCTTGTTACTAACAAATTTACACTCAATATTGAAAAAACAAAGTATATGTTAATTGGATCTCGTCAAAGGTTGCTAAACCTTTCTAATCAGTCCGAAATGAAAATTTATATTGATGATAATGAATTGAAACGAGTATCAACTGCAAAAACATTAGGTATAATTGTTGATGAAAACCTACAATGGAAAGCACAGATTGATAGCGCCAGTAAGAAGGCCTCAAAAGCAATCGGGATCTTAAGACGAGTCAAACCATTTGTCTCGAATGACTCGGTAAAGTCAATGTACAACGCATGGATTAGTGTTACCTAACAATATAGTGCCAAATGTTACTGACTAACGATAGGTATTTTAACTATTTTAGTATTTCATATAGCTATTTTAATACTGTATTTTAATTATTTTAGAATCATTTTAACATTGTGCATATATATATGCATGCATGCATAATTAGTTTGTTTGGCATATTTAGAACTTTATGACATTTTAACACACGGCCCCATGAAAAGCAACCTTTTAATTTTATCTTTCTAACTATTGTAACTATATGGTTGATGAAAAGAAAAGGTGCGTTAAGACCGCTCACGAACCAAGCCATTTTTGATAGATTTTAATTAACGTTGCTTTGTTTGGTCTTGAATTTTTTATCCAAAACAATAAGTCATATTCCATGGTATCTAAAATGTAATCCAACATCGTTGGTTTGCTTAACTCTTTCTTGGCTGGCTGAAAAACATCCAAAATTGAATCACCTCTTTGTTCTATTGATATCTCTGGAAATAAGCATAAATATTGCGAAAGCTATAGATTTTCTAAAAGTCCAATAAACCGGCTTTTACCAATGCTTTTAAATTTTCCGAACAAGATAAATTATGTTAATATAAATTAGCTTTAATTATCATAAATTAAGTTGAAAAATGTTCATTTATCTAAAAAAGCTCATCTTGCACGCCCGTGTAGCATCATGAAAATTCATAATGCCACCAATCGCAGAGTTTTTTTTTACGAAATCAAATCAAACTTGGCGTGTGAGTGGGTCTCATGTGCCTGCCGGACAGGAACGATTTGGCTGACGTTTGATATAAGTATCCTGAATTTAAAACACAGTCCTAACCTCAAACTTAACCTTAATCCTCACCCTAACCCTGAACCTAATACTGACCCTAACTCTTACGATAATGTTTTCTTTTTAGAAATAAAAACTGATTTTAGTTTCGAATTTTACTATCGATACTCTATGTGAAGTCATTTCGGGATTTATATGAAATTCTTCACCCAAAGATTTAAACTCCCAAAATATTGTAAATGGAAGATAGCGATGAGTGATATTCCCTTCCCTACAAATGGACAAATACCCTTCTGTTAAACCACTATATATCGCGATCGAAACTGCACTTACGCGTTAAGCCACAAATATAAGTTAAAAAGCTGGCTTAAGTTAAAAATGACTATGCATATGCCTCCATTCCTTTGAAAAATTAATCTATTTGTTCTATCAGTTTGGTGATAATTATATACGGGCGACGTGCTACTCAAGCCACTTTCGCAAACTCAGAAAGTTAATTCTAGCTAACTACAGTACCTGCAGTATGGTAACTTACAACTGCAGAGAGGATTCTTGCCAGCAACACTGGATTTTTTCTTTTACCAATAGACTTCAGAGGATTTTTCTTTTCTTTTTTATATTTTTCTAGAAGGCGCAGCACGCAATCCAGGATATGTTCATCAAACTTAATTGAAACGAGAAATAGTATAATTAAGATGGTCGATATAGGGAAATCTTTTTAAAATAAATTCCACAGATTTGGCAAGTTTAACTATTAAAATTTTCCATAACATATCTTTTTCATAAATATTAGCATTTTCCTATTATTTTGAGCGCTATTGAATTCCCACTATATGGATTTGGTGTGGTTTCCATGGAAAATAGTTATGTTTATGGTATTATAAAAGAACAGTAGAAAAATAAACATTTGTCAACGCAGCGGATTGAGAAGCGAAAGATGTTACATGCGGGGTTGGGAATTTTCCAGTAAGATACATTACATCATCATGTCACGAGGTCATCACGTGCGTGATGGGTTCGAATTGTTCCGGTTCGAATTGAACCTGCGACCCTGCGATGCTAGTGCAGTGCTCTGACCACTGAACTACGGAGGCCGTTGCCGAGAGCCTAGTCGCGAGTTCTGTATATATAGTGGTGGTTTCCTGGTCCCGATTTGGTCTTAAAATGTATATATTCCAACACTCGAAATTTCCTTCACCATAAATCCTTATAACATTAGTAATTTAATCGAGTGAAATGCCAAATATTACTTATAAGAATTATAATAATTTTAGTTCCAAACTTACCTGTCCATAGTTCCAACGAACTGGATAAATCTTTGACGAAGTACCACGGTAAATTAAACCAGAGTCATGAAGCACGTACTCGTTTCTTAACTCTTCATCAGCAAGATAGACGTCGTCCGCTTGAAATAAAGAAATAAAAAAATTACGACGAAACCAGAGAAATGATATTTATCAAAAACTCTGAATAGTGAATAGGAGGTCTAACTATTCGAACGAAACCACTTCGTCGCTCTGATTCACTATACAATACAATACAATACAATACAATAAACTTTATTTCATGAGGGTAACACCATTACAAATGCATGTATTCTCCCTAGTGGCCCTCAAATTATAAGAAAAAAATTAGTACGAAAATTCATAATATTAGGCAATAAGTTAGCTAATAAATTCGTAACACCTTGAAATTATCAAAGGTGTACGCACTAGATAAGAAATCCTTCGAAATAATGGTCATTGACGAGATAGTTTTTTGTTCCTTTGTAAAGTCTTTTAGAGAATTCCATGATTTGATAGCACTATAGAAAAAAGTTCTTTTTAAAGAATTAGTTCTTGGCTTGGGAAGACGATATACCAATTTACATATCTGTAGTATTATAAAGATGTTGGAATTTAAATGATTCAAGTTTATTACATAAGTAAAGAGGTGCTCTCCCAACCCTAATTTTATACAATAAACTTGTCTTACTTAAAAAGCAAAATTTGTCAATTGGAAGCCAATTTAATGTCTGAAAGTTTGTTAAAGATCTTGTATCAGGTGGACTATCTAAGATAAGTCTAGCACGTCGTTTTTGAAGCTTGAAAGGTTCATCTAGTTCATCACAAACACAATTACTCCAAACTGTACAACAGCATTGAAACAAAGGTTTGATACTTGTATTATACAACAAGATCCGATATTTTGTTGGCAAATATCGACGAACTCTTCCAAGCACAGCTATCCTTTGAATTAACTTTTTTCGTAGTTCATCAATATGGACGGACCAAGTCAGATGGCTGTCTATGTGCACTCCCAAAAGTTTTTCTGAGTTTACTTGCTTAATTTGCTACCATCAAGGCTAAGAACCAATGTTTGGGTTTGTAACGTCATTAATTTCTGACGGGTTAGTTTTAAAAAATACGCTCCAACATTGCACTGATTTTGAGAAATGGACTTGGTCTAACTTTAGATTCTGAGAATTAAAATTTACCTTCATTCCATGGGTTGAAAATAATGATGATTTGTGACTGTTTAAGAGGGGTATAAGATGGAAGTACAACATCTATTGAATACCTAAAATAATACCATAAAGTACAACATAAGATAACTTGATATAACTGCATTTAACAAATAACAACGAATGCAATGATTAGGATCTTGGACAGAATATAATAGCCGGATTAGAAACCAAATCGTATTTTCGTATAACTTATAACAAAACGTGTGGCTTATAATATGTGTACAGTAATTAGTCAGATTATCCTATTTCATATATTAGTTCAGTATATATATATAGTTAAGTATATATATTTCAAAAACTCATTAATATTCATTAACCAAATTGTCCAATCACATTTCCGTATTTAGTCACGCGCAAGGCTTTTATACCTGATAAAATCCATGAATACTAATCAGCATGAAAATTATATAAAGTCTCTACGAACTTTATATAAAATTCCTGCTAATTTGCATTTCATACATCAACCCAATTTACCTCTAATAGAAAATAAAAACCAGTACACTCCCTAGTGATTACAATCAATTGTTTTTGAAGCTATTTAAAACACTCGAACTCGCGTTTTATCATATCTAAAATGCTCGCGCTGCGCGCTCGCATTTTAAATATGATAAAACGCTCCTTCTCGTGTTTTAAATACTACATATATATATATATGGAGAAAATGTATTAAATAATATGCACTGTTTACCTTCCAATGGGTGCGTCTACTGGTATGTATGTTTTCACAATTATATGCAGTTGCTCAGGATTCTTCTCTACGATTACCATTCCCCATTTTGAATCATCTATACTTTCTTTAATACCACAGCAGTAGCTTAGGTTAATATTATCCAGTGCCGTATGTTTTTGTTCTAATTATGAAATAAGGTTATACAGACGTGTTAGGCGTGCTTACAGACAAAATACGTATCAAAAATACTAAAAGTATATAGGTGTTCTGTTTTTTTTTATTAATTCTTCTCAGATAGTGTTATTTCCTATGCGTATTAAGGATCCAATAGGGGCAATGAGAGAGAAATAGAAAAGACGGGTGTGGGAGTTGAGTGAGGTTGGAGATAGATAACTGGTCAGCGGCGTATAAAATAATGCAGAAACTATCGAGTGACTCATAGGCGATGGAAACATTAAAGGGAAACACTTGAGACTAGGAGGTTGATTCACAAATTAATTTATTTTTATAAGATTGTTCATCGTCAGACACCGTCTTTCTTAGCTGAACTCTTACCTCCTTATACTTATATCAACGCACTCGTTTTAACTTGAGATCGCAAGATAATTTTTGCCTCTATCCGTCGCGAACCCAAATGTTTTATAATTCGTTTTTTCCTACATCGGTACGCTTGTGGAATTCTTTGAATAATAACATTCGTTTTTCAACTAGTTTGTCTCTTTATAAGAGAGAGATATATTACTTAACTTTTCTGATAATTTCAAGTCATGGAATTTATACAATTATTCGTTAACACGTTATGCTTCTATTTTACATACTCGCTTGAGGCTTGGTTTTTCTGGTTTGAATAGTTATTTATTTAAGATAAATCGAAAATTATCTCCAAGTTGTGCGTGTGGGTATCCTAATGAATCAGCTTTGCACTATTTCCTTGCGTGTCCCCGATATGGTGCTCATAGATCTTTATTTTTATATTCTGCTGTGCAAATCTTGGGAAACACCTGGACAACCAGTAGTGAATTAAAAAAGCTGGAGTTGTGTCTGTTCGGCTCTAAGGAGTTGACATTTGAAACAAATCAAAGATTTTTACAGCTGTTCAAAAGTATATTCTAAACTCTGATCGCTTTTCTCAAGCTACTGGTTGACCTTTTTTTCTTTATTTTCGTTAGTATGTACGTGCTTATTACTTTTATGTGACAATGAATTTTTGTCTCCTGGCAAGAAATATTATTTTATTATATCATGTGAGAGCCCATGATAAGCCTTAGAGCTTTTGGCTCAAACATGCAGTTCAAATATGTTTAAATAAAATTTAAAAAAACCTGGTGAAAAAAGGTCTGGTGAAATTAAGACATCAATGAATATGGTAAACTTGTCAGTTAAGATAGATAGAATTTAAAAGAGATGTATATTAATCTAAACTTTGTTATAATATTATATTGTTACAATTAATATTATTAATTATAACAATATAATATTATAACAAAGTTTAGATTTATTAATTCGAGAAAATATATTAGAAATTTTTCAGTAAATGTATCCCTATAGAAAAGCACAATACATGATGGACATACCGATTTTCAGTTTAAGAACTGTTTTCATGATTTCAGAGAAACTAATGTCTTTAAATGTCATGCCAATGTTAAATGTTTCTCCACGACGTAACACCAAAACATTGTTGTCGTACTCGTCTGTGTGATGACGTGAGGTGTTCTGCTGGCGAAACCAATCAATCTCAACTGTGGGTCTACTTGAATCAGATGTCTGCGGTGAAGTATCTAGTAGTTTAAGCATGGATAATAAACAGACTAATCTACTATCCATGGTTTAAGATACATCGTAGTCTAGTTACAAATATCAAGGTTCAACAATAATAAGTATTCAGTCTCTGATGATATTGCGATATGCAACGAAACAAGCATTATTAGTTATATGTTTAAATACACTTTGTTATGGTTTAAGTTCAAGTTTGTTAATATTGGGCCTTAATTAATACTGTTAGTATAACAAATATACTTTATATATATACAGTGACATTATGAAGAAATGAAATTGACTATACCTGAAGGATTCTCTGGTTCGCTTTTGCCTCCAAGAAATAGCGAAGATATAAATTTTAACAAACCCTTAAAACACATGGTTGATTAGATTAGCTGCGAAATCTAATATCTTTCACAAAAAGGGTTTTGTTGTAAACTAGCCAGTATTTATTTGCAACTCAAAACAAAATTGAAGGAATTTTGATTCAAGCTTTAGACGGCCGGCAGATTAATTCCTCCATTTAGTGCTTCGACAAATGAAATATGAATTCAATATAGTTTGGAGTGCCTGGAAGATTTATTCCAAATCTGCATAAATAATTAGGCCACCTGTTGGTTAACTTGTACCGGCTTATTATGCAAGTGGGCATGGTTGATAGAATAAACGATTATTTACTATTTAATTGAAAACATTGTCCACATTTCCATAGAGTTTTATCAAAAACCTACACTATATACTTTTTGTTACGATTTAGAGTTGTTTATCAATTTCTGGCTTAGTAATAACAAAATTACTTTTAAAATTCGCCTCAGAGTGCGGAAAATGGTGTTTCAGAGACCATAAAAACAAACATTTTCCGGACCTCCTAGAATTCTCGCGCTTAGACAAGACCACGTGGACATTTTCGTCCCCCCAAACAGAATGCCTGCAACGCAGGCTAGACGAGGAGAGGCATTTTTGGTTGAGGACCTACAAAGACTCTACTAAAAAAATTCTTTCAGTGATCCAAATCTTTTAATTTTTTATCGCTTCAGACTTGCCCTGACCAAGGCTCACGAGATGCGAGTGCTTTGGGAACGAAACTGACTAATACAATCTGTCGTGTTTGTGGAGGGCGCCGTAGCACATAGTGTTTAAAATGTATTGAGTTTGAATTCGAAGTCTTTAAAATGTATTGTGTTTGAATTGCTTCTCCAAGAAATTTACGGCTGCCATTAATTTGGCCGATAAACGTAAGGAAACTGAGACGAATCGCTTGTGACGTCATCTACTCCATACATGGAGTTCGTCATATCAGATCTCGATTCAGAGTTTAAATGCATATTTATGACGAAACTATGCGCTGCAGGCCGACAGTTCTACAATTCTGAAGGTAAATTCAATAGCCTTGTTCTAGAACAGATCATACGCGAATAAAATATTTTCATTTTCATGTACCCTCTCCTCCGCAGAGGCTTATATATTTTATTAGAAAAGGCGTAGGGAGGAAAATCAGAGGCGCGCAGGGAATGACGGGAAGAGAAAAAGAAAATAAGCCTCTGATAACTTATCCAACATGGCGACTTAATATCCAAGATAATAACAAGTGCCACAACAATTAACACACTGGTAACAATTTATAATGGCCGTTCCAATGAGTTTTTAAACTCAGAAATCAGCGAGCTCTTGACTAGACGTTCACATTGACTATAGCGTTCGGTAGTTTGCAGGTTAATATATAAACAACTTTATATATTACAATTGGAGCTTCAAGCTCAAAAGCCAGATCAGTAAATCACTCAACTATGCATATATATTAAAGTATAAACAAACTTAAAACTAGATGGTGTAAAATTGTTATTAATGTTAACTAAAACGACAACCTGGACAGAATGACATTAAACACCAATCTTTCTGACTCAAATCATTCAAAGAACATTGAACATCGTCCAAACATTCGTCGATTTCAGGAGAGAGTGCCATGACCAGAGAACCGCGAATTTGACCAGAGAAGCGCACATTATCTGGCAGAGGCTCAATGGCAGAGGCTCCTTTTCTCGTTTTCCGTCGTCCACCGCGCGCCTACGATTTTCCTCGATCCACTACCCGCTCGCCTTCCTCTAATAAAAATAAGCCTCTGCGGAGGAGAGAGCCCATTAGATCAGCTAAAATCACACACGATTTCGGATCATAATAATAATAATAATAATAATAATATCTTTATTGAAGTGTCAATGTATTTAGCCTGTACAGACTAATTGGGGACACTACATGCAATTCTACACTAATCCTTAATCCTATGTATGTATTCTATCATAAAATATTTTATAATTAATTTGTGTACAATACTAAGATTAATCCTATATAACCCTATATAAACATTTATCAATTATAATAAAATATAAAATTATGAGATGAATCCAGTGAGATCTTGTTTTCTTATATTATTTCTAAAAGAGTTCAGAGTAGGTAGGTCCCTCATTTTACTACTTAATTTTGACCATAAAAATGGCCCTAAATACCTAACTGAATGTTTTCCATGACGAACAGTATTGAAGCATGGAATTTCAAAGTCACTGTTCCTTAGCAAATATCTGTTGTCCTTAATCCTGAACAGATCCGAAACGTTTCCAGGTGCAAGTCCATATTTAACTTTGTACATAAATATCATAATATCTTGTAGTCGTCTGTTGTATAGCGTTGGCAATTTTGCACGTTCTAAAAGTTCCTCGTACTCATATTGCCCCTTTCAATAGAACACGAGTGGAAATTTTGGAGAACGACAAATCGCCGTGACAGGCGTTCAGGTTTGAGGGAGGCGGACGTATAGTTCGTGGGGCCTTGCATTCAAGACAATGTGATTGGTATCACTGATACCAATTTTGCGAACGCACACATAATAGATTAACTAAAGTCTAAAAATACAAATAAAGACTGTGAAACGTTTTATTGTGTTATTCAAAGAAAATCAAAGCTTTAGTAAAATCTATATAAAGAGTAACTTGGTCGAGACAATCATAAACGAATAATCTACTAGTTCTTAACATGAGGACATCTATAAACAAATAATTAAATCATGCACTGAGTACGTGTATTTTCCTCCAGATCCTAACAAACGAGCTATCTACGAAGGAATAATTACTTAAATCATGCACTGAATACATGTATGTTCCCACCAGTTCATAAACAAGTTAATCAAGTTAAGACCTAAACATGTACGTACAAATTACTTTAAGTTTTCGTTTTTTAATAGATATGTGAGCGATTGGAACTCACTACCATTTGACGTTGTGGAAATGCCCATACAAATGCCCATACAGATCGGCCGCTCGTATTTTATCTATTACTTAATGATAATTATTTGTGTATGTTTACAATTAAGTGTATGTCATTCAATGCAAAATTTAATAATTATTCCTTCGTAGGTTATTTAGATGCAGTCGTTTGAAGCCGTTCAAAACACTCGCAACAGTGTTTTAAACTTATAAACTTAAAATTTTATACCTATAAAAACGACTTGTGGCAACGACGACTTCTATATTCGCAAAACAATTGAATCAGTTGGCTGTGAGCTAGGTTTATCCATCAATAAGTACGGTCAGGCTTCTAGGACTTTAACATTCATGAAACCTTTGAAATCTTTTGCCTGCGAGCTGTCGACATCCACCAATAAAGTGCGGTCGCCATTTTTCCATGGTTTCAGGTGAAACTTAACGGTTCTCTTTCGTCCAATACCAAGTCTTCTAATATAAGAGATAAAGAATTCATGATGCATGCTCAATATATAATTCGTTTTTTATATTTTTTCCATTTTTTGTGTAATTTATGTTTCTTCGTTTTATTACCGTTTAAATGCAGAAAATTGCTTCTAGTATATTTCCCGTTTTAATTCGTTTTTTCGTTTTTATGGGTTTTTCTTGTTTTACCATTATAATTCGTTTTTCTTCGTTTTCTTTCCGTTTTAATTAGTTTTTCTTCGGTTTTCCGCTTTAATTCGTTTTTACATTTGTTTTCGTTTCAATTTGTTTTTTTCCGTTTTAATTTATTTTGCTTCGTTTTCTTCCTTTTTGTTTCCTTTCCTTTTCTTGTCTTTTTTCGTTTTAATTCGTTATTTTTTCCTTTTTTAGTTCGTTTTCTTTGTTTTTTGTTTCAATTCGTTTTCTTCGTTTTATCCTGTTTTAATTCGTTTCGTCCTTTATTTTATTTTTTTCATTTCTTGGGTGTGGGCCCCGGTGCGAGAAAAAACATTGGGGTGCCCCTCCAAGGGAATTTTTCAGCGGAAAATTTTTGAGTTTAGGGTCTCTGAAATGGCATTTCCTGCATTTTGAGAGCACTTTTGAGTAAAATCTAAAGACTACAAGTCACTTTTTTGTAGTGTATCCATTATTTTTCAGAAAATATTATTAATAAAAAGCACCATTAATAAAAAGAGGCAGTTTGCCGGATGGGCTGATGCTTCTCTGATGATTCTCGTCTGTGAACACCAAGCTCGTAAATTCAATCTTATTCAATATCATATTTACTTGAGATATCTCTTGGCAGGTTTTGCTAAACCTGCTCCCTCGATGCTAAACGTGAGATTCGACAATTGAACTGGCATAGGATTAGTAAAGGTTACGGCAACTTGAGATCTTTGTTTAACCTTTGGTTGAGATTTCAAAAACTAAAGAGAAGAGAAAAATAATTGTACAACTTAAACCACGTAAACTATGGAAATTATCATAAGCCCTGTTCATAACAAGTCAAATGCAACTTTTTTACAAATTTTGAAACGGCCAAGGTTTTCCACCATATCATATCGTTTTAGAATAGTTATCATTATCCACACAAAAACGCATGAACGATTCGAAAACACCAAATACCAGATTGAGCATAAGCAGATCATCGTGAGGTCAGCGATTTCTAAAAGTTCATTTTAGTGTGGAAATTGTCAGACGGGGCTGTAATTTTAGCTTCGTACATTGACCTAATAGAGTAATAGACCTTATTCGAAGAAAACGGCTGTTTCATTATTTTTATACGCATATAAATTGGCCTTGTAGCCTTTTTGTTTTCTAAGTTAGTGTTTACTCACTTTAATTTCAATACAATCTTTGTTGTATAGTTGAAGTTTACAGTCGTCTACATATTGTTTGCCTGTCTCCAATACTTTGGCAACAACCACAAATTTAAGGCAATTTAGATCTGTTAGTTTGTTGACATACTCTTCAGCAGCGACATGTATCTCCTGTTTCGTACCTAAAACCGGAAAGGTTTATAGCAGAATGTATTATAGCTGCAGAAACGTATCACGACACAACACACTAACACGACAAAGAACAGCACACGCAACACAAAACAGCATAGCACATACAGCACAACATGCAACATAATATAACACAACACCACACAACATAATACAGCGGGTACATCCCGATACTACACGCACGACACTACATCTGCATACACATACAAACACCAGACTACACCACATTACAATGCAACTACACTGCAGTGCAATCTACAATCTACCGCACACTGCACCGCACACTTCACCGCACACTTCACCGCACACTGCACCGCACACTTCACCGCACACTTCACCGCACACTGCACCGCACACTGCACATAAGTCAAGTTCTACCCCCTGAAAACATTTGCTATATAATATTTTTGCACGCTTCACTGCATACTACACTGCATACTACACTGCACTGCAAAGCACATTGGACCGCACACTGCACACTTCACTGCACACTTCACTTCTCACTTAAAGTTAATTATGAAATCATTATTAAACAAAATTAACAAAACATTATTAAACGTGAAAACTATGAAAATATAGACGGTGCAAAGTACATAAAAAAGAAAAAATCATGAATTATAGCAAATTGAAACACAAATTATATTAATTCACTTACTTCTTCCAGCGTCAATTCTAATACTCTCAATTTTTTGTCTTTTAATCAACATTTTGACCTCTCCAGTATATTGCATAGAGCTGATTACGCCAGTCAGGTTCACAGTCAACTTACGCTTTGAAGTATTTTTTACATCTATTATCAAGGTAAACTGTTCTCCATTTGGAATATTCTTGTTAGGCTTTGTACTCAAATCTAATTCATTTAACATTAAAATAACATGCTTGTTTTTTATGAATATTGAAAATTGTCGGTATTTGTATGGTAATTAACTTGGATAAGGTTGAGCCAACCTCATTGGTAACGTGTAGCTGTTAATGTTGATGTCTACATTAACTCAACTCGCGCTAAAATAACGATAGTTAGCGCATGCGTTTAACAGTCAATTTCTAATCCCACATGCTTAGTCTCTCTCACTAGTCTATTAATCTAGCAACCCAAGTAGGGAGTGAGATGTGGTGGGGGTTAGCGTTGGCTAGAAAACCCGTTAGGCGGGGGGTTAGGGTTAGAAAACTCGTTAGGCGGGGGGTTAGGGTTAGAAAACTCGTTAGGCGGGGGGTTAGGGTTAGGATCTTTGTTGTTTTGGGTTAGCGATTATTTGTTAATATAGACATCATACATTCACAGCTACACGTTACCAATGTAGACTGTCTACATTAACTAGGTGGAGACTGGGTTGAAGCATGATAGCGATAATTAGCATATAACAAAACAGGATATCTATTTTCGCGCGATTTGATTAGTTTGTCTCATAAAACAAAAATGGTTTCCTGATTTATTTCGTGAGGAAAAGGGGATATATGTTTAACCAACGAGTCTGCACTACCAATAAATACAAAAAAAGCTGCAGAATTTAGCATGAATGTGTTTTCAGGTAATATATTTTATAATTTCTGTCGAGTACAGAGAAGTTAAAAAGCTTTTCTTTACTTACAAAATGCGTGTGTTTATACATGAGTGATCACATAAACCTTTAAACATTTTTCAAAAACAAATTTTGTGATATAGAATGGTTCCAACAACATGTTTTGTTATATGCTAAAACAATATCCACCACTATTCACCTCCATTTCGGTGAATAATTGTTAATTATCAAGTATATCAATAACACAAACCTCGACCTTGGTAATTCTCGGTATCACTGAACAATAATAATTAGTATATCACTGAACAAGTAAGTGCAACGTAATAATACTTCAAGCTTTTACAGTGTCAACTATGTTTCAATACGAAAATAAAAATCGAAAATTAGAAATATATATGCGATAAATTGGCAATTAACCTTACTTCACCCCTGATGAAGACACTAGATTGGAGTGTCGAAACGTTGGAACCTCGTACCCAGGCCGCCTGGCATTTACACTCGATTATGATCAGTGACGTAACGCTCATTATGTAGGGCTAGAACTAAAGGCCCCAGTGGGGCCCCTGCCAAAAATGGAGTGGAACATTATAATGAAAAATGACGGCTTAACAGCGACATTACTGACATATTTCGTCGTCATATTTAGTCAGAACTAATTTACCGGGCCCCCGATAATCGATTCTCCCGGACCACCCCCGGCCTCCTGCTAATCTGCGATTTATGGTGAAGAATCATTAATGTTGTGGGTGGGAGATCGACCTTCAGTTGATAAGAAAGAGCTGATTTACCGATTTGCCAACGTTAACTCGAGGAGAAAAGAATATATAGCTAGGTGTCTATGTATTTTACGATTGTTTAACATTGTACTGTATAGTGATAATATAGAAGTTATAGTCGAGTCTTCATGAGGACCCATACCCAAGACATGTATATAATGACCCCGTCTACTTCTGTTACGCCACTGATTATGATACAGAACAAGTAGAAGTGGTTGAGGAAAATTTCGAGTATATATATATATATATGTTATTATTATTATATATATATATATATATACAACTATATACAATTAGACTAATAGTTTCCTATAATAATTAACAATTATTGGACAAGGTTGAGCAAAATATCGTGATTTGCCAGTGGCGAGCAGATCAATTATAATTTTGCCGATGCTGAAGGGAGAGGCAAATAATTGATCTGCGAGTGACACTAACAAATCACCATATTTTGCAATAACCCAATTCAATAATTGTTTTATCATTCAATTTATTTTTTCTAGCAAGATCTATATTTATTTGGTCATCATTCATCAATAATTTATATCGTTTTCCGACTGCATCTCGGCAAAACGAGCCATGTTTACAGTTGTCGATAGCATTAACGCGCATGAGCAGAATATTATTTGCAGCAGAGCAACGTTGCTCAGTAATGCGCATGTGCAGCTTGCAATCATAATCAAGAGAAAAATAAACTGAATGATAATAATGAGACAACATGTACTTGAATGCTTTTAACAATGATCTCATTCCTCGTGAGGGATTTCTATCGCTGAACAACTTACCAAGGCCGTTGTTTGTTGCCGTTGGTTAGAAGACAAGTCAAGCCGGGAAACTAGTCCATTGAGACATGTCGATCAGAAACAAATATATCGCCCTTTTCGAAACATTGAAGTTCTCTTCTTTCTCTTTTTCATATTATATCCTGCAGTTCTTCTGAGAACTTAGCAGTTTTCATATTTATTTTTTTCAATATAAACAGATCAAAATCAAGATACAGTGTGTATAAAAAAGACGAAAACGGCAGAAAATTAATTAGTATTCTTTTAAAACAACTTATTGTGGTAGTTTGAAAGCCCTCAGAGGTGTCTATAGCCTGCGTAGCTGGCCCTATATGCTCTCTCCCAAATCCCTTCAACAATAGGGCCAGCTGCGCAGGCTAAGGTGTCTACAGCATTCAAACTACAATACTATACAATAGGTTGTTTTAACGCTAGGGGGTGGGCGTTTTAAAAGAATACTAATTAATTTTCTGCCGTTTTCGTTTTTTTATACACACCGTAGAATAAAAATACATAATAATTAAGGTTATGCATAGTAATACATACCAATTGTCAAATCCCCGTTGTCCTCTTCTTCAACATTAAGGAAACCAGGCCATTTTTTAGGCCCCTTGCCAAAACTGTACGCTGTTTGAAATGCTTCCCGTTCTTGCTGCGTGTATTCAGGATATTTGTAAAGGTTAGTGATGTCTTCTCTTTCATTTCTACCAACTTGTTTGGTGCTGATGAATTTTCCAACATGACGAGTATTTCGATTGTGTGTTTCTAAAATGTTAATTACATTTCAACGGCTTAAACCGATGTGAGTTATAAATCTAGTTATTCATTAATAAATGGTGATTTCGATATACCTAGATTCAATACAGTCAATTATGGAAAACACTCACTACGTTATTTTGGACCAATGTTATGGTCAAGGTTAAGTAGTGATATTAGGAATTAGGTATTCTTAAGGTATTTAAAAATGTTATTCGTAAGTTGGATATTAGTAGCCTTTTAGAAAATAACAGTAACTGCTGTGAGCTTTGCAGTACATGAATGTTCCATGTATGTCTGACTAATCGTTTTAAGTTCATTGTAAATATTATTTTTATTGTAAAATTATCTTATTATGCAATTGCCTATATTATCTTACTTTTGTAATTTATTGGCAGTTAGATAGGATATATTAACTTATCTGTAATTTATTAGTAGTTAGATAGGATATATAGTGTCCCCAATTAGCCTGTCTTAGACTAAATAATGTTGACACTTGAATAAAGTTATTGTATTGTATTGTATTGTATTGTATTGTATTGTATTGTATTGTATTGATGTATTGTATTCATGTATTGTATTCATGTATTGTATTCATGTATTGTATTGTATTATTGTATTGTATTGTGTTGCATTGCATTGCATTGCATTGCATTGCATTGCATTGCATTGCATTGCATTGCATTGCATTGCATTGCATTGCATTGCATTGCATTGCATTGCATTGTATTGTATTGTATTGTATTGTATGGACGATCGCGAAACTGAAATCCTCAGAAAATGTTTCGGACAGGACATGGATCGAACCTGTAACTTTTTGATTACCGGTGTAAACTCTCTACCCATTGAGCTATCGAGACTCACATGGAGAGCGATGGTTATAATTATATGTACTGGTTCGATTAATATATGTACTACATAATGCGTCAGTCACTATATATCAGTAATGTTTGGCTTCACTTAGTTTTTAAGAAAATATGAATTTACTGATTTTCATATACTTACTTTGAAAAACAGTAGCGCCTGATTCATTTTGTTTGGTGATCCATCTTACATAATCCGCATTTACTTCAGAAAAAACAAACCCTGTGTCATAGCTAGCATATATTTCTCCGTCTTTTATAGCTTTAAGAGGAGCTGGACCCATTTGGTGGAGTCCTAAACTCAATTCCTGAGGAGTTGAATCAACAGCTTGCCAGCCATGATAGGCGTTATTCGGAAGATCATTTCTCTTGGTCCATATTTCATTCCAAACATGAAAATTCCTGGAATAAAATTTTGACGATATGATATGATATTCTCAGCCAATAATAGAGGATCGAGGACATCTTGGCAACAAAAATCGCAATTTCAAATTTTTGACTTTATTAACAAACAGGCTTACAAAGGTAATCCAAGTAAACAAAACTACAAAACAACAGCACCAATTTTAACCAAATACAATCCTGTCATCCGCCATCTTGTTGTAGTACTTTGCCCAATATTAACTGGGAAGTTGGTGACGTCACAAGCAGGGTTAACTTGCGAGTGTATAGCAAAGTGAAAAGGTGGTGAAATGCCGAAATTTTTAGTAACTAAGTACTCATGACATTTTGAGCAGAGCTCTTCATTAGAGTAAGTTAGTCTGATGAAACAAGGGCTCCGCTCGATACGTCAGTATTTCGTAACTAAAAATTTCGGTCAAAAACACTGCCTAGCTACGCAGCACTCTTGACTATAAGGGTAGCCGAGTTTCCGCGGAATGCTTTTCAAAATGTGGTTCAATTGAAAAAGGAAGACATTCAAAAAACTCGAGTTACAAACTTACTAGAAATACGAATCCGCAAGAATCCCCTCGCCCGCCTTTTCTATCCCCCCCCCCCCCCCCCCCCCCTACGGGAATTTCCCATTCATGGTGCCCAGACCTCGCACGCCGTGGCCATGTATTTGTGTTTTGCAAAAATTCACAATTTGCAAAAGCCCGTTTCGTCGAAGAAATGTTTGAACGTTATCTCGGCCAATATTTAACCGATTTAAACTCTGAAAACAGATTTTGAATTAGCGAGTCAACATTACGAGAACGTGAGTACCCTTCGTAAAAACGGTTTATGTACTTAGAAATTAGTCGGCTATAAGCTGGTCACTTCGTCGTATATTATTTTGAACGTTATCTCGATCAATATTTAACCGTTTTCAATTCTGAAAACAGATTTGGAATTAGCGAATCAAAATACATAACATATGTGTCTACTATATTACGAGAACGTGAATATCCTTCGTAAAAACGGTTTATGTATTTACAAATTAGTCGGCTATAAGCCTATTATTTTGAATATCTCGATCAATATATAACCGTTTTCAATTCTGAAAACAGATTTGGAATTAGCGAGTCAAAATACATACTCGTACTCGGATTTCTATTTCCTCAAAAAACTATGTCTCTTTTTGAAGAAAAAACTTTGAATCCGTTTCAATTTTTGCATTCGCAATCATGTGACGGTTGCAATTTAAATATTAATTCAAATGCTGAGTATCTAGTTACCAGGACCACATTTTCCGATGTCGCGCGGACGGCGGTTGATGCATATATATATATATATATATATATATATATATATATATATATATATATATATATATATATATATATATATATATATATATATATATATATATATATATATATATATATATATATATATATATGCGCATATAGATGCATATAGATTGTTAGAGTTAATGGCATGCATAAATGTGGTAAATCCAGGTGTAAGATTTGTGAGCTGGTGAAATGTAGACAAACGTTTATGGACAGAACGGAAAAGGACTCATATTATAAACTATCCTTTTGACTGTGATTCGGCTGGGATAGTTTACTTGTTATTGTGTAAGAAATGTGGAATGCAATACGTGGGAAGTACTATTAACACATTTAGGATTAGATTTAACAATCATAGGAGCTCCCTTACACGATATGGGAAGGGTAAACGGGGTATGCCGGGTGAACATTTGTATGCACACTTTCATAGTGATGGCCACTCTGGTTTAAGTTATTTGGAGGTTATGGTAATTGATATTACTGATTTGGCATGTCCTACACAAAGGGAGGGATTTTGGGCAACTAGATTGGATACGTTTTGTCCTCGGGTACTAAATCTTAGAGACTTCTAGGTATACTTATTGTTAATTTATTATTTTAATTTATGTAAATTTTGTGACTTTCTATATAAGGGACACCTTTCTTGACTTTGATTGCGGTTTTCTGAAGAAGGGGCAGTGCCCCGAAACGTTAAAACGTATAGCAGAAATATTTGAATAAAAAATTGTTTTTTGTTTGAGCACATGCAGGTTGAAGGTTTGGCTGTTTGATGAATTATATATATATATATATATATATATATATATATATATATATATATATATATATATATATATATATATATATATATATATATATATATATATATATATATATATATATATATATATATATATATATATAAACAAATAAACTCGATCCGAGATCAGGACCGCTAGCATATATAATTATACATATAGCGTGACCAGAAACATGAGTTTTTAAATTTCACTTCAGCGTTAGTCGGGATTTGGATAACAGACTGTCATTGGTTCGTATCACGGCGTTTACTATCAGGTGTTTTGATTGGCCACGTACATGTACACGAACGCCGGAGATGATCTGAACGCAGGCTCGACACGTTTAAATGATTCCGTAAAAGAACTTCGCGTTCACATGATGCAGAGAGCTTCTCTAGTGTAGTTAGAAGTTCTTGTTCCTGTCTTTTAAGATTCTCGAGCTTCTTAAGCTTACCCAAGCAAGATTTACATAAATGAAGTTAATCTCTGACTACGGTGAAGTAGAGGGAGTAGTACACGCATCAAACTTTGCCTTTCCATCGACCAGATAGAATTATCACATCATGACAAAAACACAGCTCATTTGTGTAGCTGGAAACGCTATTCGACACTTCTTAAAACATGACTAAAGTTAACACAGTATTTCTTCGCTCGAACAAGACGCTATTTTGTGTTTGTTTACGCGAGGGTCGTATAATTTTACCATAGTTATGCAAATGATTGCGCAAATAGTTATGCAAATAATTATGCATATAATTATGTAAATAATTATGCATATAATTATGCAAATCATTATGCATATAATTATGCAAATCATTATGCATATAATTATACAAATAATTATGCATATAATTATGCAAATAATTATACAAATACTTATTTGGCGCCGGTAAGCATTCCATCGATTGTTGATTAGAGACGGAAATTACGACAGGTTTTCCGAATGTGCACTGGCTACCCACCCGTGAAAACAATGAACATCAACAAAAAATGTAAACACATTTTGTAAATAGCTGTTGTGGTCTAGTTCAAATCCTGTGTCGGACCTCCACTCAGGGTCTTAAAAATAATTGAGGAGAAAGTGCTGCTTGTGCAACAATACCAACAAATGGTAAGACTTTCGGGTCTTCTCGGATAACGACCTTAAATCGTAGGCCCTCAGAACCCCTATCAATTGGGCTTCTGGCCTGTTGGGGTATTCCGTTCACCTAAAAGAGTGATAAATCTAATAAACTAACTAATCAACTAAACTAAATAGTTAGTGTTTTACTTACGTAAACAAAGTTAGTTACGAAGATCATTTATATGATATCATTTATATGATTTAGAAGATCATTTTTATATATGATAAATTATATTCATCAATAAATTATATTCATCTATAGTAATCTAAATATAGGGCAGACATGTCTCAGAATTTTTCCAAATGCTTGCTTACCAAATACTGTCATTGCAAAGATCTTCAACTCGGTCACCATCTTCATTATAAATAGCATCTATAGTCATGGTTTCATCTGTATCATGTGCACTATCAAAGTTGGTTACACTTCTAGCTGGGATACCAAGTGCCCTTAATGCTGTTGTCATGACACCTGAATACACCCAACACTGACCATACTTTACAGGTTTCTCGTTTTGAAAATATTGTTGAAGTATTTCTACACTGCCATTCCAGGAAGATGGTGATACACCGTCTTCGTAATCTCCAGACCAATTTCCATAGATGACCCCGTTATCATCTTGAGAATTAAGCTATATGGAAAAATCAATATGTCTGAATAATATCTCTATTGTTTCGGATAATTAACAATAATCACCGAAGTAGAGGTGAATAGTGGTGGATATAATTATTTTGCACAAGTTGATGAAAATTAGCTGGAAATTTGGTTTAGTTTGAGAAATATTTAGCCAGTCAGCATCACAAAATGCAAGTCAAAGCAAAATTCTCCCAAGCTGTGACGTTCCATATTTGGAGTTGTTTACCAGTTTTGAAAGTAAGAAGGGAGCAAACCAAAGCAAAAATAAGATGACGAAAAAGGACTAATGAATTCTGGGAGTGTAAAACGACAGGTTTCGTGTTTAAAGATGAATCATAGCGATTCATGACAGTGCATGCAGTTTCATTTTGTTTGTTGGTTGTATTTCCCTTTGGCAGATAATATATTGGCAGGCATTTTACTCGTTTCTCGCATATTTCCTCGCCCTTTCAGGACACGGAAATATCTGCCCGTACTATCACCCAAAGATGATATATTCTAAGGATTTATGATGAAGGAAAATTTCGAGTGTTGGAATGTATATAAGACCAATCCGGAACCAGTTGCGAAAAACGCAACATCAAGGCCTTCCGGCTGGAATTAAACCCGCGACCCTGCAGCGATGTACAGTGATCTGACCACTGAGCTACTAGAGGAGGCCGTTGCCACTGATCGTTAAATAAAGACTGGATCGAGCAACTATTGTTCAAAAAATGAAGCGGAAGTAGCTCATGGCGGCCATCTTGTTAGGACCACGCTATATAGTTTTACTATTGACGACAGAGGCTACCTGTCTATGATTTTTTAAGATGATAAAATGAATCAGTTGTCGAAGAGAAAATAAGAGACATGTAATGTATGATGCGTAATGTATAACGTATCGATTTACATCGTCAACTCGTAATCTTTGATAAACTATTATCATTTTGTTATTTTATAAAAGAAATAGAAAAATCATTCCCTGTTCCCATACGTTATAGAAACACTCGTGAAAGTTTGGGAGAACTCGACATAGCGTGGAAACACTCGCCCTGCGGGCTCGTGTCCCCACTGCCATTTCTCGTTCTCCCAAACTTCCACTCGTGTTTTTATAATTCTATGAAAACACTGAAAATGTTTTCTATTTCTTAAATACAGATATGTATATATCTAGCCATAGGATTAGGAGTGTATATTTTAATTAAACTGGGTCTTTTAAAACTAATAAAAATGGCTAGTCTTAGGGTTTCCT
Source organism: Chrysogorgia sp. JL179-B06 (assembly GCA_035772405.1). Taxonomy (NCBI): domain Eukaryota; kingdom Metazoa; phylum Cnidaria; class Anthozoa; order Scleralcyonacea; family Chrysogorgiidae; genus Chrysogorgia; species Chrysogorgia sp. JL179-B06. The sequence goes on from JAYKKM010000180.1 coordinate 1,617,028, forward strand.
ATAAATTGCTTTACGTGTTTTTAGCATTAATTTTTAATTTTTAGTTTTTAATTTTAATTTTTAGCATTAATTTTTAGCATTAATTTTTAGCATAATTATTTTTAGCATTATTTTTAGCATTAATTTACGTGTTTTTAGCATTAATGATTACATAACCTATTTTTGTTCAAAAATTATTAATATCGCTCATTTTTGAAAATTAATTTTCTGGAAAATTCCTCGCAGAAATCGCTGAAAATGCGATTCTACAGATTAAAAAAATCAAACATTTTTGGGTGCATGCCCCCGACCCCCTAGATGGTCGAGGCTTCTTTTACTGTTTTGAGTATAAAATACGGTGTAAATAAACCATGGTTTCTTTCAATATATACTTTTCGTATGTGATTTTTAACTGCCGTCGCAGTTCAGTTGCCGTTGTAGATATTACGATCTCCAAATTGAAATTATTCAACAAACATGAAAATGATCAATCTACGATGCACCTACCACGGCAGAGAGGAGTCTTGCAACCCATACAGCACTATTTCTTTTTCCAAGGGACTTGATAGGATATTTTACAGCTCTTTTATCTTTTTCCAGAACACGTAACACACAGTCCAAGATATTTTCTTCAAACTAAACAGAAATAACAAAAAACCATCATTCAATTTAATTATTGGAATGTTTCCATCTATATGTTTTCCAAAGTACTATAATTTAGAATATAACAGATTTGCCGTTTGTCGCATCGTCGATTTTAGGAAACATTCCGTTTCTGAAATTATTTGACTAAATAGTGATTGGTCTATATTTTTGTACTAAACCATGACATGATACTTATACTAAAGGAGAACTGCAATTAAAATATAAATTACGTTTCGTAATTTATCCGGCTTCCAGACGCCGCCATTTTAGAGTTTGCTCGACGGCTCAAAGTTGATATACAGCGGTGGTTTTATTTCCAATTCAATGACGTCAAAATTGAAAGGTAACCTCCGCTGTACTGGAGTCTGAGCCGTCGAGCAAATGAAAACGTACCGTAAAACTATTAACATTTCTAAACATTATATTTTCTACATAATGCATAACTATATTATTGGACTAAAGTGCTTAAGGAAACCTAGAAGATTATTGACATTCTCGCCATTATTTTTGTATTGTAATATCTCCTTTTCAAGATCGTTGGCATGGCAACAACGAGTCCAAAATATAACAGCCTTTTTGATATTTTTCATCTTTTCCCTGCCATTTCTCGCGGTGAAATGTCTTCATACTTCACAGTCTAGTTGCTTCGTTAAACATTTTAGTGAAAAATAAATATAGGGTTGTTCAGATGGTTTTATCAATATCACCAAATTTAATGATTTTTAACATTAAGAAATATTTGTCTGATAGAATTTTTGGAACAAAAACAGAATTAAAAAGGTATAAGCTTCGTCTTGAAGTGTGGAACTTTTTAAAACAATTCACTAAAGGAAACGCAAGATATTTGCGTTTATTTTTCGGGCTTTTTAAAGCTCGTGTGACGTTATAAAATTTCCCATTTATCAGTAAATTTCCCAATCTCGTACCCAGAGCCTGCGATACTTTTGGTCAGTACCAAGGAACGGAGGCTCTGATGACCAAAATAGTAACACCAATCACATCGGGGAACTCCAATGAAAAAAAAACCCAAATTGTTTTTTATTTTTATTTTATTGATTTGTCACGTACACAGAATATACAATACAATATTCAAAAAAAATTCAAAAAAATGTGTTACAGGAGACAGAACCGTCCCATTTTGTTCTTAGTCCTTTGGTTCCCAGTTCCCTATAATTTGTTACTGTCATCGACGATCTTTAGTTTGTTCGAAGACCAGCAAAAATATTTGTTTACCGATAAAGAATGGCCCAGTATGTTTTACAAAGCTCTTGGCAAAGCGTTGCGATACAAATGGTCTTTCTTAGCTTTTCTCTAAATTGTCAACCGGACGATTGGACGAGAATGTTTTTATATGTCCGCTCAGGTTTACAATTGCTACACATGTAAAGAATTGTACTTTCTGTCAAGAACTTTGGCTAAACTATATCGACCTTGTAGTCCCAAATATAATTTTAAAGTTCTGAGGATGTTTGTTTGATGATAATAATAATAATAGTTTTAAGTTTTAACTTGTAAATTGTCAGGATTTTTGCTGTTTTGTTTAATTATTTCACGTGTTCAATTGTATTTTGGGTCTGTCATGTATAATTACGTGTTACAGAACGTCGAGAAATCGATTTAACAAGTTAGCAACGTGCACATTATTTGAAATTTTTACTGTTTTTAAACTAACCAATCAAATGACAAGTTTCATCGGAGTTCCCCAAGAGCCCCGTTCCTTGGTACTGACCAAAAGGATCGCAGGCTCTGGGTACGAAATTGTAAATTTCCCGCCAAATTAGCAACCAGCTCACGCGCGGTCATAAAACTATAGGGACTTGGTTCACACGGAAACAAAAGTGAAAACAAAGGAATGAAGTCAGGCCTGCTGCAAAAGCATAAGCCAAGAGCAGAACAAAAGATGAAACAAAGAAAAATTATCGTTGTTTTGTCTTCGCAAGTTCCAGAGGAGAAGTTATGCTTTGTTTCGTATTTACTATCTAGTGCTTATGCTTATGTCGCCCGTGTGAACCGAGACGTTGCGTTGTAATACTGACAAAGAACAACAGTAAAATGTCGTAATGTGTGGGAGGATTATTTAGGAGTATTTCGCGAAACACTTATTTCTTATACTAATTATTCACTTCTTAACCTTACCTGCCCATAGTTCCAATGCTTTGGGTAAATCCCCTTCTCACCATATCCAGAGCTACCCCGATAAATTAGACCCTCGTCACTAAGAACGTATTCTTTTCTTAATTCTTCGCCATCAAGATAGACGTCATCAGCTATACGAAACAAAAAAAACATTCAAAACTAGGGACAATACGTACGCAATACGTTAGATATTTGTCTATGACTCACAAGTGACGTGTACTATGGTAAAAATCAGCATACCTAAAAATAGTTATATATTTGGTGTCTGCTGAGAAATTAGACTATTTACTCGGGCTACTGTGGTAGCACCGAGTCTTAAATTCGGCCTGTTTTTTTGTCGATGTCGCGAAATCGATGCAATTATTGCATCATCCCGTCAGGCTTTGCGAATTCATAAATATGCTAATATTCACGCGTGCTTTCTTTCTTCGTTTCCCTTTCTTTCTTGGACAAGTTAAACTACATCACAGACATAGTAATGTCGCTGGCATGTATCGTGGTTTTATATAAGCTCACAATGCTTACAATTGCACACGCCTGCCAATCGCGGTAGACCTACAGTAAAATATGACGAGCAATTTCGAAACGGGTTGGTCCGCTTCAGGTAAACAGGCTGTGTTGATATTAGATACAAGACACGTATGTTATGTACTTGCACTCGGTAATTCCAAAGCTGTTTTCATAATTGAAATCGAGTAAATATTGACCGAGAAAAAGGAGTGAAGTCAACCTCGTTCCCAGGGCATTTTGCCTCCTCGGCCGATCACATGACACCCAGAATTTCTGGGTGTTTTGATATCACAATTTATGATAATTTAGGTCATTTGCCTTTGTTTACTCTGTTGATGTGATAATGATGAAAAATATGCAAAGCTCTGCAGACTTGTTTATGTAACTAATTCATAATACATCCTTGATTATCTCATATAAATATCATGGACGAACAAGTACTGTAGTTATCGAATGCGGTTCTTGACAATCAACCAAAGCCCTTATATTTCGCATTTGCGGTAAAATGTAAAGGCGAGGAAATTTCTTAACACGTGAACTTAGATGAATAAATTATATTCTAGCTGAATTAATTGAGTTTTAGAACTGGCCAATAAGATTATGGAATCGATCAGCCGATCCCAGGGCCATTTTCGCCGACCTTCCACCGTGGAGGCAAAATGCACTGGGTACGAGGTTGGGGTGAAGTTTCATATAAATCCCGAAATGACGTCACATAGATTATCGGTAGTAAAATTCGAAATCAAAATTATTTCTATAAAAGAAAGGATTATCGTAAAAGTTAGTGTCAGTAGTGTTAGGTTCAGGATTTGGGTTAGGATAAGGGTTATTTGGGTTTCGATAAGGGTTATTTGGGTTAGGATAATGGTTATTTGGGTTAGGACTATGTTTTATATTCGGTATACTTATATGAAACTTCAGCCGAGATAACATTCAAAAATCTGCGACGAAGCAGCCTTCACATTGCCGATTAATTTCTAAGTACATAAACAGGTTTTTGCGAAGGGAAGTTATGTATTTGCACTCGGTAATTTCAAATCTGTTTTCAGAATTGAAATCCGTTAAATATTGACCGAGATAACGTTCAAAATCTACGATTAAATGTGCACCTTTTCCGATTTGTGATCAACAATTATATACATGGCGTGAGGACTGGGACTATGAATGGGGGGGGGGGGGAAATATCGCAGGCGGGTTAAGGTGTTAGGGTTATGATTGGGGTTAGGACCTCTTACAACAAGAGTGTTTCATCACACATTCCACCTGGTACTGATTTCCGTTGTGTTTACTACGAATTATTAATGATTTTAGATGATAAATAAGTCAAATTGCACACGCCGTGATTGGGGCCGTAACTGCAAAAAGCAGTCGCACAAAGCATCTTCTTACTTAGTTTTGCTATTCGGGGGGTAATACTATAAATAATATAAGAATTCTGTAATACTGTTAATAATATAAAAATATGTAATACTGTAATACTGGTAATAATATAAGAATTCTATAAATCCCTGCCTGGTCTAATGAAATCCAGTAATAAGAGATTTTGGTCAGTATTTAAATCAGTATAAAAGCACTCAAGCGTACCGAATAAAATGGTCTGGGACGAATATGAAACGAATATGAAAATCACCTACCAACTACGACAACTTCAGGTAAGCCGTTAAGCGATATCTCTATTTCACTGCAGATAATGTACGTGACATTCTTCTTTCTCTGGATGTTAACAAAGCAACAGATCCTGACAAGATCCTGGCCAGGTTCCTGAGAAACTGTGTACCTTACATATGTTCATCCCTTTGTGCTTTGTTCAACAAATGTCTGACCCTTGGGAGGATTCCAGCGGCATGGAAAGTTTCCAACATAATTCCAATTCCCAAGGGCGGGCCTGCAAAAGAGGCCTCAAGCTACAGGCCTATTTCATTATTATCCATCGTATCGAAGGTTCTCGAACGATGTGTGCACAACAAGCTGTTAGAACACGTCTCTACTCACCTTCACAAACTTCAATTTGGATTCCTAAAGGGAAAGTCCACCACGTCTCAGCTCCTGCGCGTTTTAAATGAAATCGGGGAGTTACTCGATAAGAGAGTTCAAACTGATACTATCTATCTGGATTTTGCCAAAGCCTTTGACAGGGTTGACCATCAGCTGCTTCTCAAAAAGTTACGGAACCTTGGCATTTGTGGTAATTTGTTGAAGTGGTTCGAAAACTACCTGCGAACCGCTATCAGAGGGTCACCGTCCTTGGCGAAACATCACAGCCACTCCGAGTACTATCTGGCGTGCCTCAGGGATCGATTCTGGGGCCTTTATTATTCCTTATATACGTGAACGATCTTCCCCAAGTGACCACCACAACATCTGTTGTAGTATTTGCTGATGACACTAAATGCTATCGTGCTGTTAGAGATGCAAAAGACGGGAAGTGCCTTCAGCGTGACCTTGACAGAATATGCAAGTGGTGCGAAGTATGGCGAATGGATCTTAACCAATCCAAGTGCGGTAGTCTTACAGTAACGAGGAACGTTCAGCCTATTCGGACATGCTATCACCTGATGGGCAAATCAGTTAAAACCACGGATGTTCAGAAAGATCTTGGGGTTCTAGTCACACCTGACCTTAAGTGGAACTCTCAAGTACATGCAGTGTCAGCTAAAGCCAACAAAATGCTGGGTTTTATAAGAAGGTCTTCCTTTGATATCCATGACCCACATGTGCGTATTGCACTATACACAGCTTTAGTTAGGAGTCATTTTGCATACTGTTCCCAAGTCTGGGCGCCGCAGTGCGTGTCGTTAATACTCAACATCGAAAGAGTCCAACGCCGCGCAACTAAGTTTATTCTATCGTTGCCATTCAGATCTGATGTTAACTATAAGGATAGACTTAAAAAAACGGGACTGCTACCTCTGTCCTACTGGCACGAGTACCTGGACTTAGTATACCTTTTTAAAGCATTAGTTGGTTCATGTGACAACAAAACTCCAAAACAGAGCTGCCAGAATAATAACAGGTGACACAAAAAAAAAAGTTAAATTGGAAAACTCTCGATGAAAGGAGAGAAGAACAAACTATTAAACTAGTTAACAGGGCATTGAGGCAGGAATGCCCGCAGAGTATATCAAACATGTTTAGGATCTCTGAAAATAAGAGTTATAATCTAAGAAATAATAGCCAAGTACTGGCGCTATCAAAACCACAAACTAATGCAATGAAGAGGAGTTTTAGTTATTTAAGTACCAAGATCTGGAATAATCAACCCACAAATGAGCGTAACAATATAGTGTCAAATATTACTGACTAATGATAGGGTATTTTAACTATTTTAGTATTTTATATAGCTATTTTAATACTGTATTTTAATTATTTTAGAATCATTTTAACATTGTACATATATATGCATGCATAATTAAATTAATTTGTAAGTTAGATATAGATTAGTTAGGCATATTTAGAACTTTATGACATTTTAACACACAGCCCCATGAAAAGCAACCTTTTAATTTTATCTTTTTAACTATTCGGTTGATGGGCTACCGTGTAAAAATAAGATTAAATAAATTAAATTAAAACATTTCTATTAAGTCCTCCAGCCGTGTAACAAGACGTACAAACCGATCAAATGAATTTGTTTTAAATATCCCTAAAGTGAATAGCGTAACTTTTCAGAACAGTTTGTATTGTAGAACCCCTAGGATATTCAACTCTCTGCCATCACATCTGCGAGATGTTAACCTTTCTATTGGACAATTTAAATCTGAACTGCTAAAACATTATCATTATACAACCGAACACGTGTACAGTACGATGTCGAAATTCCGCAAACCTTTAAAACCATATGTGTAAAATGTCACCTGTGTCGTCCCCTATCTATTCTTCTTGTTAAAATGTGCTGTTAGTTTATTTATTTTTATCTAGGGACCCCGTAATGGAGCGATAAGCTCTGTGGGGTATCCCTGCTACTCAATGCGCAAAGCTTGTAAATAAATAAATAAATAACTACTCGCCAATCATGATCAGCCAGTTTCAGAAGTTTACTACAATTTAAATACCCAAACAGCAGTTGAACTGTAACACATTTTAACCGGAAACTTCTGACAACTGACAAATTTGGCGAAAAAGATATATATATATATATATATATAGATAGATAGATAGATGAATTAGCCGGTGGGAACATTTCGCCACGTGATCTCCATGCCGGGCGTTCAATGATTAGACAGCGAGAGCGCCCCTGGGGACAAAATTGATTATTTTCCGTATGTGTTGCAGCTCTTAACATTTTCACAACAAAAGTGGCGTATGAGTAGAACCTCTCTTGTAAGAAACAAAAACAATTTACAAAACAAATTGCGGAGGTACTGCCTTATTATTTTACCTTTATTCCATGGGTTGAAAAGAATGATTATTTCGGATCGACTGATTGTATTTTGCGTGGAGCAGGAGCCGGGAACCACAACGTCCATCGAGTATCTAAAACGAAATGAAACGAAATATTAATAAAAAAGTAGAATAGTATTTAGCTGAAGGACTGCAGAAGGTCTACGTGAATTTTTCTACCTACTGTAATTTGTTTAAAGATGTTTTCTACGTACGAGTTCATTATTGACATATTTTCCTTCGTGTTGATAGATAGATAGAACATTATTATAGAACGTTATTTATTAGGCACAGCAAAAAGTTATTACTTTTTACGTTGAAGCTGTGCATCTAATTGGTAATTGTACTACAAAATGTGCGTAAGTAACTATTCAATGTAAATATAAACTACTAATGATATAAATATAATATGTAATCTAGATTAACTAAGTTAACTAAATTACAAAATCTAAAAGACAAAACACAATACATTTAACAACTAATTAGAAATTAGAAATTACTAATTAAAAAGACAGAGTTTGAAATTTTAAGATCAGTTGGTAACTATTAAATAATTTCGCAGCTGAAAAACAAGAGACCTATAACCAGATTTCGATGAGATATTTGCAAGATGTAAACTATATCTATTTCTAGTATTATAGACATGTATAACCGAGTTATAATCGCATTGAAGTTGTTGCTGCCATGTTGATGTTATCTTTCGAATGATGTTATTACTAACGTGAACCTATATTTATACATTCTTTTTAGAAATGTATTCTTAGAAAGATAGATGACTTTATTTATACAGATTGGGGACCTGTATATGTAAGTTAGTAAAAATGCAATATACAATATAATACAAGTTAATTTATATTTGTTGATATATATATATATACACATATATATATATATATATATATATATATATATATATATATATATATTATATATATATATATATATATATATATATATATATATATATATATAAATATATAAACTTTATTCTTTAAAATGTCACTACTCGGAGTTTCACGCTCATTCATGGCAATCATCAGATACCTGATGATCGCCATGAGCGTGAAACTCCGAGTATTGACATTTTAAAGAATAAAGTTTATATATTTATAACTCACTCTACCTCTTTTGGTATTGAGCACTCTTGTCTGTCAACTATAACAATTTTTATACATCTTGATATTATATATATATATATATATATATATATATATATATATATATATATATATATATATATATATATATATATATATATATATATATATATATATATATATATATATATATATATATATATATATATATATATATAGTGAAAGTAGTCTTACCTCAAAATGATAAAAGCCGCAACTGTCAGTTTTCACGCAAGATCGCCTTGCGTGAAACTGACAGTTGCGGCTTTTATCATTTTGAGGTAAGAATATACTCGCTCTACCTTTATGGTATTGAACACTTTCAACGTTCCGTGAACAACATCACATTAATTTTAGTATATATATATATATATATATATATACTAAATATATATATATATATATATATATATATATATATATATATATATATATATATATATATATATATATATATATATATATATATATTTCAAAAACTCATTAATATTCATTACGTGTGGGTAGAGCATATATTTCCCTGTCAAGTTGGGAGATTTTCTGACCAAAAATGGTCGGCGAATTAGAGTTAATAATTTCTTCAATCTCTTTTTATCAAGCCTCAGTAATCTATTCACATATATCGCTTTGTCAAAAAGTCATTATTGATGATCAATTATATATCAAACAAATCTTAAAGTGCCTATGAAATGAAAATTAAGTTTGTCTTATTTAAATGAACTCCTAAAATGAGTAGGAATGGCAATTTAGTGAAATGCAAATGAGTAGCATATGACGTCAAGATTACATTTTTACATTTTTACAATTTTTAGAAAATTAAGATATTAGAAATAGTAAATTAATTTGGGATTGCTCTTCCGATGTAATGATGTTAGGTGTCACAAAGTGTCATACTGTGCAAAGGTTCGTTGAATAATCTCAAAGATATGTTTGATTTTCTAAAAATATAGAAACATCTTGACGTCATATGCTAGTTAATTTGCATATATCACAAAAGTCTAAATATCTCAAGAACGACGCGAGATATGAAAGAACTCTAAATTACCATTCCTAATCATTTTTGGAGTGCATTTAAATAAGACAAACTTAATTTTCATTCATAGGCACTTTAAGCAAGAGATCCAGACTGAATCTTTCGTTAAAGTATAAGTCTCAGAGTGATGCATCGCGCCAACCTCGTACCCAGGCCATTTTGCCTCCACGGTGGAAGGTCGGCGAAAATGGCCCTGGGATCGGCTGGTCCATACTGTAATCCGATTGGCTTGTCATAAAACTCAATTAATTCAGCCGAGTATAATTTATTCTTCTAAATCTGAATGCTGTCTACAAATTTTCCAGCAAATTAGAAGTGATAACCTTTTGTAAGAGATAACCATGGATGTATGGTGGATTATTAAGCTTATTAGCTGCTTTTATGACGACGAATGCTGACATGAACAACTCTGAAGAGCATTGAATATTTCTCAATTATTCACGTCAACAAAGTAGACAAAGGAAATGGAACAAAGACCACAAAAATCACCAGAAATTCTGGGTGTCATGTGACCAGCCGATCCCAAGGCCATCTTCGCCGACCTTCCACCGTGGAGGCAAAATGCCCTGGGAACGAGGTTGGCATCGCGCGCTTGTGTTATTGTTTACATATACGGTATTTTATTAAAAAACGCCGACTTTTCGACAAAATAACACAATGAATATTAAATAAGGATGTCTTCTTCTAGAATAAGACTAATTTATTCCAAGCATTATTCAGATATTATAAACAACAAAATAATTTAATTATTGGACCAAAAATAACCACAAGCGAGATTGTGAGCGCGCAGTGCATCACTCTGAGACTCGTTCTTTGAAATAAAAGACAAGACTATAAAGGGATGACTCAAAAGGTCCTTTCCATTTTCAACTAGTCTAATCCCAATTAATCCTAACATTAACCATAATCCTAACCCTAACCATGATCCTAAACCTAACCGTAGCTAACCCTGATCAAACAAAAAATAAAGACCAGACAAAAACAGAAATCAGGTCCTTTTGAGTCATCTCTTAATTTCAGCCATTTCCTTTAAGATAAAGGTATCCTTCCCAATCTGACAATTTATCAGTTATACTTAAAATTTTCATAAAGACAACTATCTGAATTACCTACCTTCCAATAGGAATGTCTACAGGTATGTTAATTTCCAGAACAATATATAATTGATTGGGATTCTGGTCACTAATTACCATTCTCCACTTTGAACTGTCGATACTACCGCTGCTCTCACTGATAGAAACGTGTGTGGAGATCGCGTCTAATTTCTCAGGTTTTGGCTCTGGAGTAAAAAATGATCAGAAATTGAAAAAATAGGTACGCTCAGGCGTACATGTATCTGCGCCAATAATTTTAAAACAGAATGCGTATGCATATAATATAGCCCGGCTGTTTAGAGTTTCATCCTAACCCCCTGCGGGATTTTCCCCATCCATGGTCCCCAGACCTCGCACGCCGTGTATTTGTAGCCCACAAATTGCAAAAGGCCGTTCGTCGTAAATTTTGAACGTTACCTCGGCCAATATTTAACCGATTTTAATTCCGAAAACAGATTTGGAATTATCGAATCTAACATACGTTTTTATTATATTACACAAATGTGCACACCCTTCGTAAAAAAACTGTTTATGTACTTAGAAATTAATCGGCAATCACCGGCAGCTTCGCGTCGTATATTATTTTGAACGTTATCTCTGTCAATATTTAACCATTTTCAATTCTGAAAACAGATTTGGAATTACCGAGTCAAAATACATAACATTCGTGTCTATTATATAAATATTACGTAAACGTGCATACCATTCATAAAAACCTGCTTATGTACTTGGAAATTAATCGGCCATATTTGTACCGTTTGTCTCGCCATCTACCAACAGACATCTCAAGGATCCGATTACGCGCGCTGATCGCTGATTGGCTATAAGCTAACACACACACACACAAACCAAACTGCACGACAGCAATATATCAGATACAAAAATTTAGTCAGTTTTCATTTTGATGGTGCGTTACAGCAATATAAATGTTGGCCGCTGACGATACATGGACGATCGTCAATCTCAAATCCTCAGAAAATGTTACTAAGCCTCGGACAGGAATCCAACGTGTAACCTTCTTATTGCCGGTTCGATTATGTGATATATGTAACTGCCTATGCGGTGGTCACATACACATGCACAGTCATGATACTAGATTCTCGTTAAAATGTCGAAAAGGGAGATTTTTAACTAAACCTGATTTTAAGAAGAAAACGTTTCTAGCAAGAGCTTTTAGATCTAGAGCCATTGAATTTTGGAATAATCTAGACAACGAGACTAAGAATATATAGCAAAGTGAAAAGGTGGTAAACTGCCAAGATTTTTAGTGACGAAATACTGACGTTTTGAGCGGAGCCCTTCGTCAGAGTAAGACCAAGAATATATCTTTTAAGTCTCAGTTTAAATCCACTATTCGTGAAAAGCTCCAATTCAATTCAATTTTTATTTACACTGTTTTTAAAATATTTACAATGAAGGATAAAGAAAGACATTAAGGAAAATATAAAGTATAAGTAAATACATTGAGGTTCAGAGATATAAAATTAGTGAACGCAGCCACAGGAGCAAAGCTTTCGAGCCGGTGCCGCAATGTTAGCGGATTAATGTAAGTAGATTAACTCTCACTTTCAGCAAAATATCATTCAATCCACCCATTCAACCCATCCAAACCATAACAAGTCTAGACAAATCAAATGTGGGGAACTGAAAATCAGTGGCGTAACGCAACCTCTGGAGGCCCCCCGTCAATCGGCCACTCCTGGGCCCCCTCCTCCCTGGGCCACTAAAGAATAGGCTGTATTTCTGTCGACACAATCGTAATCTTCACTTACATATATGTTGATTTCGGAATAAGCTATATTACATTACCATACCCGTTCTACATACCATTCGCATAAAGTACAAGTGTACAACTGTATGCTTAACTTTAATAATAACCACATGAATAACTAACTAGATCCACATCCATGCATTGTTTACCGCAAACTTATAAGCAACTCAGCTAGAGGTAGGCCTATTGTGAGAATATTTTGAAATTACATTATATTCTAACTACTAATTCATGTATTTAAATAACTGCTTTTCTGTTTTTCGTTATTCAATTCCCTGGAAATGTACGATCCAATTTTTTATGGTCATTTTGCCGGGGGCCCCCAAGGCTCGGGGGTCCCCCGTCACTTGACACCCGGACACCCGCCCGTTACGCTACTGCTGAAAATACTTATTCTTGATTATTAAGTAGAACAATTTTATAGTAATTTGTAAAAGAGTTCAGAGGTAGTGATTTAAGGAACAAAGGTATATAGATTCCCATAACTTAGAAGCAAAGAACTTAAATGAAAATTTGCCATAGTTTGTTCTAACACTAGGCATATAATAGTTTTCCTGAGATGCATACCTTGTATAATAAGAATGCACACTAGATACATGTATCAAAAATGCTGAGAATAGTTCTGGAGTATCATTATCCTTGTTCCTTATTTGATTCACAAATGCTGCTATTCTTAGTTTAATTAAATTTCCCAACTTTATAATCCCAAGCAGTTTGTAGTACCGGGCTAAGATCCTCTAGTCTTGTCTATTTGCAAAACATATATATCTCCATTGGTTTATACAATTTATTTTTATCTATTAATTAACTCTTATTTATTTAATCTAATTTTTATTATTGTATTTAATTCCTTGTGTATCTAGTTAATTTTCTTCTAAGACCTCGTGTAAACTAGCGTTAGCAACTGTCGATCTTAATTATTAAATACAAAATACAAATTAAATACAAAAATCGTAATGAATGATTGAGTTTATATACATCTCGCTACATGTACTGTACTGGTGAATGTAGGAGCTTGAAGTAGACAAACAATACATGCAAAATATACGGAGAGTGACCTTGTATATGATATCATGAGTATGTTTGTTGATTGACGAACATCTCTCTTGGTCAAAGCACATAGATGAAAAATCCAAGAAAATTTCTTCGGCCATAGGTGCAATTAAACGCATAAGACCATTTATAACCATAAACATATTGCTCTCCACATTTACCAAGCATTAATTCAACACACTTTGATTACTGCAGTTCTGTTTGGGATGGATTTAATGTGACATTAAGCGAAAAACTGCAAAAACTACAAAATCGCGCATTTAGGGTCATTACAAAATCGAGTTATGATACTAGTGCTAGTTTTCTCTTGGATAAGCTGCACTGGGATAATCTCTCGATCCACACGCCGGAAAACGTTTAAGGCGGTCTTGATGTTTAAAATAATGAAACACCTTACCCCTGTGTACTTGCAAAATTTATTTACGCTCCGCAGCACAGAATATGACAACCTAAGGAATGCGGATAATAAATGGAACTTGCCAAAGCCACGTTATACGAACTATCTTAAAATAAGTTTTTGTTATAGTGAGGCTTTCCTGTGGAACAACTTGCCCAATGTTTACATACGATGGACTCAATCACAAAGTTTAAAACTGAAATTGACCAACATTATAATAATATTTAGTTGGACTCCCACACGTCAATCTTGTAAAACAGTATTATTATTTTTAAATTTGTAATATTTTAATATTATTTTAACCTAGTATATAATTTTGTAATTACTGAAGATTTTACCGTGTTGAAATAAAGTATGTATGTATGTATATGTATAATAACGGTAACTTAGTCCGAATAACGTAAACATATTTATTGAGAATTCAACGTTTCGACTAGCTTGAAGTCATCATCAGGAATGCTAACGAATTGACTTTACAGCAGTATATATATACAAGCAGAAAACAGTTAGATAATAACTATTAATAGAAAATAATTAATTCTCTCGAGGCTTTAGTTCCGTGGTTTAAATCTGGATTTTGTCGGCGAATTGCGAGGGATTCTTTAAAGAGTAACAATCCACAGAGATATGGATACCAAGATATGGTATCGTTTGTATCTGGAGAAAATTCTAGTAGGGTTTTGATGTATTGAAAGTGTTCGCAGGATGTATAACATGGTTAAAGATTTCAGAAGTAGGTTGAGTGGCGTGTTCTTGATGCGAGTATAGAGGCAACGATCTGTTTTACCGATATACGAACTTTGATAACCAGGACAAGAAAATTTATATACAACAGAGCTTTGGTATTCTGTGGGAGTTCGGTCTTTACATGAAAGAAAGCAATTTATTTCTGTTGTTTTCCAGTTTATATTAATGAATCTGCATGGGTGTTTTAGGAGGCGGTTGATTTGTGGGTGAATTTATGGATTAGTTTCGTTCCATGCTGGCCAAGGAAGGGGTGTTGAATCCAGACTTTTTTAATGTCAGGTGGTTCAACAACTTCAGTGGTTTGGTTGAGTGGTGATGAGGAAGGTTTGAAGGTATTCATTTGCTTTTGTGAGAAAAATTTCAGTGAGGCGGGCATGAATAAGTGCTTAAAGTATACCAAATATGATATTACTGAAATAGATTCTGCATGAAGTAAATAGTTAAATGAGAAAATGTTTTATGATTTCAGTTTTGCCATGATGTTTTGTTGTTGTTTTTTTAATTAATTTTGCCCACTTGCCCAAGATTTATGATTACTGTCGGACTAGGGTCTAATATAAAATAATAATTGTTTATATCTCATAAGAAAGATTATAAGAAAAATGTCGATATCTAAAAGATAATATAACTAAAAAGATTAATATGTATAGTGCGTATATATTTATATATAATACACAATGACTTGGTTAAAATTGGGAAAGCAGAGAAAATTACTGTCTTACCAGATTCCAACCAACCCACAGTATACAAAACTATATACAATACAAAAATAATATACTGTAATTGTACAGTATATCGTAATTACATAGTTGACTAATTATGTTGAATTTGTAAAAAGTGTGTTTTTGTTTTTCTTTTAAAGAAGTTATATGATTTAATATTTTTTAAGTCAGATTCCATGCAATCCCAAATATCGACTCCTTTGTTAGAAAGAGTATGCTTTACATAATTAGTTCTTTTATAATGAAGTTGTGTTGCATTTCTTGTGTTAAATTGACCAAAATTTATGTCTGAAAGATTTAAAAGTCGTCATAGATGACACTTCTTGATTAAGTTTGTTCATGCAATCGTCTATTAAAAGATGTGTCGACATTTGGGTACCCCAATTAGTTCTTGCTAGAGGCAGTCGATAAATACTGCTATTTCTAGTTGGGTAGTCATGAATGCTAGATCCCGTGACATTATCAAAAGCAAAATCAATCTGTTTCTTCAATGATTTGAAGACTATGGAACAGCGATGGAATTTTCTTCGCGCCTCCAAACGTTTCCCAATAAACGTAAAGCTTCAGAACTTGAATGATAAGTTGGTAAATCCAGAATTGACTTATAGCACATTTCGATTGGAGAACGTGTAGACTTTCCATTAACGATTTGTTATTTCTGTCTCCCCAAATAATGTCACCATAATCGAATAGAGGTAATATCAAAGTATTAAAAATATCAATCCTAGCTGAGTGAGGAATCAAATACTTTATTCTTCGTAGAATACGAAGTCTCTTTGCTACCTTTTTTTGAAGTGCATCAATATGATCTTCCCAATTCATTTCACTTCCCAATTGATCTAATTCAAACGTTGATGATATACTTCAATGCTATATATATATATATATATATATTATCAACTTTTTCTCTCAAATCCTCAACCAGTCCATCGTAAATGACGTCACATTCATTAGCATTTCGTAAAAACCAACCTTTATAGAACATCAACTCAAAACATAAAACATTTTGAAATTAAACTATTCACTTCATGTAGAATCTATATTAGTAATATCGTATTTGGTTTATAGACACTTTAACGACACGAAATCTTTGAACCGGCACGAACAGACGGGTGCTTAATTGTCTTCATACAGTATAGTTAGCCAAGCATATACCGCAGAACCACGCGAACAATGCTTGCATATACGAGTGGAATATATTCGCGATTCGCGAAACGTTTTCAATTTCATGATGTTTCCAATACTGCATGAAATAGTATCGGTTTGAAAATTTATGCAGTCTGTCCACATGTCGCAGATACGAAATCATGCGGCTTAAGCTCGTCAGCTAATTGTTTTTGTAGAAACTATTGTGTTTGTTATTTTTTCAAAATTATTTCAAAAAACACGAGACATAAGCATGGTTTTATAGCGAGAAAAAAGTTATGCGGTTCGAAGTGGAGACCTAACAAAAATAAGTTTGCAAGCTAAGGTACGTACAACTGTGGTCACGATTTTATTTCAACATGATGCGGTATGGAATTGTACCGTATGCGGGTGTTTACACGATACCCAAGCTATTCATTTTGTATCGCGATTCGAATTATTTTTATGCAGGTATCGTATATAGCGACACTGTTTCATGCCGTATTTATTGCAGTCGTACCGGCAATTCAATCGATTTAGTAGAGCAACACACGCAGAGAGAAGAATGAGTGCATCACACAACTGCAGCAAGTTTGCGTCTTCACTCGACTTGGAAATTTTATTATTAATTCATTTATTTGTTGAGGTAAACTGTCAAATGTATGATAAGTTTTACTTTTCATATATATATTTATATTTATATTTAGGCAAATAATTTCATGTAGTGCGTCCTATGACCCGGACACCCTTCTGGCTATAAGCCTGCTTGGAATGTGTCACATTTTCAGAGATTGCGTCTCTGTCATGCTGTCTTGCAATTGTTTTGGTAAAACAGCTTCTCGTTTGCATATTTGAAGTGACTGGTATTAAATATCTAAACAATTCGAAATAATCAGAGTTCAGACACAGGGGGAATTTCCACCACGCCTAGAAACGCATGCAGTATTAGCAATTTGGGAAGGACAGAATTGTGCCGTATTCAAATGATTTTCATGCTGGTATCGTGTGGACGGAAGGCTAACTAGGAAGCACGACGCAAACGTAAAGGTCTATCTACACGATATGATTGTCGTCTAGATGTATGTGATTCATTGACAAACGTGTAAAAGGCGTTTTGCAACATTCACCATCGAATCATGAACAAGAATTGTGTGCGTACAAACAATTACATACGCCAGAATGTATACGGCAATCCTCCTGTACATGTAGATACGCTTTTAAGAACGAACCTTGAGTATTCACGACATCATCTTTGTGCTATACACGACGTTATCGAGAGCATTTGTACGTCTCAGTAACGACGTGGACACCTTAGCTTTCGGTTGGTGAACTCAGACCACGAGATTCGTCATTTGTTGGCGCCAATATCCCGTTGTCAAATGGACGATGACTACGACTTTATTATCGCAGCTGACAAGGCGCCCAAAATGACGAATTTTCCATACTATAATCGTAGTACTCCTAGTCAAATCTAAAGGTCTCTATTAATTATTAGCTCACCGACACTGAATTTGAGAACTGTTTTCATGATTTCAGAGAAACTAATGTCTTTAAATGTCATGCCAATGTTAAACGTTTCTCCACGACGTAACACCAAAACATTATTGTCGTACTCGTCTGTGTGATGACGTGAGGTGTTCTGCTGGCGAAACCAATCAATAGCAACTGAGACATCTTTCGTATTTGACAATCCTGCATGAGAGTTAAATGTTGGTAGTGAATTTAAACAAACACTTGACAGAGTGGAATAAACGAACGCATCTCAATAATTACCTGAACGATTCACTTGAGGTTTTCGACGTGTAAACCTTGTTCTAGGCTTTCGAGGCTGGCGTAAATTGTACGGCATGGTTGTAAACGAACACAGTATAACAAGGACAGGAAATTAGTAAGTGAAAACGCTTCACGCGTTTATACCACCTGCTGTAAACAGTGCATAATTTAAGATTGCGAACTTCATAAATATGGAAACATAGTGACGAGAAATAGTTTCCAAAAAAATTATTTTAGTTTTAAGGCTCTTTTTAAGTGTAAGCATGCCTCAATATGGGTGTGTCTATACTATTACTATCTATTACTATCAATTACTATCTATAACTATCTATAAACGTGTATGTCTATTACTATCTACGAACCTATTGAACGGCTCATGCAGTAGAACTATAGAACGTATAGAGCGTGTAGAACCTATTGATTCTTCTATAGTACATCCGTATAGAACCTATATAGAACTTATAGAACCTATAGAACTATAGAACCAACCTCGTTCCCAGGCCCGTTTTCCTGGAGAGGCGCTCTGGGAACGAGGTTGCCTATAGAACCAATAGAGCATATAAAGCATATATAAACTATAGAACCTATACACAACGTATAGAACGTATAGATCCCATATAACCTAAAGAACTTATAGAACCTACCTCAAGTAAATAAAAATGAAAAATATTTGTTTCATATTAATAACACCAAAATATTTAGATAGGATCGCGCCCGGCCCGACGAGTGCATGGGTTTAAAATAAATAAATGTTATAAAATAAATTTTGTATGGTTTTAAGGATATTGCCCGCATTTATGGTGTCACATCAGTGGCGTAGCTAGGATTTTTTAGTGCGGGGCAGGCATCCAAATTTTTCGGGAAAATGAGCTGGTTAAAATGGGCGTGGCAAACAATATGGGCGTGGTTAAATTCTACAATCGTGTAGAATTGTATCTGTAGTGCATGTATACAATTTGTCCACGTAAGTCATTGAAATATTTGTCTGGTTTTGGAATTTAAAAATGGTTTTTGAAGTTTGCTAATAGAAATTGATGAAACAAGTTCTCGATTTATTGAGATGCATGCAAGGTTTGAGAGTCGCTTTTCGGACATCGTGCTTCTCAAGTACATCTTAACACGCTTCAAGCAGCTGAAGGCCCTTTCATCGTGTGCTGATACGGGTAAGGTGAAGCAGAGTTTCAAAAGCGTTACAATGTTCTCAAATTGAGCCGTCAAGGTATGCTTCATTAAAAATAATAAAAAATGGCAGGTCATCTCCTTATAAGGAAGTCGTTTGAATCGGACAATATTTGGGCACTAACGCGATGCGGCTATTTATGATCTGACGAACTACATAATTAAGAGGTTTTTACGAAGAGTATGCACGTTCTCATAATATAATAGACACGTATGTTATATATTTAGACTCGCTAATTCCAAATCTGTTTTCAGAATTGAAAACGGTTAAATATTGATCGAGATAACCTTCAAAATCTCGTACGACGAAACGGCTTCAGTTTGCGATTTGTTATCTATGCAGATTAATGAGCGTGCGCGGTCGACCCTGGGGACCATGGATGGAGAAACGAAACTTTAGGGGGGGGGGAGAAAAGGCGGGCGAGGGGTTATTGCGGTACACGTATTCTAGTATAGTGATTGAATTTTGTCGAGAAAACATGTGTTATGAGTAATTAGAATATGTTGCGAGTCAGTTAGCGCGGGCTTTTTGGTAAATGAATATAGATAATTGGAACCACACTGGTATTCAATGGGTATTATCCCTTCGTAATTAATAGTGGTGATTGAATTTTAATGAGTGTTGTCGAGAAAACAGATGTGAATGATTGACATCAGGTCATGTTGTACGTTAGGTAGCGCGGTGTCTTTTGGCAAAGGAATAAGTAATTGGAATCACACTGGTATTATCAACTAATAATGAATTTTGTAGAGAAAATATGTGTATTCAATTAGGTCATGTTACGCGGTTGTGTGAAAGGACGCGTAAAAATTAGTAAATATAGTATGTAGGGCGAATAGGAGGTGGGAGAGACAGGCAACTTCGCATTGTTCCATATAACATTTATTAAACGTATCGACCATTCGGTCTTCTTTAGTTAAAAGTGACTTTTAACTGAAGAAGACCGAATGGTCGAAATTTTATATGGAACAATGCGAAGTTGCCTGTCTCCTCTATGAAGTTGCATTTTTCGCAATTGGTCCCGGTTTGGTCTTAAATGTATGTATTCCAACATTCGAAATTTTCCTTCACCATAAATCCTTTCAACATGTAGTTTGATCGAGTGAAATGCCAAATATTACCTATTATTATTATTATTATTATTAAAAATAGTGACATTCCCGGAACGGGCTTTTCAATGACACTTTACAAAATTATTACAATATTAAAGTAATCTATCTATTGATCAAATACCCTATATAGGGTTAACAGTTATCAACAAGTCTAATATACGTTAAAAATTGTCTAATGTTCACAAATCTACTAGATTAAAAACTTATTTTTCCTTCTAAAAGGCCTAATTTTAATTTTGATTTAAAATGGTTTAAGTCACCGGTAGATTTTAATTGTCCGTCTAGTGCATTCCATATTTTCGTTCCTCTGTATTTAAATGTTCTTTGACCAGTCACAGTTCGGTACTTTGGGATATCAAGATCATTATGGTTTCTTGTAGCACGATCGTGAACTTGGTTTCTTTTTGTGAACTTGTGGCATAGGTACGGAGGTGCTTGATTGTTTATGCATTTGTAAGTTAAAATAGCATCTCTAAATTGTAAATGCTCTTTTATTGGTAGCCAGCCTAATTCCTTCAGTACGGGGGATATATGATCATATTTGGCATTCCCTGAAATCAGTCTGGCTGCAAAGTTCTGAATTAGCTGGATTTTCTTGATGTTTTCTTCAGATGTATTAGACCAAATTGATGAGCAATAATTGATTTTGCTCATGACTAAAGTGTTAATGATCGTAGCTAGTGTTGATTGGTCAAATAAGTGCTTTACACGGCTAATTTGACCTAATTTGGAAATGCACGATGACGACAAGTACTGTATGTGATCATTATACTTTAAGTTCGAGTCAAATATTATCCCCAAATCTTTGACCTCCGAAACAGGTTCGAGAGTTTTTCCAATAAAACTGATGTTAGGGAGAGACTCCAATTGTTGTGACAGTTGTCGTGATCCAATCACCATCATCTTCGTTTTATCTGGGTTAATCAGTAAACTATTATTACAGCACCATTCAAACACTTTATGCAAGTCTCCTTCAATAGTTAGTAAAGACGAATCCAAACTTGACACGGGAAATGATAAATACAATTTAGAGTCGTCCACATACGATTTGAGAATTCGGATGTTGACGGTAGGCTATCCGTGTAAATGTTAAATAAAAATGGAGAAAGCACAGAACCTTGAGGAATTCCATGAGTTATTGAAGCCGGTGTCGAGGTGGTGTTTCCTATACGAACATATTGAAATCTATTCGCCAGATAACTCTCAAACCATTTGTAGACTGCAGGAGAAACGCCTAAATGTAAAATCTTTCGAAGAAGGATGTCATGCTTAACGCTGTCAAAAGCTTTGAACCATAATCGATACTTGTTTGTTGTCCATTGCTTCTAATAGAGTATCAGTTACCGCAACGTTGAGTGTTTCGGTTGAATGACTTTTACGATTCCCACTCTGATGTTTTGATAATAACTTATGTTTCGTGAGGTATGCTGAGAACTGGTTTAGGACAACCTTGTCACAGACCTTTGAAAGGACCGCCAGTAACGACAGAGGTCTATTGTTTGAGGCGACTTCATGATCACCTTCTTTAAGTAATGGAATCACTTCCGCTAGTTTCCAAATCAAAGGATATTTTGATGTCTTCAAAGAACAGTTGATAATATCGGTTAGTGGGAGTAAAATAATGTCGAGAGAATCTTTCACTGATCGAATACCTATTTTATCTGGGCCAGGAGCTTTATTTAATGGAGATTCCAAAATTATCCTTCGAACCTCATAGGGAGTGACTGCTCTAAACTCGAACATTTCCTCCGAAGCTATTTGGTCATTGATTATTATTGGCATAGAGTGAGTTATTGAAACCCCATTTTCCTCTGCTAGTTTCTTTACTTTGTCTGCTGTTGACTTTCCCACTGAGGTGAAATAGGTGTTAAATTCCTCGGCTATTTTGCTATGATCTTTTTTATAGCAAGGTTTAGTGGTTTCTTTGTTTGGCATACATCTGTTTATCACCTTCCATATGGATTTCAAATTTCCTTTGTCATTTTCAATTTGAGTACGCACATAATTAACTTCTGCCTTTCTTAACATAGTCTTGACAGAGTTTCTCAAACTTTTATACTTATTCCAGTCTTCCAAGTTATGCGTTGACTTGAAGATCCTTAACGCATCGTCTCTGGACTTCATTAGCAACTTAATAGCTTTGTCAATGAAAGGTTGAGACCTTCCTTTAACTTTTATGAATTTGATTGGTGCGTGGTAATTTAATGTGCAGATGAACAACTGGTTAAAAAGATCAAGTTTACTATCCACGTCATCCATAGAGAATATCTCGTTAAAGGGGAGGAAAGACAAATCAGTAACAAACAGACTGGGATCGTAATGCTTGAAACTTCTCACATATATGTAAGTGGGGGGAGGTTTGGTGACTCTTAGTTTTAGTATACAATAAACCATGCAGTGATCACTTATACCAATGTCTACCACACCACTTTCTTTCACCACAGAGGAAGATGAGATCATTATAACATCCAATAAAGTTTCTGTTTGAGCTGTTATTCTTGTGGGATCATTAATAAGTTGTATTAAATGTAATTCGGAACAAGTGTCGGTCAATGCTTTCGCGTCCGGACAGCTGGGATTAAGGAGATTACAGTTTAAATCACCCATAATGACGATTTGTTTACCCAACAATAATGCTTCAATATATTTAGGTTTCAACTCGTCTCTAATACAGGTGACCGAAGAATCAGGAGGCCTGTAAGAAACGCAAACGATCAATGATTTATGTAGTCTCACTTGTATCTGCAGCCATAATTTATGGAAATTCAATGGAGAAAATGTACGAAAGGTTTTTTTAAAGTTTTTACCTTCAAATTATTTCGCACATAGATGCAGACACCGCCACCCTTTTTCTTTTTACGGTCTTGTCTGAATATTTTATAACCAACGATTTCGATCTCAGCGTTAGTCGTGGATGAATTGAGCCACGATTCTGATATTGTGAGAATATCAATGTTTTGGACGATCACGAGTTCTCTAATTTGAATTAAATGATCCCTGTTCTTGAGTGATCGTATATTAAAATGAACCAACTTTATTCTGTTCGATTTCTGTTTACTAGAGTTTGTTGCCGTTTGCTGTGTCATGTTTTGACAGTTCGAGTTGATAGTCGAAGAGGTATTTGTGGTATACGGAATCATTATAGGAGGGCCAGAAGTTATCAAAGGAATCTGAACATATGGGTAGCGACTATGACGATAGTTAGCATTGCTTCGCTGTTTTCTATTCTGAGACGTGAGTCTAACAGGTATCATGTTATGTTCTAAAACATTTGCCTTATTTATGGTTTTTGAGACAGGATACGACGGATTTATTGTGTTTCGCGTCGGACAAATTCCAGATATTTCAACCAGTCTGTTCTCTGACTGATTGTCCTCACCCGAAAAACCTTACGGCGGTTTCTCTTCTCTGATTCATTCTCACGTTGATCAATCTGATAACCCGTGAACGAATCTCCGCCGTAACCGGTTACACCAGTATCAGATGTAGAACAACTATCTTTCAACGGCGGTGTTTCAATTAAAGGCAAACAGCCGAGCCATTCAGGCACCCGAAATCGGCAAACGCTCTGGTCAGTTGATCTCGAACTGTGTTTATACCGATTTATACTTTTCTTTCGTGACTGACAATTCTGATTAATTTTGTTGTTAATCACTCTTTGCACGGCTATTTCATTATCGTTGATATTAGAAAACACTCTGTGTCTATTGAATATGTCGATGTTGTTGGTTTTTTCTGCATAATTTTCCATGGCTGGTCGCCTTCTTCCTTCTTTTGATGACTGTTTGGTAATGATGCATTGTTTGGATGGTTGATCAGGTTTCGTTGCCTTGGATTTCTTTCTGGTTTTGACTGTCTGCCAAACCTCATCAATATTGTTGCTTTTATTATTTTCGGTGTAATCAGTTGCGGAGACCTGATTCAAGTCTTGTGTGACCAAAGTGAGAGCTGTCTTGAGTGAATCCCTCTCCTCGATGATTTCTTGTTTGGTTTCCTCTAGGGAACGAACTTTCGTAGAGAGGTTCAGAATTTCAATGTTTTGATCAGCTAGTCTTTGTTTCAATTCTCCTTGACATTGATTTGCATTAATGAGGTCTTGTTTTAACTTTGATAATTTTTCAACTTCCATATGGGCGCGATTCCTCGATGAATCCAATCCTTCCACTATTTTCTGTAGGATGACAAGGTCGAGTTTCATGCCTTCAATTTCTGCAGTGAGAACCCCGCATGGGCAAGAGCAAGTATTAGTAGAAGTACATTGGATCAATTCCTTTCCTTCACATTGATCCGATTTCATAGTCAAGTGATCTTGTGTAGCCTCATTTGACTTGTTAATTACCGCCTCAACTTGGTCGTCGTAAATAACTTGATCAAATATAACTTTATCACACACCAGATCCTTATCTTTAAGTAAGTTAATTATTTGGTCTCTAGTTATATTTCCCAACTTGCCTTGGAACAGCAGCGAGTTCTTCTTCCCGTACCAGGTGATGACTACCAGGTCATTTCGGAACGATTTAGCGCTTCCGCCAGGCGAACTCCATTTGCCTTCACCAAATAAATCAAACACAAAACGCTTTAATCTCTCCAAATCACCCAGCCATTTTACTTTTCCATCTTCCTTGTGTTCTAGGTGATTTTTATACTTCACCAGGGTATCAAGAGCATTACTATTAGGTTGAATTTGTTGGGTTTCATCGGAGCAGCTTAAAACATTACCACACGCCATGCTTATTCAGTTCAGTAATCTTATCACGGCATTACCACCACCATATATACAGAACTTGTGACTAGGCTCTCGGCAACGGCTTCCGTAGTTCAGTGGTCAGAGCACTGCACTAGCATCGCAGGATCGCGGGTTCAATTCCAGCCGGAAGGGTCCCGGTTTGGTCTTAAAATATATGTATTCCAACACTCGAATATATATATATATGTATATGTATATGTATATATATATATGTATATATATATATATATATTATAAATCACTTCTAGGCTTCTAGCTAGTACACAGCGTCTCTATATCTCGCGCCATCTTCGTTGTCTTCGCCAAACTCCCGCGTCATTTCCGGTTCATTATACTTTCCCTTACTACGAAAATGCTGAACCTCTTCATACCTAAGAAAACTATCAGAAAACAAAAATAGAACTAGAACAAATGTTAGCAAGTGTTTTTGCGCTTCTCCAGCGTCTGTTTTGCCGCTCATAACAAATTAGTCACATAATCTCCAATCCAGTTCGGACGTTTGTGTTGGCGGACGGGTCTTTCACGTAGGCGTTCCGTAGATGATTCTGCATCCTCACTGTTTCCATCACTATCGCAATCCATCATCATCCTGCGAAGGTTGAGTGTTCTCTTCGTTGTCAATTTCTTCATCATGTGGTCGTTCTAGTGCAGGGGACTCTTTCTCATTCTTTGGCGTTGGCCAATCGTGTAATGCCATTACATTCTCAGGATCAGTCTCAATCCCCTCATTGGAAATAACATGACCGAGAAAATTTACGCGCTTCTTCAGGAAATGGTATTTCTTCGGTTTCAACTTTACACCAGCAGCTCTGAGTCGCTCAAATACCACACGCAGTCGATTGAGATGTTCATCAAAGCTATTGGACAAGATTAATATATCCAAGTAGACAAGACAATATTTCCATGTCAGTTCCAGCAGAACCATATTCATCAAGCGTTGGAAAGTTCCAGGTGCGTTTCACGTTTGTGAGTCCAAATGGCATTACCAACCACTCATATTGACCTTGGGGCGTGACAAATGCTGTCTTTGCACGATCCGTTTCTGCAACACTCACCTGCCAATACCCTGATGCAAGATCGAGAGAAGTAAAATAGCAAGCTCCATCCAGGGATTCCAGTATGTCATCCACTATGGGTAAAGTTTGGGCATCTCTGCTGGTGACAGCATTTAACTTCCGATAGTCAATACACATCCGATAATCTCCATTACGTTTCCGGACTAGTACAAGAGGACTACTCCACGGGCTGTTTGATGGTGTAATTCGGCCTTGAGAAAGAAGTGAATCAAGCTGCTTTTCTACCACTGGTCTTTGATGAGGTGGAAGTCTCCTTGCAGGTGGTTGTTTGATTGGTCGGTGATCACCAGTTTTGATTTCATGTTGAATTAAATGACTCAACCCAAGATCAGATTCATATCTAGCAAACACATCTTCATATTCTTGGATTGTCTCAAAGAATTTTAACTCCTGATCTTGAGTAAGTTCACTTCTCTCGATCTTCAATTATTTGTGCCATTCCTTTTCCACTGATGATTCACTTCGTTGAGGAGACTGCTTTCTTTCTTCCTTTGTTGTTGTCTTAGGATGATTGTCCTTTAACTCTTCAGAATCGACCAAATTTACCATGACACTTGTATATGGCCTATTGGATGGAACTGTCCGACAAATTCATTGTCTTTCATGCAAATGGATGTCTTGGTCAGTAAAATTGGCCAAACGGATCAACGCTGTTCCATTTCTGGGTACAACCATTGTGCGAGCAACACAATGAGTGTTCTAACTGAGTGCGCTGATCAAAGAAAAACTTCAGAGCTTCAAGGCCATCACAATGGGGAATGACGATGTATAAGGACTTGACGTCCATGGTGAAAATAAATTTATCGGAACTACTGAAACGTAACTGGTCGAAAATTTGCAAGGCATGTTTAGTATCTTTGACATAAGAAGGCAACGGCAACTTCTTAACCAAAGGATACATAACGTTGTCTAGAAAACTGGAAATGAGCTCGGTGGGGCAACTGCAAGCGGAAACAATCGGCCTGCCAGGATTGTTAGGTTTATGAATTTTAGGTAGGAAATATATGACAGGCGTTCTGGGGGTTGTTAATATAAGGTTAGATGCAGAGGCAGGCAATTCGCGGGCTTGGATGAAATCCTTGATGGTAGTTTTGACGGATTTTTGGTGAGATTGAGTGGGATCGGAATTCAACTTAGTATAAAAGATGGTGTCACTGAGTTGGCGAAAAGCCTCTTGTCGATACAAGTCCGCTCTCCAGACAAACAGCGCCACCTTTGTCCGCAGGTTTTATGACAACGTCATCTCGACATCGCAATGACTTTAAAGCTAGAAGCTCTTCTTTGTTAAGGTTATGAACTTGTTTTCTGCGCGGAGGGTGCAATATGTGATATGTGATGGGAATAACGACGATCGATAGCGGGAAGATTAAAAGACAATAAATCAAAAGAGGATCTAAAACCGTAGGGAATGACCCCCCGATATAAACAACGACTGATAAAAGTAATATGACTAGAAAAACGGGTCTTAGATAAAATAAGGTCAAACAAACGTAGAGCATGATTACTGATCGACGGTAAAAAAGGAAGCAAATAACTTACCATTTCGTGACGGAGACTTTGACGAAACTTCTTAAGACTAGGCATGTCGCAGCGGTAGAATATCCGAGAGTAGTAAAAAAGTAGAGTTGCGTAGACAGTGTTTTGAATATATAGCAAATTGAAAAGGTGGTAAACTGCCAAGAAATTAGTGACGAAATACTGACGGTTCGACGTTTTGACGGGGGGGGGGGGGGAGAAATGATAGGTCCAATATCCAAGGGGATTAGGCGATAATATATTAGCAGTAAGAAACAAAAATTTGAAAAGGAATGAAAGTGCATAAGCTAATAATAAAAAGTTCCAAGCAAACTAAAATAACAAAAAACTTAAATACGAAATTAAAATAATTAAAATTAAAATAAAAGAAAGTACGAAATTAAATAAAAGAAAAACGTTCGTTAAGACCAAGAGGATGTGTGGTGCCAAGTTTAAAAATGAGACGCTTCTCTTGCCGTTTGCGGTTATCGTTACCACCTGAGATGGGAAGGATGGCACAGACTTTCATGTCTGAAACCAAATGGCTGGAGCTGTTGAAATGGCGGGCTACAGCTTTGTCAACATCATTTTCAGCAAACCTGTCTGAAAGCTAGGCGTCGCCCAGTTTCACCGATGTAGATTTTAGGGCATTATCGCAAGAAATGCAATAAATGATGTTGGTGGGCGTGCATGAAAAAGTATGACGGATTGTGTGGTCGAATTTGGGGGCAGTAATAACTGTAGTGGAATTGAGAAAAGGGCATGTGTTGCAGCGGGAACGGCCGCAAGAAAATGTTCCCGCTGGTGCCGAGGTATTTTGTTTAAGGGAACTATGTACTAAGGAGTCACGAATGTTTTTATTACGGCGAAAAGTTACCAAAGGGTTATCGGTGAAAATGGCTGACGTCTCCAGGATCATTTGTGGTAACGATAACCGCAAACGGCAAGAGAAGCGTCTCATTTTGAAACTTGGCACCACACATCCTCTTGGTCTTAACGAACGTTTTTCTTTTATTTAATTTCCTACAAGTTTTTTGTTATTTTAGTTTGCTTGGAACATTTTATTATTAGCTTATGCACTTTCATTCCTTTTCAAGTTTTTGTTTCTTACTGCTAATATATTATCGCCTAATCCCCTTGGATATTGGACCACTGACGTTTAGAGCGGAGCCCTTCACTCAGAGTACGTAAGACGAGATGAAATAAAATAAATAGGGCTTATATATATATATATGCCAAAAGGGTGTCACAAGTAGAAAGTAGCCAATCAAATGCACGGGAGATAAATAAACTAATAATTGATGAGATGCGAAAAGTTAAATCATTTGCTATTTTTACAGTTGATCAGCAAACAGACTGAGGGGGAGGGAGAAATGACAATTTCGTCACTAAATTCTTGGCAGTTTACCACCTTTTCAATTTGCTATATATATATTCAAAACACTGTCTACGCAGCACTCTACTTTTTTACTATATATATGTATATGTATATATATGTATATGTATATATATGTATATGTAAAGGTATATGTATCTGAATAAAGTTGACATCAGTTGTGATGACTGGGAAAAGCTTGCATTAGAGCGGCAGAGCTGGAGGAGGACAATCCGTGAGGCACTCCCTCACGGATTTTTTTTTTTGAGGACAATCGGGTTCAGCATGCAAATCTGAAGCGGGCAGTTTTTTAAATTTAATTTTTAAATTTTTAAAACTAGTTTTACGGGCGCGTCTAGCGCGCGTCGTAATTGGTTATATCAAATAACCAAAATAGTTTTTGGACACTCGGTACAATAATATTTCTTCCGCCGAGTCGGGCCGCGTGGGATCTGGGCCGAGTAAGGTCGTCGCTAGTTATTTATACTGATGTCACTGATAAACATGTAGGCTGTGTTGGGAAGAGACCTTAACAGGTATTAATTAGACCACGTTAGAACTCCCTGTGACTCGGCGAGCATTATTTTAAATAACCAAAATCGTTTTTGGACACTCGGCGAGCAACGTCTTCAGTACATTATGGTCAGCGGTTGACTACACGAATAATACTTGCCTCTTCCACTGGCTTGGGTTAAAGAATAAAGATCCTGTCAGATCGCCTCGATTCGAAATACTCGCCATGCTCACAGGGAGTTCTAACTCAGTCTAATTAATACCTGTTAAGGTCTCTTCCCAACACAGCCTACACTAATGTTTATCAGTAATCATCCGCCTGGAAATCATCTATTATTAAAAAGTTATGAGGCCGAGTAATGTAAGCCGTGGTTACACAGCCTTTTATACGAACGAATACGATCATAACTTTTTAATATACGAACGAACGCTCATTTGTAGCTGTTTTGTATAGATGATTACCAGGCGGATGATTACTGATAAACATGTAGGCTGTGTTGGGAAGAGCCCTTAACAGGTATTAAATAGACCGAGTTAGACTTATAGGTTACATCACCGTGTACCGGTAAACAATGGACACAGACTACGTCATGCGCCTTATCAAAGTTATTTTTTCAGGATTCAGAAGCAGAATAGGATAAAAAAAACCCTAACCATAACCCAAATAAAACTCTAGTCCTAACCCTGAAATAAAGAAATACTAACCCTACTTCTAAACCCAACATTTCAATGATGCGATATTCTGTGTTCCGGTACACCGTGAGCTGACCGACTTATAACTCCCTGTGCCATGCTGACTGAACGAGAGAAGGCAATTAAAACGAGAAAAACGCGGCAAACAGGAAAACAGCAACAGCGAACAGCGGATAACCTTTCATGTTACTCCATCACCACTGGTAAAAAAAGAGAAAGGAAACATGTAATAAAGGTGTTGAAGGACAACGGCTATCCTTCCAAGTTTATTAAGAAATGTGACGCTAAAAGGAAAACTCCGCACCCTTCCACTAACAACAACACAAGTTCCAATGAACAATGCACTAGCCTTGTCGTATTACCATATGTCAAAGGCGTCTCAGAAAAGATCTCTAGGGTCTTGCGACGCGAAAATGTTAAAGTAGGCTATAAACCGTTGAATATTTTGAGCCAACGCTTTCCAAAACCTAAAGACAAACTCGATAAAGGTGATACAAGGAGTGTAGTTTATAGAATCGATTGCCAAGATTGTAACTTCGTTTATATTGGACAAACGGACAGAGCTTTGAGAACCCGAGTTAAAGAACACACAAGAGCAGTACAAAAACATGACAAAAACTCGAAAATAGCCCAGCATACTAGTGAACAAAACCACAATATGGATTTTGAAAACACTAAGATTATTGACAAAGCGACAAATTATCATAAAAGACTGTTCCTTGAAGCGTGGCATTCCCAAAGAAATTCTAATGCTGGAAATGATCACATTGACATTCCTGAGATTTATAAATCCCTCTCGTAGTTTTTACTGATTTACATAATTTTTAACCTACTGTATATAATAAGCTGTAATTGCTTTTTTACCTTTTTTAACCGACGAAGATCGAAGCTTTTTGATCGAAACGTCCTTTAAGAACATTTTGAACGTTGTCATACGTTTTTAGTTAGTCAGAGTCAACTTAATAAATATTTTTAATATATATATATATATATATATATATATATATATATATATATATATATATATATATATATATATATATATATATATATATATATATATATATATATACAACACGTGTTTCGCTGTTCCACAGCTCATCAGTGTAGCTTGGTACAATCTAGATATGGGCATGAGAACTCATTATACACAAGCGATTGCCGGTGACAACCGCTTGTGGGACAATCAGCGGTCATAATATTATATATATATATATATATATATATATATATATATATATATATATATATATATATATATATATATATATATATATTTTGGTTGATCCGTTTGAGTCGGACCATATTTGAGCAGAGAAATTCTAGCGGCCATTATTGATTTGTGATCAGAAGAACTAAAACATAAAGAGGTTTTTACGAAGGGTATACACGTTTGCGTAAAATAACAGGTACGTGTGTTATGTATTTAGACTCGCTAATTCCAAATCTGTTTTCAGAATTGAAATTGGTTAAATATTGATCGAGATAACGTATACAGTTTATTGTGTGTAATTTGCGTATATGTTTTCACTATTGATATATGCTGGATATTTGTGTATAAAGTGGACGGGTATTCTACGATTTAGCGATATATATATATATATATTATAATAGGTACGTGTGTTATGTATTTACACTCGCCAATTCCAAATCTGTTTTCACAATTGAAAACGGTTAAATATTGATCGAGATAACGTTCAAAACGAGGGATAGGTGACAAAACCCTAAAGGTCGCTTATAAGCTTGCTTATAACCATGGGTTGTTTTGTAACGCAACCAATGGTCTCGCTATTCCTATATGCTACCAGTAATCTTTTATTACATAATATACGACAATTTTATTATAGTATACAAAATATGTTTGTTAACAGGTTGTTTAAATAGTTAAGGTTTAGTTTGATTATTCACTGAGCTGGCTGTAGATGACATTGTAGTCGAAAATTACGTTTGGTAGTTTTTAAACTTTTTATCTTTTAACCTGTGTGTAAGACATATTATGAAGCGAACATTATGATGTATGTATTATATGTATATACATGTCTCATCTATTTTAAGGCACACCACACCAGTTTGTGGTCTGAAAAATATGATTCATATATTCCACTTGTAACGCGTATTTGTCTTCAATATTGGTGTACAGATGATCCAGAAGTGATCCATTATCGGTTGTAGGGAGGTAGATGCAACTTTTGCTGATATGAGGAACCAAATATTTTAACTATCTGCTGTTTCTGACCTTCATTTGATAGCCTGCAGTCAATGTTGAAATCACCACATATTATGCAAACTCTTGGGTAAATTTATCTAATAAGCCAGTTCGTAATGACCACTGCGCGTCAAAATGACGTGTTCTGCGTCGGGATAAAACTTATTTTAATTCATAACATCAGGCTGAAACCACAATAGACATTTGCATTTCTATTTACACTTGCAAATTCGTTATACTGAATTCCCCAGCTTGATATTATGAATTAAAATAAGATTTATCCGACGCACTGGCTTATTGTCATAGAATAGTCAAATGAACACTCTTTGTCCCAACTACATGTATGGTTGTCCAATTACGTCCTAAACTGTACATGTCACTTATGAGCTCTCAGCTGGAACTAATCAAAAATATGAATATAGAAATTCGCTTCGCGCGAAAATATTCGCCTAGTGCAAAACCGCCATAAGCGTCGAATCTCCACTGGACGGAAAATAAAATTTTCCTTTCTTATGTGAGATATCGCGTGGAACTAATTTTTAAAAAAGACAAAAGGAAAAGTCGAGTACAGTATGCAAGTACAGAATATGAGTATGCGGGCACAGAAGCGTTCCTGAGCGCACATCCCGAGCTTGCCAGTTGCTCCATATTGTAATATAATGTTTGCGGGTATTTATTTTGTTCTCACAGGGCCATTAGACAACTAATATACCTCATTATACCATTTTTGCTAATCTTACCTCCGTTGACGACAAACCAGGTCTGATTAGAACTAATCATACCCGATTTGACGCCAACGGAGGTACGATTACGAAAAATGAATTTTAATCAAATCATCATTCAAAGACTCAACACGAGGTCGAGGAACCTCGTCAGAAATTTCGCCAAAATTAATTTTGATACGGTAGATTAGTTGTTAATGGCCCTGTGAGAACAAAAGAAATACCCGCAAACATTATATTACAAAGGAATAGCATAAAAAGAGGTGCATTCCCTCAGGAATTTTACTAAATGACCCTCATCGAGCGGGACGTTTAATAGCTAATGCACCTCTTTTTATGCTATTACTTATAATAAACACAGTACTGCAATTCATTTACGAGTGATATGCCAACTAAAAGCAAATATAACCTATTCAAATCTTGTGAAATTGTTGTAAATCTAGAAGCCATTGATCACAACAGTTAGTCCCTCAAATGCAAGGAACAGTTGGGTGATTTTAGAAATGTTGATCGAAACGCAAAGTTGTCAAGTCAAGCGAAGATTTATATTTAGAAACGTAAACACTGAAGCCGGTAAAACAGAATCAGGGAGCAATTGTGCCTGAAACCTATATAAGAATAGAAACCATTCTAAGACACACCAGTATGGAAAGAAGGGAGAGGGAAAGCCAGAAATTAAAAAGTGAGCTAGAAGTATTCGATAATATTAAGTCTTCTAGAATCAAGTAAGGGATAGATCTTACTTCGTGTACCGAACACAGAAATTTGTAGCAGTAAATTTTAGTTAGCACTGTATAGAACTGGCTCGTTCTTTAAAAATCCCGTTTATTTTATCTATAATAGGTTAAATTGGAGAACTCCAGGACAAAAATAAACGGGATTTTTTAAAGAACGAAGCCGCTAGGTCAGTAGGAACAGAATACCGTAACGCTTACTATTAAAAGGTCATTAAACCGTGTCAAATTGTTGAAACTGATTGTCATACTAGAATTGCTTCGTTCTTTAAAATTACTTGGCTAAAAGTTATTAATAAATACGATTTATGTCAGTAAATTTAAGTAAAAAGTTGACGGATATTCTATAATCGCTCCTGGGTCTCTGAGCTATCAGTTGGCGGCTGGCCATGGCATTTGGTCATGCTATGTTAACACCTACAATCACTCTACTTACCCATGTGGATGGTAAGGTGCAGACCTGTATGTTGCTCAGTTTTCTGGCAGTTGCTCAGTTACTTGGATTCAGGTCTAAGGCCAATGATGTAACGATTCCCCGCCTTGACCTGTCTACCAAAGGTATGCACCTATCACACCGAGTTTATCGGTGGAATATTTATTGTATGTCTAATCGTTATTTTTATTATTTTATTTTATACATTTATGTATTTTATCATTTATTTTTTGGGAGGGTGGTGGGCAAATTTCCTCCGTACCCTTCCACCTTCTACTAGCTCTGCTACTGGGGTATATAGGTCTGGTTTAATGCTAAATACATTGAAAATTGATCATCTTAACGCTGACCTTATCATTTCATAATATTGACCTTATCCGTTTTTACGAAGGGTATACACGTTCTCGTAATATAAGAGACACGTACGTTACGTATGTAGATGCCGTAATTCCAAAACTGTTTTCAGAATTGAAATCGAGTAAATATTGGCCGAGGTAGCGTTCAAAATCTACATACGACGAACCGGCTTTCAAGGTTTGTTATCGACAGACGCGGTTTGGGCACTGGGGACCATGTATGGGGAAAAGAAACTCTAGCGGCGAGGGGATTATTTCTAGTTTAAAATAATGCTCGCCGAGTGTCCAAAAACTATTTTGGTTATTTACAATAACACTCGCCGAGTGTCAAAAAACTATTTTGGTTATTTAAAATAATGCTCGCCAAGTGTCCGAAAACTAATTTTATGCTCGCCGAGTGTCCAAACAGGAAAAAACTGACACTGAAAACTATAAATTGACACTTGGCGGCCCATATACAGGCCTGACGAGGGGGGGGGGGGGGTCAGCCTGGTCCTTGACCAGGGGCCTATCGCAAAAGGGGGCCCATTTTTAACAAAACAAAACAGTATATTATATATTATCTTAACTGTGGAACGATATATTCGGTTCTGTAATAATTAACAACTGAAGTTTTAGCATTAATCATTGCATTTCATTGATTCTCTGATGGTCTTATAACTGTAATGGACTCATGGCCGTCATGGGGGCCCTTAGTGCCATGGAAGGGGGGTCCTACAAATATGTTTTGACCAGGGGCCCAAAATGTCTCTCGGCGGCCCTGCCCATATATATGCACCGAGTGTGGTTTTACATCTCGTTCCCTATCTGGTCTGAAAAGTCACCTTCGGGCCCACAGGAATGTAGAAGCTGCATTGTAATTGCCTAATATGAGTACATTGAAGTGACAACCGCCATGTATGTATATATATATATATGTATATATATATGTATATATATATGTATATATATATATATATATATATATATATATATTTATAAAATAAGTCGTGTCTTACGCACGCTGTGATTGGTCAGTTACCGTGTTTATATCAGGCTATATAACATGGATAGATTACGCCATCGTGATACGCCATCAATTAGCCATCATACGCCATCAATTAGCCAGCATACGCCATCAATTAGCCATCATACGCCATCCATTAGCCATCATACGCCATCAATTAGCTACCATACGCCATCAATTAGACATCACGGCGCCATCATACGAGTAAGGAGAATTTACGTGTTGATAAAAAAGATATTTGTACATTTTATTTGCTTTCTACGGGTTATTTTATAAAAGAAATAGAAAACATTTTTATCCGTGTTCCCATACGTTATATAAACACTCGTGGAAGTTTGGGAGAACTCGAAATCGCGTGGAAACACTCGCCCTACGGGCTCGTGTCCCCACTATGATATCTCGTTCTCCCAAACTTCCACTCGTGTTTATATAACTGTATGTAAACACGGAAAATGTTTTCTATTTCTTATTTATATATATATATATATATATATATATATATATATATATATATATATATATATATATATTATATATATATATATATATATACTCGTGACTAGGCTCTCTGCAACGGCTTCCGTAGCTCAGTGGTCAGAGCACTGCACTAGCAATCGCAGGCTCGCGGGTTCAATTCCTACCGGAAGGCCGCTAAGTTGCATTTTTCGCAACTGGTCCCGGTTTGGTCTTAAAATGTATGTATTCCAACACTCGAAATTTTCCTTCACCATAAATCCTTTCAACATGTAGTTTGATCGAGTGAAATGCCAAATATTACCTATAATATACCAGAATCTTATCCCGGCATTACCACCATATATACAGAACTCGTGACTAGGCTCTCGGCAACGGCTTCCGTAGCTCAGTGGTCAGAGCACTGCACTAGCAATCGCAGGGTCGCGGGTTCAATTCCTACCGGAAGGCCGCTAAGTTGCATTTTTCGCAACTGGTCCCGGTTTGGTCTTAAAATGTATGTATTCCAACACTCGAAATTTTCCTTCACCATAAATCCCTTCAACATGTAGTTTGATCGAGTGAAATGCCAAATATTACCTATATATATATATATATATATATATATATATATATATATATATATATATATATATATATATATATATATATATATATATTATATATATATATATATATATATATATAATATATATATATATAATATATATATATTATATATATATATATATATATATATATTTAAAAAGTGAAAAGGCTGTCAGTAGTATAGCAAGTGGGGCTGCGAGCTCATTCGACCTCAACCGTGAATATAAATACCAAAACATCACCAAATTTGGCCAAGTCGCGACTCGACAAATTTGGTGATGTTTTGGTATTTATATTCACGGTTGAGGTCGAATAAGCTCGCAGCCCTACTTGCTATACTACTACAGCAATCGTTAGTCAATCTAAACACCCCTCCCACGTTTTCTACTAAATTGATGCCAAACACACGCGAGACTCACGAGACAACACCAAATCGCTATTTTAACGAAATACGACACGTTTCGTCAAAATTTAGAGAAAGTTTTGTGTCGTCATTTTCGCATTTGTGTTTGACAAACTATGACTGACGCGCTCTACCATTGTTTCAATTCGTGCGCGAAAAAAAAGCCACTAGATTGTGATTCTAGTGACGATGTTTAATAAATTTCAGCGAGAGAGCCACTAGAGTCTAGTGTTAAATAGATTTCATATGCGATACCTGCTATACGAATCAAGGTCACCTGTTGGCGTCGCTAACAACAACATTCCATTACGAATAGCGACTACGATTTTTTAAAAAAATGTTTTCGCTTTGAAAAAATATTTTCACTTTGAAAAAATATTTTCGTTTTAAAATATTTTTTTCAAAAAGTTGTGGTTGCTATTCGCAATTGAATGTTGTTGTTAGCAACACACCACGTACTCGTTACGATTGTACACTATAAATATCGTGAATAAAACACCGTTGTGTGAGTGGGCTCGCGCGGTTGTTATGAAACCACCTGCTAGCATGCAAATTAGTCCGCTCGCTCGCTATTTTCAGTGTTTGTCACCTCACTTCTGAAATGGTGGTCGTACACATATTTCGACGTTGTGATTCCTCCCGACAACAAGCCTAAGAAAGGCACATACGGTGTCACAATCGCGACAATGCTTTCGACGTCTTTTTTTAATAGCGGGTCTTTCTGCAACTCGTCATTTAGTTCGTCAGGATTTTCAATAGCGTTCAACCCATCCAGTAAGCTAGCGAATTTGCTGATTAACAAGTCGGTGAGAAAAGCGTTTGCGATCTCCATTCTCTTCAACTCGTGTTGGCGCCATATCTTGTCGATAACCTTTGCGGACGCTTTTTTAATGTACGCTTCAGATTGACTTACCACACCATCGCCAGACAGTCTAATAAGTTCGGCTCTCCTAACGTCGACGTCGTCTTCCACAGTCGGGGCACTAGCGGCTTGAGTATCCTCAACTAATTCCTCAATCGTGGGGTTTTCTTCACTTTTGCGTTTTACCATCACGCTATTACTTATACCTATATTTTATTGCGGAATAACAACTTCGTGACTGTATGGATAGCGCAGTGAGATTTCAAGTCTAGCGTACTTATTATTTTTTAATGCGGTCACAATCGCCAACGCTTCCTCTTTGCTAATGTTTCCAAGATAATCGTCAATAACAACCTTCATATCACTCCTGCTCGGACAGTAAAAACAAACGAGCTTACTAATGTTTTCTCTATACGGTTTTGCGATCGACGTCAGTTGTTGTGTGATGACAATAACGCTCAACATAAAATGTCGCGCACTAAAAGCCAAGTTGACCAATTGACTAGTCCTACTCTTGACGTCCTGCCCACTCGCACAGTCGTCCAACACGATCAGAGTGTTAGTACCTTTAAAAACGTTAGTCACACACTTGAGAACAGCGTCGACGTTGTCTTGCGCGCAGTCTATCGCTAACACGTCGGGGTCGCGCACATATTTCCAATCTTGATACGCTTTATTCCACTCGAAAGTAGGGCAAATCAACACGATGTAGTCAAATTTACCACGATACTCAGATTCCAGTGTGTTGAGTAAGTAATGCGTCTTACCACAAGCTGTCATACCAACAATTAGCGCATTAAACGGTGTCTCCATTAAATTGCGTTTGATTTAATACTGGATTGATTGCAACCCATTGTTCATAAAGTTGACCAACCCATCACTTATCACAAACACCCTGCACATGACATTTGCGGTCGTCGCTTTCTTTGTGATTTCAAGAAGCACGCCGGATTGTGTGTTTACAATGTTCTTGCCAGTGGCGACATTGCGATTATCTTGAACACTCCTCAAGTCGGTGACTAACGCAAAGCCATCTTTATAGAACTTCTGTATGGTCATGAACTGAGCGTGTTCTTCACCCAACCCAAACAGTCGTTTCGCTTCTGCATAGAACTTCGATTTCGGAATACCTTGTGAGTACACGCTATTTGGCACGCCTTCGATTGTGACTCTAACGCTCTCAATATTTGGGTAAAGAAACTCCTCGCTATCTGTTCGCACCTTACTCGTGAATAGCAACACAATTGCCTTCATGCTTTTTCTTGGAAGATTAATGTTTTCATTCACGATGGTTGTGCCTTTGTCCCATTCGGTGGTTTTCATCAACGTGATGTGCTCATATGACAAACTACGACCACTTGCGTAGCCCGACGCTATTTCGTCAGCGAGCTCCTGGTTATCAATCGTCTCATACTCAAGCTCAAGGTTCTCCAGAGTGTATCCGCCCACAGCGCTACCGGATTGCGCCACCATGATGTCTGTAGCTTTGGGAAGTGTGATCACATACTGCAAGTTGTTGTTCATGCTGAAAGGAGCGTACAACCCATGATCATTCATGATCTTGCCGAGCTTAATCCGCTGTTTCGTTCCAATCACACCAAACATTAACGCGTCACTAACTTTAGCGGCATTCCCACTCGTCGCACCACTGTCGTCCTTAGAAACTAGCTTTCTCAAGTTCTCACCACCAATACCATAGTCAATCATTTGGTCTCGCGCGGTAACACTTTCCCAAAGGTCGCGATAAACACCAGTGTAGTTTTCCCCATTGTTGTCGTACACAGTTTCCCCAGCTAGTCTCACGACAAGTTTCTCAACCAACAACTTACTAACGTTATTCAAGAACCAGCTTTTAGCGTTCGCGTTCTTAAAGTTGAACACTAGACCCAACGATCCAGGCACCAAGCAGCTACTAACCTTAAGCTTTGGTATATCAATGTAAAGTTCCTCACCAGGACTGACTTTATTGGGGTTCAACGTGATCACATGCTGTGTTCTCACCCCTCTTATGACACCCATGGTCGCTCGTCTAAAACCAGGGTTCAACTCTGCTGACGTGACGTTCATATACTTTACATATGTTTTATCGCTACCGTTTTAGCTTGTAATAATCATAAACAAACCACGCAAGTACCACCGCGAGTACCCACAGATTTTGAGCCAACCAAGCGAGACCCTTTGCACCCAACGTCAACGCGTCATAAACTAAGTTCGCCAATCCAACAGCCCATGGACCCATCTTCGTTATCGCGTTCTTAGCAGCCTGCGCGAACGACTTTATAGCTTTAGCGCCTTTCATAACAGCAGACCTACCAGTGATAATAACAGTTGTCACAATCCCAGCTATCGTAATCGCTAAAGCGCTCAACCCAACCATATTTTCTTTAGCCCATTTCTTGAATCTCTCTAACCTGGACAAGTCGTTGTCTCTGACCTCGTCGACAATAATTTTATTAGCTTCTTCGTGTTCTGGTTTGAGACCCTCGTGAAGTCGTATGTTATCCGCTTTCAACTCGGCTGTCTCACTAATGTTTTTATACTGCCGTTCTCTCACTGGGTCAGTCTCATTTAAAGCTTTCAAGCGGTAGCTATCAGCCATGATCTCTAAGGAATTTATCTTCACATCGTTTGGACCACTTGGATTCAATACACCTGCGAGTTCTCTTATTCCCTCTTCGCTAGCGACCGTCGCGTTTAGCTCACTCTCTCGTGACTCTACTTCGGCTTCAACCTTATCACTAGCGGTAGAAACTATAGCGTCTGTTAAATCTTCTGTTGGCGCTATGTCCTCAGACCTCAACTGTGCGTCAACCACGCTACTTGACGTGTTTTTGTGTTCTTCTATAGCCCCATCAACTAAGTCCTCAAACGCCCCAATAAGTTCAACGTTAGCTTTCACTCTGCTATAACCAAATTTCCCAAAGTCTCCACCCTTCTTTCTAACGATGATTCTCTTACCTTCAAACTCGACGCCTATCATGTTACCTTTCCTACCATTGACCACCCTCAACCCATCGATAAGTCTCTT
Source organism: Chrysogorgia sp. JL179-B06 (assembly GCA_035772405.1). Taxonomy (NCBI): domain Eukaryota; kingdom Metazoa; phylum Cnidaria; class Anthozoa; order Scleralcyonacea; family Chrysogorgiidae; genus Chrysogorgia; species Chrysogorgia sp. JL179-B06. The sequence goes on from JAYKKM010000180.1 coordinate 1,658,552, forward strand.
CGATTTCGGTCCGTCTCCCTTCCTAATGTCCACGTTCATAACATTTTTGAGGAAGTCTTTCTTATCGCTTCTTTCTGCCGATAAGAACATCTTTTTGTCTTTCAACATCGATGGTACACCGTCGCGTGTGTCAGATGACGTTCCCTCTTTTTCAATTTGTCTGCCGACACGTCTTCTAAGCTTGGTGAAGTCATCATCAACAACTGCTGAGGATCTCGTGTCTGTACCCCTTATTGTCACCGTTTTACCATCGTCAATAAACGACGTCTCTTTTTGCCTTCTAGCTAGCGTACTTCTTATCTTATACACAATGCCGATGTTGCTATCATAATTAACACGAACGCCACTCGGCATATTTTTCGCTTTGTACGCAATGGTTACCCCGTCGAGCCACTCATTAGTATCGGTGAGCTCCTCTTCTAATTGCTCATTAGTGGAGTCATTGTACTCACTGAATTCTTCCATCTCGATCTTGTCGGAACCTTCCCCACCTTCAGCCATATTACATTAGCTCACATTTTGAACATCACTTTCTGGCGTCCATAAGTCACGTTTGCTTTTAGTTCAAATAATTGTACGCAAGCCACGCGAACGTCACCGCGAACACCCACAGATTTCGAGCTAACCAAGCGAGACCCTTTGCGCTTGTCACCAGCGCGTCATAAACTAAGTTCGCCAATCCAACAGCCCATGGACCCATCCTCATTATCGCGTTTTTAACAGTCTGCGCAAACGACCTCGTGGTCATAGCGCCTCTCATAACATTAGACCTCCCAGCGATAATAATGGTTGTTATAATCGCAGCTATTGCAATCGCTAAAGCGCTAAACCCAACCATATTTTCTCTAGCCCATTTCTTGAACTTCTGCAACCTGCCAATGTCAACTTCCTGTTGCTCTCTAACTTCCTCCACTTGTCGCTGTTCGATAGTCGTGTCTCTAGCCTCTTCAAGTCCAATCGTTCTTTCAGCTAGACTGATGAACTCTTCGTGCTCCTCAACCGTGAGGTCTTTTACTGCGAGCTCTGCTATTCTTTCATTCGTTTCGCCTATCGCTTCTTGATAGTGATCCGCTTCTGTTTGTAGTGCACCAGTGTCACCTGTTCTTGATTCAGGCACCACACTTGGGTTGAGCGCACCATTCAATTCACGGTTCTCATTTGGTGTTAGTCCAGGTATCGACTCGTGCTCTGTGGGTGTGGTGTCTAACAATGGCATACTCCTCGCGTCTTCTTCACGGTCTTTTACGTTGTCACTAGTCCGCGTTGTGGGATCACTAAAAAACCTCCACATACGTTGACGAAGTCTTCTATTACGCTCGACTTTTAGTCCACCCATCACTTTAGTTAGTCTAGTTATCCTAAACATTGAGGCGTTTGGATCACCCCCAATTAGCTTGCGCTCTTGAATGGCTTTTTCGTAACTATACTCTAGTTCATCGTCAGTGAGATCTTTGTGTTCGTTAGAGCCCTCCGTCTCGAGGTCGTCGAAGCCGCCTTCAGCCATACTACACTAGCTCACATTTTGAATATCGCTTTCTGGTATCCACGAATTATGTTTGCTCTCATAACCCAACCATTTGACCAGCGCCATCTTCTTCCCTCTGACTTTCTTTCTTTTCAACACCTTTTCAACTCTGTACACATCGTCACCAGGTTTCTTATTAACCAGCGATAATTCCTGTTCATAAAATTTCCCAATAATCTGTTCACCGCTTATATCCTCAATTTCGTACACATTCGGATCGCCACGAGTAACCTTCACCACTTTAAACAGCTCTTCAGTGAAGTTGGCTTCATAGCCCTTTGTGAACACACTCTTGTATTTACTAATTCTCACTAACTCGCCAACTCTAAACTTTGGCAATGGGGTGTCTGCAAAATGATGACCAAACAAAGTGGTCCACACTTCACCCTCATTTGACTTATTGACATCCTTCGGTTTCATCATAATGCTTCGATTCACATTACCATTGTAATTGCTCACAAACTGATCAAGAACGTCAATCCATTTGTACGTTCCACGAGCATAAAAGTACTTCCACATAACGCTCTTGAGACTTCTATTAAAGCGCTCAACAACAGCAGCTTTTTTATCGCTCTTAGTGCTGAAATACCCAACACCATGTTCTTTCAGCAAACTTTTAACACCAACGTTATAGAACTCAAGTCCGTCGTCAAATTGCGCTAACTTAGGTGTGGTTCCAAACCGATCTTTAAAGTCACTCAATAGCTCTCCAACAGCCTTAGTCATGTTCTTAGTGTCTTTTCTGTAAACTGCAATGCCAAAAGCGTATCTACTCAATATTTCAATGCCTGTCAATACCCAATAATACCCTCCATTCTGTTTTGAGTACTTACTCATGTCCACTAAGTCCATTTGGAGCTCCTCACCAAGAAATCCGACAAAAGTCGCACGGAATTTATGTCTTCTCACAATAGGTTTGTACCTAGTGTAAGTGTCCTGCGTGGTCAACCATTCTTTCACTGTTTTTCTAGTTACTTTCAATCCGTCTCCTAACGCGCTTTGATACAACCTCTCTGCACCACTGTACCCAGTCTTAGGATTATAATAAATATCTCTCAACCCTTGTTCTGTTTCCACACCAAGCTCCATATAATTCACACAATATACAGTTCCAATAGCACCGCGCCAATTTTGAGACCACTGTTATTTGGTTTGACGCGAAACGTCATACTCGAGTAAACGCCTTTTTTAATACCCACCTTTGACTCAATATCCACATGGCGTTGCACTGACCCCTTCAAAGACTGTTCAGTGGGTATTGGTAACGTTGTGATCACATCACTGCGCTTCCCATCAATACCCACATTGCTCTCGGTTTCGACAACGTCACACGAAACCTCTATGTACTTCAGACCTTTATACATGTCGACCTCGTTCGGGCTAGTGTGCCACTGTGAGTCATTCTGAATCACCTCACCCTTCGCGAAACCAAGTAGAGGTCCAATGGTGTCTAACACAGCTGAGCTACTAACCTTAACCCTACACTTGCCTGTTGGTGTTAGTTTCTCTATCTCAAGATCCACCCTACGCTCGTTAGACTCATGTTTCAAGACTTTGACCAATGCGTCGAAGTTAAAGTACCCCTCGCCCACTTTAATCTTTTTAAAAGAGCCAACCCTAGAGTTATCCAGCGTGAAGACCTGAATGCTGTCGTCGTTTGTCGTGTTATGGTAGTCCCAAAACACAGTGGCTGTCTTGACCACAATGTATGGGTTATCGTGTATGACCATCATCGCGCTGTCAAAGGACACGACTTTTTCCGCACCTTCAATGAATACCGTCAACTTTCGCATTATGTATAACATACAGTATATTATATGCAGAAAGCCCTTCGTGAGTACTATGGAAAGTACTACAAACTCGCGATGGCTAACACGTTAAAGGCTACACACAACGCAAAGGCAGACCTCATCAAAAAGTACCCCCACGCTACTTTAAGTAAGTTTGAGTTCAATCCAAATATTTCACAAGACGGTAAAATCATGAGTGTCGACGTGTATTTCAGAAACAATGACATCCTTAGCACAGACATAACCAGCGCAACCTTCAAAAATGATAAAAACATGTGGAAGTGGCTACACAATAGCAAGTTCCCAATAATATGGCAAGGTGGTGGGACTATCCAACCATTGCCAAAAGGTCACAAGAACCACTGGGGACTTTGGGATGGCTATCCAACAGAAAATGTGTTGAATTATCCAGTGAACAACTTCAAAGTTTTTGTTAACCAGAGTAGCTACTTCATGTCAAAGCTACCAGTCTTACAAATCACCACATCAAAGACAAAATCAGAGTGGGATGACAACGAATCTTACTACCGTGTCGTGTTTGCAACGTATTGTGCGAGTTTCTGTTGTGGGGTGTCATTACAACATTTATCAGTGTCACAAGAAGTTCACCCCGTGGTCACAAGTGTAATGAGATTTCATTTGTACTTCACCATTAGAAGACTTCTCAGAAGAATGGAGGGTGGTGAGACCATGAGATCAATAAGTAGAGAATTCAACGCTTCCGAATTGTACGGTAAGATTTCTAAGATTCCCAGAAAACATTATTACCAGAATAAAGTCCTGAGCGATGGCACTTTAGGCGAATCTAGAGTCTTCACACTCAACGACACCCATAACGACTACAAACGATACGTCGCGCGACTCTCAGACGGCTTTACCAACATTGGGCTGCAATATCTAAATCAAAGCATAGAAGCCTTTGTGTACTCCACACTTGGTGCGCAAGCGAGAACACGTGTGTCAGTCGTTGGTGGTTCTGCAGGGAGTCTGGAAACCCAACAAGAGTTCCGAAAGTTGTTCGCTGACAGTGTCATCAACTATGACGTGTCGACATGGATTCTCAACATGAATAAATCGATTAGAGACACCAACGTTGTCCAAAATCTTGCAGTGTCGCCAAGCACGTGGTTAATGCCAAGTAACGTAGTGATACTCAAGAATAAAATCGCTGGGCACAACAACTTATTAAAGATTGCTACAGAGTCCATGAAATTTGGAGTGAACACTCGCTTGAACACAACAACACCAACAATTACGGCTAAAAAAGTCCACCAAGAAAATGTGGTGACTCACTCATTAGTAGTACCAACGACCGTGAGGAAAAAAGCTCACCAAGAAAGTGTGGTGGTACCAACGACTGTGGCTAAAAAAGTTTACCAAGAGAGTGCGGCACCACTTCCCACGAGAAAAGCAGTGGCCACAAGTAAGTCAGACACAACAACGCTGGCGATAGTGTTAGGGTTCTCAGCAGTCTCTGGCTATCTACTAACCAAATACACCTTGAAGTAGTAATGAGTCTAAACTACGGGTATGAGTCTGACGACCCTCACGATAAAATACTAAAGAGGACGAGAAGACATCTGGACGAAGATCCTAAATTAAGCGCGACCGGTGGAAGGATGTCTGGAATAATAGACATGCAAGGCTCAGCGATAAAAAACGTGGCAGACCCAGTCGATGACTCAGACGCTGCAAATAAAAGAACTCTAGAGCAACTGTTAGCAGGTTTCCTCAAGAGTCAGTCCTATAATGTTGTGCTCGACTTCAACGTTAGCACACACGCCTTGAAAAACGTGGAATTTCACACCAATGGTTCAAACAAAGTGAAAGCCATTGGTGAAACAAGTAAATTAGTGCAAAACAACCCAACTTATGGTCCTATTGTTGGCATCAGCGGTGTAAGCCAAAGTTTTCTATCCCCTGTGTTAACACCAATCCCACTTGAGTCAGGTCTTCATTTTAACTGCCCCAGTATGCAGTGGTGCGATCTCTCCATTTTTGTCGTAGTGAGGTTACCCACTCGCACCGCTGGATCAAATTGGGAGACAATTATATCAAACGACGACGGTCAGTGGGATAAGTTCATAGGGTACAAGACTGGTATGACTAATGGACTTGCGTATGGTGGTAGCATCCCAGCAATGGAGAGCATATGCACTATTCCGAGTGGCGTTGACATAAGTAAAATGCATATGATATCAATACACTGGCAAATGGACAATTCACACGTCAGAGTCAACAACGTTAAGTCAACCGATTCAGACTTCATAGCGAATATGAAAAAAATAGGCACACCCTATGGAACGATTTTTGGAATACATCGACCAAGAATACCACTCGCACCTTATGCATACCCATCATTGATAGAGCTCTACGGTGTGAAAATCGTGAGTGGTTACATGACGAGCCGAGACATCATAATCATGGGTGGAGAAATGATGAAGGAATATGGTGTAAAGTAAATGGGAGCATGTTTTTCGAGACCTCGTGAAATATATAAAATAAATAAAACGACTGACCACATGTTCAAAGCTGGTGGATCGTTTGGTCGCGGTGACGTTACTCTCGAGCTCCACGCTGAGATTGGTATGAGGTCTAAAAAGACTTACGGCAAACCTATTATGTTGCCAGAGTCAGACACTGTGGGAGTGGTAGGAGACGTGACCTAAGTTAAAATGGGTTGGCTTAGAAAACTGGCTCGTAACATTAGAAACTTTTTCAGACGACGTAGAAAACTGAAGACTAATAAAACACACCTGCTGCATTGGTACACAACAAACCAGATCTATAAAAAACCTGACACCTATGTCGAGTAGTTTTTTTTTGTGGGAGACTATAATATAGCGATGGCTTCCGCAATACTCCAACTATTCGATTTCGATGGTCACCAAATCACAACGGTTAATCACAACGGTGACATATGGTTCAAAGCGAAAGAAGTCGCAAGCGCTCTAGGTTACGCTCGACCAAAAGATGCAGTCAACGACCACGTCGAACCTGATTGTAAAATGAAGATAGAGCAGGCCTCGTTTATCAACGAACTTGGAGTCTACTCATTGGTGTTCTCAAGTAAAATGGAGCGTGCGAAACACTTCGGAAGGTGGGTGCGCTCAGAGGTCTTGCCAAGCGTTAGAAAAAGTTTAGCCGACGTTGGTCTCAAACACAATCAGTTTAAAATGATCACCGAGTTCGACCTTCATACGAAAGTTGTTGGTTTTCTTAGGAAATATTATCCAGAAGCTATTTTGATAGCTGCTTGTGGTGAGAATCAAGACACTTCGAGTAAAAGAATAAATTCGTGGAAAAAAGGTTATCAACGTGGGACACCCGACTTGATTATTGCCAATGCAAACCGACAGCACAGCGGACTCGTGATTGAGTTCAAGAATCCAGGTGGCACAGGCAAGACATCTGAAGAGCAGGAGTCTCTGCTACTCAGATATAAATCCGCTGGTTATCTAACACTCTTGTGTGACTCGTACGACGACGCTATTACGGCAATAATAAAATATTTCTTTGACGTTGGGTTTCAGTGCTCTCAGTGTTTTCGTAAATTTAAAAATAAATCAGCGTTGAGTAACCATGAGAGACGTTATTGTAAAGAGACTTTTTAGACAGCGAGTAATAAGTCGAATTAACGCTCGTTCTTGTCGTTGAGACAACTGCTCTAGTATTTTTTAAAGACGTTTTTTAACTCGGTGAAAGGTGTCTGCAAAACTTTCTCTACTTATTTCACAAACCTTCTGACCACTGTGTGAAAAAATGTTTCTATGACATTGAGCGCTTCATGTGACCAATGTCTAAATTTAAAAAGTGGGGTATCCGAGAACACCCTTAATTTTGTGTGGAAGGATGATGACGTCTGCACACTGCGCGATATTGCTCAGCACCACCAACGAATGACGGTCCTGGGTTGTGTCTCCAATTGAATGGCGCTTCAACAGTTGTTCCGTAAGTGTCGCGACAAACGGCGCAATACGCTTTTAGAAAGGTGATGTCGTCTGCTACTGAGAACAACGTGTCAAGTTCACCAAGTCTTTTTAAATGCTCTGTTGTTATGAGACCACAAATAATGACGTGAATGCCGGCTTTAATGTATTCGCGAATAATTGGGAGTAGATCAGAGTACCAATGGCCTTCGTCAATTCCGATGACGTCATAATCAGCTATCTCGGAAGAACTCGGAAGGTTGGTGATTAACTTCGCAGGTAAACTGTCTGATCCGACAACAATGGTCTGACGATGCGTGGAGAACGCGTGGTCAGTTCGCCTAGTGTCACCCGTGTTGTTCATGTAGAGGACTTTGAGTCCTGATTTACTTAACGTGATTAACCTGCGGAGAGTCTCTGTCGTTTTTCCTGCGAACATGGGACCAATCACGATTTCTAGTTTACCGACTTTCTTCATGATTACTATACCTCCAGATAAATATTTTTTATTGTGGTGGTGGAAACCGTCGTTCCATGTTGAATATCCGCTGGAGCTCTAAGTTTTAATGTGTTTGGTCTGGAACTGTGAGACACCTGTGAGGTCAACTGTGAGACACCTGTGAGGTCAACTGTGAGTAAGATAACACGTGATAGTGTATTAGATGGTTGAAGACTCACAGACGGCTGTCGACGCTAAGATCACAGCTGATGTGAAAAGTGTTAAGGTGAAGGACCCAAAGCGCGTCGCCGCTGGTAAAAAGTTGGCTGAGATATCGAAAGCCGCGAAAGAAAAAAAAATGCGTGAAATGATAGTCAACGAGGAACAGGGTGGTGAGTGGAGCTATGGTTACATTGTTGGAACACTTGGTGTAATCATTGCCGCTGCTTCGCTATGGTACACAATTAGCAGTGAAGAAGAACCTGTGAGTACTACACCAGCACCTGCGTCAGAGAACCACAAAACTCATCGTCCAGCGTTAGACACATTTGATTCTTGAACAAAACACACGACAATGTATATATGGCTGCGATCGATCGAAAAGAACTTATGAACGAATTGTACGATGCGCTACTTATTACGACTGGTGCTGTGGCAGTGAGTATGATTTCTAGAAAGGCTTTGGGAGAACCATTGGGAACACCAGAGACAGTTAAAGGCACAGTGAAACTTGCTGTAGCTGTTGGCGTAGGAACGCTGTTAGTAAAATGGATGCAATCGAAAAAGTGGATACCGACAGATCCATTCAAATCGACGTAAGTTAATGGTGAGTGTTGTGGCTGGAGGGATATTTAATGCAGTGGCTTTTGCAGGCGCTGGCTTTATGTTTTCGAAATTTAATCACTCAGGTTATGAAGCTGAGATGAAAAGACATAACCATGCGTTGGAACAGCTAGCCAGTGCGAAAGAAGTGTGGTATGAGAATGAAGTCGCTAAGAAAGATAAGATCCAGCGCTTGCGACAACGGCTCTCTGACGCTAATGCTGACATCAATGACACAAACCACGCGTTGGAAGAACTTAGAAGCGTAATGACCATACAGTACAGCGGACGAGTGTTCACTAACTCCCCGAAGATTGCGGATTACTACCAACCGAGTGCGGAAATGAAGGAATACCAATTATTGTTTGTTAGCGCGCTAGGTTTGGGTAGTGGAATAGCGGTGTGGGTACTAGTTCGGTGAAAAAATGTTTGAGTAGTATAAGAGCGATGGACAAACTTATGAGGCAGATGAGCTACGGCTACACAATTGACGAGATCGCGAGTGAGACGCAAGTTGAGTGTGGAGACACCCCCAGGCTTTACTACTGCTCGGATTGCGACGTCGTGAAAAACGTAAGTGACTGCGGTGGGTACGCGTGTCCAAAGTGTGGCGACATCGAATGGGGTTACACTCAGAGTTACAGCGACATGAGACTCACACGACTAAAAAGCGTTCACAAACGGTCTTGGTGGATGGGGAGGAGACTACGGAACGTTGTGAAGGGTGAGCACCTTGAGTTGATAAAAGAGGACTTCTTGAAAGTTGTCAATGCGCTGCACTCATGCAACTTGATAAAGGGTAGAAACGTCAGCAGATACGGGTACTACATTATTAGGTTGTGTCATAGAAGACAATTAGAGACACTCAAGAAGGTGTCAGACCTCAAAGACGGAAAGGTAAAAGAGAGGTTTGACGACAATCTGTTTGGGGTGGTGTATCCAAAGTTGGGGTGGCGTGAAAGTGGCGATCGTTATTACAACGAGTGGGTTAAGAAAAAAAGTGTAGTATAAGTATAAGCCAATGAGTCGGACTGTGAAAACCCCACTGACAAAAAGACAAGTCGAGGTTGGTGGGCGGACGCATAAGAAACTCGCTAGAACTGGTGCGACTCGAGGTAGCTACACGAATGCAGACGCTGTGAACCTACTAACAGATAGAGCGACCAACGTTCACGGCTTTTTTGGAGACCAAGAAACACAACCCACAGTTGAGGACCATAGTGACACGTCGTCGACGCAGCTGTTGGATCGAGCACTGAGAGGGTTCACAAGGTCCTATGGAGTCGAGGTAATTGACGACAGAGACATCAATCAGGTAAATGGTAGTAGAAGTGCTGTCACTAACCTTTTGAGACGCGAGCTGGGTGAGACCAACGGAATGAAAGTGGTAGAGACAGTCAAGGTCACTTTTGAGAAAGTTTTAGAACTTGATAAGACCACATACAAAACTGCCTACTTTAACAGCGAAACGTTCGTCGTCATTAACGAGCATGACATCGAGGGTGTCGCCAATCGTGGGTCGGAGCAGATTTTGACGCGGATAGCTGGGTGGTTATCTGAGGGGTCTGGATGGACTATCGACAAAATAGATGCACACTACGTTAATGTCGCTATTTACAGACCTTTGCATGGGAGTAGCTACATTGTGTTGCCAAAGGAGCTGCGCAACAGTATGAAGGGCTTGGTAAACGTAAATAACGGGGATGACAACGAGTGCTTTAGATGGTGCCACCTTGCACACAAATTTCCTGTTGGAAAAAACTCTGACAGAACGTCAAAGTACGTCAGACATGCCAGTGAGCTGAACTACGACGGAATTGACTTCCCAGTCACACTCAAAGACTACAACAAGATCGAAAAGGCAAACGATATTAGCATCAATGTTTTTGGGTACGAAAATAAGCAGCCATTCCCTGTGTACGTTTCTAAGGAGGCGTATCCTGACCATATGGACCTATTGTTGATAACTAATGACGTGGGCTACAAGCATTATGTGTACATTCGCGATTTTAACAAATTCATGTACCGTCAGACAGAGCATAAGGCGAGAAAGCACTTTTGCAGGTATTGTTTACAGTGTTTTAGTCGCGAGGACGTGCTTGAACGCCATGTGGAAGTGTGTTTGGTCATTAATGGGAAGCAAGCTATTAAAATGCCACAAAAAGGCGCGAAAGTAAAATACGAGAATTTTAGCAGACAATTAAATGTACCATTTGTGGTGTACGCAGACTTTGAGGCTATCACACAGAAGGTGCACACAGCAACACCATCAAGCGAGAGTAGCTACACAAATGCTTACCAGAGGCACGTTGACTGCGGTTATGGGTATAAACTGGTTTGTTGCTACGACGACGAGTATAGTAAGCCAGTGAAAGTGTATCGCGGTGAAAATGCAGTTAACAAGTTCATTGGGGAGATGTTAGAAATTGTCGAATATTGTAAAGAGACATCTGAGAGTCACTTTAACAAAGAAATGATACTGACTGATGACGATAAGAAGAACTTTGACGAGGCTAAAAGTTGCCATATTTGCAGTGTTGAGTACACTAGCGCTGACGTTAGAGTTAGAGACCACTGCCACGTGTCAGGTAAGTACAGAGGGTCCGCACATTGTGAGTGTAACGTGAACTTTAGATTGACTGATAAAATCCCTGTGATCTTTCATAACTTACGCGGCTACGATAGCCATTTCATTATGCAGGAGATTGGCAAGTTTGGTCAAGACATAAATGTGATACCGAACAACATGGAGAAGTACATGGCGTTCATGCTTGGAAAAAACTTGGTATTTTTGGACAGCTTCCAGTTCATGAGTAGTGGTCTAGACAACTTGGTGAGGAACCTACCAAGGAACGCTTTCAAATACACGTCAGAAGTGTTTCGTGATGAGGGGTTGGCACTTATGACAAGAAAGGGGGTCTATCCCTATGATTACATGGACTCCTTTGAAAAATTCGACGAAAGCGAGCTACCCTCCAAAAAGGACTTTTACAGCGTTCTGAATGACGAGCACATTACGGAAGAAATGCATGAGCGCGCTTGCAATGTGTGGGACTACTTCGACGTTGAAAACATGGGTGGGTATCACGACCTGTACTTGAAAAGTGACGTGCTCTTGCTTGCCGACGTTTTTGAGAACTTTAGAAAGACATGCCATCGCGAGTATAAATTAGACCCTTGCCATTATTTCACATCGCCTGGGTTGGCTTGGGATGCTATGCTGAAGATGACTGGAGTGGAGCTTGAGTTATTGTCCGACATCGACATGTTCCAGTTCGTAGAGCTAGGTATGCGTGGTGGTGTGAGCTACATATGCAACAGACATGGCGTGGCGAATAATAAGTACATGGAAGGGTATGACAAAGAGCAAGAGTCGAAGTATTTGATGTACCTTGACGCCAACAACTTGTATGGATGGGCAATGAGTCGAAGCCTACCTACGGGCGGTTTTAAATGGTTGACTAAGAAAGAAATAGAGAAGGTTAATCTATGCGACTATCACAACAACAGTGAAAAGGGTCTGCTGCTTGAAGTCGACTTGGAGTATCCAACTCATTTGCATGACCTACACAACGATTACCCGGTGGCCCCTGAGAAGATGGAGATAACTGTTGACATGTTGTCGGAGTACTGCACGAAAATCAAAAATAAATTTAATGTGAGTGTTGGCGGCGTGAAAAAGTTGGTGACTAATTTAATGGACAAAAAAAAGTACGTGTGTCACTATAGAAATCTGCAGTTGTACACGGGTCTTGGACTAAAAATCAAAAAGGTGCATAGGGTCCTACAGTTCGACCAGTCCAAGTGGTTGGGTAAGTACATCGACTTTAACACAGTCAAGAGAACCGCGGCTAAGAACGCTTTTGAGAAGGATTTCTTCAAGTTGATGAACAACAGTGTGTTCGGAAAAACGATGGAGAACTTGAGGAAGCGTGTGGATGTAAGATTAGTGACCACCGAGAAAAAGTTAGAAAAGCTTGTCTCAAAGCCTACGTTTGTGTCTTGCAAGATATTTAGCGAGAATTTAGTCGCTGTCCACAAAGTCAAAGAGACGCTGACATTAAATAGACCTGCATACGTGGGTATGTGCATACTAGACTTGAGCAAAACGTTGATGTATGACTTCCACTACAACTACATCATGAAAAAGTACTCTAGCGTCACCTGCAGATTACACTTCACCGACACTGACAGTCTGTTGTACTCAATCAAAACTGGCGACGTCTACTCTGACTTCATGGAGGAGCGCGAAAAGTTTGACAATAGCGATTACCCCGCAGACAACCCGTTCGCTTTCAAAGAGAACAAGAAAGTTATTGGCAAGATGAAAGACGAGTGCGCTGGAACACCAATTATTGAGTTCGTTGGGTTGCGCAGTAAAATGTACAGCTATTTGAAAGAGGATGGGGGTGGTGGGAAAACCGCTAAAGGTATTAGAAAGAATATAATTAAAAAAGTGATCAAGCATGAAGATTATAAAAGTGTGTTACTTGAGCAGAAACAATTGCGACACACAATGAAGACCATTAGAAGTGTCAAACATCAGCTAGGTAGTTACGAAATTAATAAAGTGTCGCTATCCTGTTTTGATGATAAACGATACCTTTTAGAAAATGGTATTGACTCCTACGCGTACGGTCACAAAAACATTGTAGTGAGAGACATACCTTAAACACTGCGACGCGATTCCCATAAGGTCACTCTCCCCACGCGTGCGAAATTGTAAACGCTTTTCCCACCGACTTGTTAATCAGCAAATTCGTTAGCTCACTAAACGGGTTGAACGCCATTGAAAATCCTGACGAACTAAACGACGAGTCGCAAAAAGACGTCGAAAGCATTGTCGCGATTGTGACACCGTATGTGCCTTTCTTAGGCTTGTTGTCGGGAGGAATCACAACGTCGAAATATGTGTACGACCACCATTTCAGAAGTGAGGTGACAAACACTGAAAATAGCGAGCGAGCGGACTAATTTGCATGCTAGCAGGTGGTTTCATAACAACCGCGCGAGCCCACTCACACAACGGTGTTTTATTCACGATATTTATAGTGTACAATCGTAACGAGTACGTGGTGTGTTGCTAACAACAACATTCAATTGCGAATAGCAACCACAACTTTTTGAAAAAAATATTTTAAAACGAAAATATTTTTTCAAAGTGAAAATATTTTTTCAAAGCGAAAACATTTTTTTAAAAAATCGTAGTCGCTATTCGTAATGGAATGTTGTTGTTAGCGACGCCAACAGGTGACCTTGATTCGTATAGCAGGTATCGCATATGAAATCTATTTAACACTAGACTCTAGTGGCTCTCTCGCTGAAATTTATTAAACATCGTCACTAGAATCACAATCTAGTGGTTTTTTTTCGCGCACGAATTGAAACAATGGTAGAGCGCGTCAGTCATAGTTTGTCAAACACAAATGCGAAAATGACGACACAAAACTTTCTCTAAATTTTGACGAAACGTGTCGTATTTCGTTAAAATAGCGATTTGGTGTTGTCTCGCGAGTCTCGCGTGTGTTTGGCATCAATTTAGTAGAAAACGTGGGAGGGGTGTTTAGATTGACTAACGATTGCTGTAGTAGTATAGCAAGTGGGGCTGCGAGCTTATTCGACCTCAACCGTGAGTATAAATACCAAAACATCACCAAATTTGTCGAGTCGCGACTTGGCCAAATTTGGTGATGTTTTGGTATTTATATTCACGGTTGAGGTCGAATGAGCTCGCAGCCCCACTTGCTATACTACTGCTGTCGCTACTCGAGTTTCACGCTTACACGCGATCGTCAGGCAACTGACAGACTCGATCTAGTTACACTCTATTTACATGATGAAACTAGGTATCGTGTTACATGTCTACATTTGCTAAAGAGTTCAGAGCGTCTGTTCAATAGTTCGTGTTTCCGGTCCTTCAGTATAATTAGTTTCTCCTCCAAGCACAAGTTGCACCTTCGCGAGCCGATTTTGTAGGCGGTAATTCTCTTTCTTATCGACCAATTAATCTTGCACGCGCGCTTCGAATCTTTCAATTTCCAAATGTACTTAGACAGTTCAGTTTCATTGGCGTATTTTCTGTGCGAAAACGACTTGGTGTGGTTTCTGTATCTCACCTTGAGCGGGCCGCTCGTCACGCCTACGTATGATTTCGTTTCGTTGTTGTCAGCTGTTGTGACATCGGCCTGGTAAACCACGCTAGCTGACAGGCATTTCTTCTCCACCGGGCATGCTTCTGGTTGTCTGCAGTTGCATTCATTTGTGTTTTTAGTACTCGTTTGTTCTTTGGCGTGTTGGTTGAGTATTTTGTTGTTGTGTTGGGAAATGAAAGATTTCATGTTTGGTAGGCAGCTGTAGCTGACTCGTACAGTATGTCGGTTGAATATGCTGTGTAGTTTGTTGGAAGGAGGGAAATGTTTGTCAAGTAGTGATAGGAAGTCTCGTCCTATGTTCGTTTGGGCGTTCTTGTTAAATGGCGGGTTGTACCAAATAGCGTTGCGTTGTCTGTTGCGTTTTCGTTGTTGGTTGTGAGTGGGGTGGTCGTTTTCGTTCTGCGCGGGTGATTCGTATGTGAGGTTTGTGTCAAAGTTGCTATGTTTTAAAGCGTCGTTGTAGAGCGGTGCGGCGGCGTCAAATGTTCGTTTGTCGCATGAGAGTTTGTTAATGCGTTTGTTGATTGATAGTGGTAGCTGGCGTAGTATCGAAGGTGGGTGATTTGATAGTCGGTTAACGTAAAGTGGATCGTCGTTAGGTTTTCTGTATGGTTTGTACGTATCGTCAGTTAGGTCAAACGTTATGTCAAGAAAATTTACTCGTTTCAAGTTAGCAGCGGCTGTGATTTTCATACCAAAATCTGCGAAAATTTGGATGAGATCTTTGCGTGCCTTGTCTGCCAATCTGCCGGAGGTGGTGGTGATGGCTACTAGCATCACCACCGTGGCATCACCGTGGCATCACCACCACCTCCGGCAGATTGGCAGACAAGGCACGCAAAGATCTCATCCAAATTTTCGCAGATTTTGGTATGAAAATCACAGCCGCTGCTAACTTGAAACGAGTAAATTTTCTTGACATAACGTTTGACCTAACTGACGATACGTACAAACCATACAGAAAACCTAACGACGATCCACTTTACGTTAACCGACTATCAAATCACCCACCTTCGATACTACGCCAGCTACCACTATCAATCAACAAACGCATTAACAAACTCTCATGCGACAAACGAACATTTGACGCCGCCGCACCGCTCTACAACGACGCTTTAAAACATAGCAACTTTGACACAAACCTCACATACGAATCACCCGCGCAGAACGAAAACGACCACCCCACTCACAACCAACAACGAAAACGCAACAGACAACGCAACGCTATTTGGTACAACCCGCCATTTAACAAGAACGCCCAAACGAACATAGGACGAGACTTCCTATCACTACTTGACAAACATTTCCCTCCTTCCAACAAACTACACAGCATATTCAACCGACATACTGTACGAGTCAGCTACAGCTGCCTACCAAACATGAAATCTTTCATTTCCCAACACAACAACAAAATACTCAACCAACACGCCAAAGAACAAACGAGTACTGAAAACACAAATGAATGCAACTGCAGACAACCAGAAGCATGCCCGGTGGAGAAGAAATGCCTGTCAGCTAGCGTGGTTTACCAGGCCGATGTCACAACAGCTGACAACAACGAAACGAAATCATACGTAGGCGTGACGAGCGGCCCGCTCAAGGTGAGATACAGAAACCACACCAAGTCGTTTTCGCACAGAAAATACGCCAATGAAACTGAACTGTCTAAGTACATTTGGAAATTGAAAGATTCGAAGCGCGCGTGCAAGATTAATTGGTCGATAAGAAAGAGAATTACCGCCTACAAAATCGGCTCGCGAAGGTGCAACTTGTGCTTGGAGGAGAAACTAATTATACTGAAGGACCGGAAACACGAACTATTGAACAGACGCTCTGAACTCTTTAGCAAATGTAGACATGTAACACGATACCTAGTTTCATCATGTAAATAGAGTGTAACTAGATCGAGTCTGTCAGTTGCCTGACGATCGCGTGTAAGCGTGAAACTCGAGTAGCGACAGCCTTTTCACTTTTTAAATATATATTCGCTCTACCTATAATGGTATTGAGCGCTCTCAATCCATTTGCCAACTGTGTGACTTTGTTACATATACTTCTTGGTATATATATATATATATATATATATATATATATATATATATATATATATATATATATATATATATATATATATATATATATATATATATATATATATATATATGTGCGCACGCTCACTGCTTGCAGTTTGAGCGCTCTGGCATGGTTTTTGATGTCCCACATTTTGTGTGCATCAAGGGTGACTGTAAATAGCAGTTATCTTCATCCTGCTCATCAGCACTACACTGATGAGGCCTAAAAGGCCAAAAGGCCGAAACGGTACCGTCTGTAGTTATATATCGCTCTATGACCTTTAGGTCATATTGAGCGCTCTACAGGATGAACCATTGTCGCTTACGCATTGTGCGCACGCTCACTTCTTGCAGTTTGAGCGCTCTGACATGGTTTTTGTGACTGTAAATAGCAGTTATCTTCATCCTGCTCATCAGCACTACACTGATGAGGCCGAAACGGTACCGTCTGTAGTTAGATATCGCTCTATGACCTTTAGGTCATATTGAGCGCTCTACAGGATGAATCATTGTCGCTTACGCATTGTGCGCACGCTCACTGCTTGCAGTTTGAGCGCTCTGGCATGGTTTTTGATGTCCCACATTTTGTGTGCATCTTGATGCACACAATTATCAGGGTGACTGTAAATAGCAGTTATCTTCATCCTGCTCATCAGCGCTACACTGATGAGGCCCAAAAGGCCGAAACGGTACCGTCTGTAGTATATATTCTAAGCGACCAATCATGGTCTACTATCTAAATTCCGTATAGTAGCACGTCACAGAACACGATTAACGGCGCTGGTTCGTAATGTAATGACGTAGGCTACCGTGTTTGGCGACTTGGTGTTGAATTTCCAGCAAGAGTCCTATATTAATAACTATCTCATTCGATGGTTTCGCAGATAATACGGGCAGATAATATATTTATATATATCGCCGCGCTTTAGGCGGCGGTATTTACCTTTATAATCAAATCGAAATGTTTAGGACTTTAGGTTATATGCGCAGTGAAGAGAATGGGACGGAATGGAATCATTCAGATTGATAATATAATCATTACTTGAAGTATACCAGTGAAGCAATCATCTTCTGGCCGATCATTGGATCAGTATAAAGGTAAGGAATGGGATTTTTACTTAGCTTTCATGTATCACGGGTGGTCAATAGGGTTAGAAAATCCATTGGCTGGGGGTTAGGATCTAAGTTGTTTTGGGCTTAGCAGTTATATCAATATAGGCATCTCTCGTGGATACTAAAAAAGATCGTCCAGAAGATGATTGCTGATCGTTACCCACATGTCTCGCTCGGGAATAAAATAACTCGGTATAAAATATCAAACAACAATGCTGAAAGTTTAAACTAGAATTAAAAAAATGAAAATAAGAAAATATTCATTTGACATTGTGATAGAAAATTGTAAGTACAAGAATTTTCTTAATATGGATGTTTGAGTCGAAGTTCAAAATCTGACCAATGCTTGAGCTACAGCTGTACCAATCTGGATCCGCCCCATGCAGTGTATTGTAACACAGTGACTAAAGTATGTCTTAGCTCAAACAAATTCAGAAGTTACATTAAATAGTAAAATAAAGTATAGTTCATTTAAAAAACACTTTAAAAAGTCAACGTCTGCTAACATTAACAGATAGTATTTTAAACATCACATTCTCATTCTATAAAATATTGATCACAATTCGCAGTTCTTGGGCTCGTTGATTATACATGAAATAATTTATTTATTTCTAATACATTTCATTATTTTTTACTTGGTCCACGATGACCTAAAATAAAAAAATATTTAAACGTTATTAAAACGTTAAACGTTATTACCTTAATTACGTAACTTATCGGTTAGTATCCTATCGTAGGGTACCTAAAGTGATGCCGATTGTATTAGATCAGAAATAGGATTTACGTGAGGATCAGTTAGGTTCGGATTTCCACTAGGCGAAATTTTTTCGCACGTACCGAAACGAAAAATGTATTTAGCAATAAACACTTAAAATGCCAATCTTTGGGTTCTACCAAGAAGAAATATAATATATCTTGTCGTTCGAAAATTTCATCTTCGTGCCTTTTTCCTTTGCTAAAGTTGATTTACTATTCACAGGAAATGACGTCAAGTAGGGACACGCGAAGTCATTACACACTAATTCAACAGTGAAATATAAAGAAAGTTTGGCTCTGAACTTTAAACACATCTGTTTAGACAAAATTCAATTCCCAAACTTTCGTTGCATTTCACTGCTTAATCAGTGTGCAATGTTTTTGCGCGTCCCTGCTTTGGCGTCATTTCCGCAATGAAATTTTCGCACAAGATATTTTACAATTCTTCTCAAGAGATTCCAAATATCACAAATATGTAAAATCCCCAAACTCGAGATAGCCACTTTAATGACTGGTTCCGAGGGTAACAGTATCTCGGTATTTCGAAAATGAATCTCACTGCTTTCCCGAGGGACCAATCATTAAGTGATTGTTATATAGCAAAAAAGGTATTATAAAAGAACAGCAGAAAAAATAAAGATCTGTCAATGCAGTGGATTTGGGAATTTTCCAGTAAAAAAAAACATTGTATCATGTCACGAGCTCATCACGTGCGCACGAGGGGAATATTGCAATGTTACCCTCTGGCATCCCAGTTGTTGCCCGCTCGCCGCCTGTTTGTTAAATGTCATGTGACCATGTATCAACCAATGAAAGCGCGTCTTATATAATGAAAAAATAGAGCTATATATAACAATGCGATTTATTGACTGAAACCTATTTTACGGGAAATATTCTCGCCAACCAATCGCAATTCGCAATGCTTAAAAACTTGTTCCAGGGAAAAGTAGAACCAGTAAGGACCCCATATTATTTCATAAAACTTTGGATATATTCGAGAATAGTGACATGAAACAGTTATGTGAATACATCAATCCGTTTAGCGCATAAAACAATTTTATTATAAAATATCGAATCTGGAGCTGGCTCCAGGTCTGCGAACCAAGTGGAAATGGCCGGACTCCTCATGTATCCTCTATCCTATCTATAAAGGGTGCGAGTATGCCCCGCTACTGAAAGAAGTCGTTCGAATAGAAAGGCTCAGGTCTATGAGTAGTGAAGATGCAATGCCCCCCGGTGGCGATTGGGGAAAAGAATAGCGTTGAAAATTCCTGACTGTGACAGTATTCCTGACTTTGAAATAAAAAGATAAATTTTCAAATATTATTCTTTGAGAATTGTGTTCTTTCAAGTCACCAAATGTTTTGTCCAGGTAAAATTATGATTTTTTAATTTTGGAAAAATTGGTCCTACAGAATGTTTTTGAAATTTGCCTCTTGTTTATCAGCTAAACCTGAAGAAATTAAAAATTTGGCGCAATTTTAACGCGGCACTGTTGTCATAGCAACCACTGAAACAGTAGGGAGCATCAGGGTCTCGGGTAAATTCACAAAGTATCGGCGAGAGTGGTTATAATATTAAAATAGTGGCATCTTTGGACGGGATTTTATGAAAACAACACTAAACATCGTTGTATCCTTACGTGGTAGTCTTTGTGGAAGTTCCTCTTCTATTTCTAAGAACAAAATATGAAGGTACAAAATCAGTACTTTTACAAACATACTTTATATGACTTGCTTGCTTGCTTGTTTAGTATTCTTTATATTGTTTGGTATAAGCGTTTTGGAGCTGGGGTAACCTATGACTGATCGGCGATTAGACTGTAATAACGAGCAACCAGCATAGTGTAGTGGTTACTACACTTGTCTATCAGCTATCCACGTTCGATCCTGTGTCGGACCTCAACTCTTCACGTGTCTCTCCAATTGCTATACCTTTGCAATAATATCAGTAAATGGTAAGACTTTCGCATCTTCTCGAATAACGATGTTAAATCGTAGGTCTTCGAAGCCCTAGTAATTGGACATTCCAGTCTGGGGTGTCCGTTCACCACAACAGTTATAAACTATATCGAGCGTTTAAAACACGAGCATCTAGCTCGGATGAAAAGGGAAAACTTATCCTGAGTTATCGACATAAAGTACATGATACTGATACTCTATACGATATAATGCAGCATTAGCAAATGAAAATAAACTGCGAAAAGAATCTCGGACTAAAAAGTTTCTTTGTTTTTTAAACAACAACAACAACAACAACAACAACAACAACAACAACAACAACAACAACAACAACAACAACATGCAGCATTAGCAAATGAAAATAAACTGCGAAAAGAATCTCGGACTAAAAAGTTTCTTTGTTTTTTAAACAACAACAACAACAACAACAACAACAACAACAACAACAACAACAACAACAACAACAACAACAACAACAACAACAACAACAACAACGACAATGACGACGACGACGACAACGACATCAACAACAAAGAACATTAGAAACGTCGCACCTCTCCGAAACTCTCATTGACTGTCATCAAACTGGTCCAATTAATGAGAGTGGATAAGCGTCAATGAATGTGGATGAGAGTTGGTGGTCAAATGAGAACGAGAGTTAATGCAACTCTCGTCAACTCACATTCCCGTTTAATTGGAGCTTTACAATAAATCATTTTATACCTGCAGCTTTTTCTTAACTGAATGTCAAAGAATAAAACTAACTTTCAAAATACTTACGATCACCGAACACTTCAACTTCACAAACGGAAAGAATCTTGTATTCTCCTGGTATTCTTATGGTCAGATATTCTCCAACCATACGTTCTGGACATGTTATTACTTCGTATTCACCCACGATTGTATGCAACCCACCACATTGAGGACTAAGAGTGCTTTCTTCTCCAAAATAATTCCCAATACGTATTTCAAAATTTGACAACCTCTCGCCACAACAATCGCCTCTGTTGGTAATTCGTATGGCAGACACATTCACTGGTCTGGGTCCCAAAGATACACTCCACCAAGGATTGCTCTCCTCCGTAGTGTGAGTGCAAGAGAATAATAAGAAGTTGTTTGATCTATCTCCATCAGCACCCTGATAGGCATAGCCACCCCATGTTGTACTAGATTGAGAAGTTGCGCCCATAAGAGCATGGTTGACTATAAAAAGGTAGAAAAATGTTATGAAAAAGGATTGCTTTTCAATTTCTATTATAATGTAATATGATTTAACTTGATACAAGGTATCTAAAAGGTAGAACAAGGGAGAAGATAGCCTGCGTCGCAGCCAGACTTTCCACCCGGAGAAAAGTGTATATTTTCTCCGGGTGAGAATCCGGGTGGAAAGTCGGGCTGCGACGCAGGCTAGGGAGAAGATAGAAATATAAGGTTTTATACAATACTTTATATAATTTATACAATGCTTTTATAAAATGTTACATTTGTACAAAATTACTTTTCAAAACGTTAACATGTAACATGATTATATACAAAAGTTTGAAACACTCGAAAAAATACACCCATTTCTTACAGCAAACCAAAAGCATTTACATTCCTAACCGCTTCTCTCAGCTCGGGGAGCATAAAAGCGAGTGGTGCATTCAAATTATAGCTAAAAGTAAAATTAACATATACTTATATGTAAGGTATAATTTAAGAATAAATCCCTTTCTGGTTGTAAACATTTTCAATACGGAAAAAGCTAAAACAAATTTGATTTTTGATCTTGCGTCTATAGAGTTCAGGTATTTAAAATTCATTCTCTGTAGAACGCCGTTTTAATTGCGTCTTCGCCAGGGCAAGACCACCACAAGATGACTGGAGACGAGAATGATATCATACGCTGCTGATATTTGGTACTATAAACTATTCCTGCAATGCGTGATAACGTGTGTATGAATATGACAATAATTCACGTTAAATAAGCTAATTAACAACTGAGAGTATATTGTTTGCTATTCAAGTTTTTATCGCAAACTCTGAGCCCCAGACGGCAATCGAACCCGCAACTTTCTGATTACCGGTTAGACGCTCTAACAATCGAGCAACCAGAACTCTGATGGCAAAGCGAAGGCTACAGTACAGTACGTTGGGTACTAGCTCGTACGTGCGACATACGTACTGCGGTACTGCTAGATCAGCAGTCGCAATATGTCTGTATATCTTTTGTATATTCGGAGATCAGAAGGTTGCGGGTTCGATTCCTGTCTGGGGCTCAGAAACATTTTTTCTGTGTTTGCGTTAAAAGCTCGAGTAGTAAACAATTTATTACATTGAAATGACCATAAAGCAAATTACATTTAATATATGACAGATATAATTTTGCGAAATATAATGCATATTATCATGCACTCGAAATTCACGCTCGTTTTCAATGTGATTTTATCAAGAGTTATCCAGACCTCGGTCAATGTTATCTGCCTTAGCCTTCGGCAGATTTCATTGACCTCGTTGTGGATAATTATTGATGTCATGCTCAGCCTCATCTAATGATTGTCTATTAGTATCGTTACGGAATCGATTTGACTATAAACTAAACTTTGTAATGGTGTTATTGATAAAGAGGATAAAACATGCTAATTGATAAATAAATTAAAATAAAGAAAATTGACAAAGGAAGAGAAAATCAAATAAACACTAAGCAAACGAAAAAACAAAATTTCGAAAATAAAAGCTATACTCTTAACATTAACATTAATGCTATACTTACTAGAACCATCCGGGATCACAAATTCCGTTGCATCTCCGACAGCTGAACTTGTTGACAATGAAGCTATGAAGAATGCACCGTTTCGTAAGATTATTGGACATAGTTATTCTTATTAGTTGACGCGTTGAGAGTGTGATTATATATGATACATAAAAATAAACTTTTTAAAAAATTTTAATCAATCTCCAACGTTTCGGGGATCAACCCCTTTATCCAACCTCGTACCCAGGGTCATATCTCCGCTCCGCGCCTGCCCCCTGGCGGAGATAAGACCCTAAAAACGAGGTTGCCCCTTTATCAAGGAATCTAAACTACAAGACGGCAGAGGCCCTATTTATACAATAACAAGCCAATTAGAACAAGACGCCGCTAGGCGTTAACTCGGTGCTACTTATACAGAAATCTATAGTTGTAGGTAATGATACAGCTCTGTCAGTGCAGGGGTGGTTAAATTTTCCACTGAAAATTTTAACATCGCCAAAACCGCATACCTGTAACAAACCCATAACATAGTATTTGCCAATGGCTTTAATTACATGCATGTATGGAGGTTGGCTCAGTGTCCGAGTTGGCTTACGCGCATCCGCAGTGTTAGGTTACATCAAGGCAGTACGAAAATAGATTTGATCGAGTACACATTTTCAGCGTACGGTTTTCGAGATCGCAAACCAACCCGTTTGGAAAGCGATCGGCGTGTGCGATTGTAAGCATTGTGAGCGTATATAAGATCAAGATACTTGCCAGCCACATTATTATATATTTGCATGCAGTATTAAAATGACAATGGCGCATGAAGATATGCAATATATATATATATATATATATATTTATTAATTTATAAATATTTATTTATAAATATTTATTTTATATTTATATTTATTAATTTATTAATATATATATATATATTTATTAATTTATTATTATTTCTATATATATATATATATACATACTTAAAACTGATATCACCGAGTCATGAATGTGATAACATGTTTATCACATACTTGTGCCTTTATCAGGGTCTGAATTGTGGCAATAGATATAGCAGGCGGAAAACGTAATTTAAAGATAAATGACTTTGAGCTGCAAGCAACGAAACGTTAGCAATTAAATATCTTTTATTATGTCTTGTCTCAAAGTCATTTTCTGGGATCTAATATTTATCTTTAAATTAGGGTCTGAATTGGTACAATTAGAATAATCAATCAACAATAAGTATTAAAAATAGACATATATATATATATATATATATATATATATATACATATATATACACAGTGTATATATATATATATACAAGTTTCTATATTATTCAACAATTATGCCATTCGATCTCGTCGTATACAAGCTCATTAAAGAATAAAAGGTAACGATTAAAATACACTGAGCAATCGTAGCGATAGGAAAAATACGTACGTTTTTTAATACAGACAATTTGTTTACAGGAACATCTTCTTCCTGCTGGGCCAGCAGAAACGGTACTCTGTTTTGGAACTAAAGGAGCAGCGCATCGTATAACTGGAGTAATAGGACATAAGGGAAGGCACGCAAAGATACCACCGTCAGTACACGTGCATAATCGGGTACATTCATCATTCACATGTTGTTCACCAATCTTAAGAAGATTATGGCCTGGAACAGAGCAACCTGCAAAAAATGAGGAATAAAATAATAGACACGATTATTAAGAGTAAGACTATAGGTAATAAAGCTGGTCATTTTTATTGTCTTAATCTCACTATAATGACTCACTGACCACTTTTGCTCATTTCAGCTTTTGTTTACACGAGGCCTGCCTCACAATCAGCCTTGGTTAGTTTCAAAATGACTGCCGTTAATATATTCATGTTAATATTGAGAT
The DNA here is from genome assembly GCA_035772405.1 of Chrysogorgia sp. JL179-B06. NCBI lineage: Eukaryota > Metazoa > Cnidaria > Anthozoa > Scleralcyonacea > Chrysogorgiidae > Chrysogorgia > Chrysogorgia sp. JL179-B06. The sequence goes on from JAYKKM010000180.1 coordinate 1,683,721, forward strand.
ACCTGTTAATATTCTTAGAACTTTTAGAAGGCTCGTTGTAAGAAGCCGGATAGAACTTATTTAACTTATCTTCTTTACATGGGAAACCGGTCTGAAGTGTTCAGGTCGACTAGCAATAGCCTGCGAGCAGGTTCATTGGGAAATAATGGGGAGAAAAAACGAGCCTGCACCGAAAAGAAGGTACTAGTTGTTATCGACCTAAACCAACAATAGGTCACTCGTTTATTAAACAGTACTTCAAACACTCATTAATAATTCATGAGGAAAAAACAAAAGAAAATCACTACCGTATCGTGGTTTTAAATGTGATAAAGATTCGTCCTGATTTACATAAACTTTATCTTTGATTTTCTCGGCTTAGACAACATCGATTTTCAAAATTACTACGCCAATGAACTTATCAAATGGGTCGTGTTTGAAGCCGTTTAATAAACTCGCAGCACGTGTTTTATCAGATCTAAAACACTCGGGCTACGCCCTCGTGTTTTATATCTGATAAAACACTGCTGCTCGTTTATTAAACAATACATAATTTTCGGACATTCGGCATCCCATAAATCCTAACCTTGATCCTACCTTAAAGGATATTGGCAACAAAAATTAAGTTTGTCTAATATAAAAGAACTCGTAAAATGATAGAGTAACACCTTTTACAACTTTTTCGTGTTTTACTTCGTTTTGGAAATATGTCAGCTTGTTTGATATTTAAATAAGATGGTCTCTGACGTCAGGTGCAGGGTAGAGAATTTTCACTCATTAAAAAATGTCTTATATCTCAGTGATTGCTAAGTTTACAACGTTCATTACCATGAGGAGTTATTATACGCACATTTTCAAGTAATAATAATAATAATAAAATACATATTTATACAGGATAACCTCATCAGCAATGAGGGTCCTGTTTTACAAAATATATCTACCTAAATTTTAAAAATATAACTCCTAATGTGTATATATATACACATAATATATATATATATATATATATATATATATATATATATATATATATATATATATATATATATATATATATATATATATATATATATATATATACACATATGTATATATACATATATATATATATATATATATATATATATATATATATATATATATATATATATATATATATATATATATAATATATATATATATATATATATATATATATATATATATATATATATATATATATATATATATGTATATATATGTATATATATATATATATATATATATATATACTATATATATAACACAAAACTATATATACAGGTATATCAAGTATTTTAAGATAAAAAAATGTTCCTTTAACTTTAAAAAGTAATATAGAGTTCAAACTTCGAATTTGAACTGGAATTCATTAAAACAGTGAGGTCCTTGAAAGTAAAAAGATTTTTTCGCAGCTTCAGTTTTAACCCGGGGTAATCTTAACAATGTTTTCCTACTCCTGGTCTCATGATTGTGATCGATCTTATTTACATAATTATCAAAGGCGGGGATGGAAATTCCATGAAGACATTTACTGCCGCCTTTAACTTTTTCACATTAGAAATTGACATAAGGCCACATTCACCAGCGTTTACATGAGATCCATGGATTATCTTAATTGCTCTTGTTTGCAAATGTTCAAAATTTTGCATCATGGTCTGTGACACTTTCAATACTGGTGCAGAACAGTACGTTATGGTTGGTAAAATAAAAGCCTTGTAGACTAACATGGCAGCAAAAGAAGTCAAAGAACTCCTCACTCTTGACAGAAGCTTTATCCGAGCAGATACCTTTTTTAGTACCCCATTCGGATGTGCATTCATATTTAACGTAGGATCCAACCAGATTCCCAGATACTTGTAACTATCCGTGGAACAAACTTGAAGATTGAACTAATATTTTAATGAGTGAAAATTCTCTACCCTGCGTCATGACGTCAGACACCATCTCATTTACATATCAAACAAACTGAAATATTTCAAAAAACAAAGTAAAATACAGAAAAGTTGTAAAAGGTGTTACTCTATCATTTTACGAGTTCTTTCATATTAGACACACTTGATTTTTGTTGCCAATGTCCTTTAAACTTAACCTTATCCGTAGCTAAATCTAACCTAACCAAAAATAAAGACCAGACATTCAAAAAAGGTCCTTTTGAGTCAACGCTTTTAGCCATTTCCAAACTAAAACGAATGGTCCGTCCTAGATCCGAAACATTACAATTGGCTGACCCTAATTAAAAACAGATATTAATGCGATAGATATTGTTTTGAGGAGTTATCTATAAAGTTAAACTTTAGTTTGAAATTAAAAGCAGAACAACGAGTTGCCTTTAATTGTCTTCTCGACGGAATCGACATTTTTGCTGTTCTTGAACGCGCGATTTCGTCGTTAGTTCCTGGGTAGTTTTCTTGAATAACTCTGCCGTGCTGAATAATGTGATTCATCAACTCCGATCGAGAGTCTGCGTACCGTAACTGACTTCTATCAGTCTCGGACCGGTTTGCGAGGTACCAGCCAACGATTTGAAAACTTCACTCCTTGATATCGTTCGCACTCTGGAGTCGAGACAGAGGTAGATAGACACCTTTTCACGCGAACTTCGCTACATTATTTTTTCCTTGTCCACTTCATCAACCTTGCAGTCGGGACTATGCACATTTAAAGTCTTCACGACGAACGAATCATCCTGTGATGTCTTGCAACAACGACAAAGTCGTTGCCAGACCTTTCGCCAGGTTTTCTTCCTCTAGACATGTTTCAGTGTTTGCATGTGTAGTGTAACGCTTTGTTTACAAACGCAAATGAAGCTTCAAACTCTTTTTCGGCGAGTGTTGATTGGATTCATTTGGCAGGTTTGACATCTGATTTAAAATTAAATTCGCTGAATGGGCGTAAGTGACAGTACCGAAAAAGATGGCGACTGGTACATTTAACCACAATTCCTCGCAGTAAACAATGAATCTCGCAGAAATATCAGAAGATGGATTTTGAAAAAGATTAAATTTGGTGAGAAGGAAGCTTTTACTTACTTAATTCATGTTTACCAATTAAACTTGTTTAGCTGTTATTACAGCTGAGTTAAGCTCGCAAAGCATTCTGATAAAATGTACAGCCGCCATCTTTTTCGGTACCGTCAATAGCAATGGAAATACAGGCTATACAGGCTTTCCATACAGGCTAGTTTAGCAACCGACTATAGTTTAGGCCTAGTTTAGTCAGTCGGAACTCGGGCCGGTCTAAGTTTTCAAAAAAACCCTACGTTTCCACGTTAATTCGACTCACCTGAATAAGGTACGAAGAGAGTGATTGTTGTCGATCTAGTTTTTCCTGGTATCAGAACAACTTGACTTTTGCCATTAATAGTCACAGGGTCTAATGTTTCAGCGTCATAGATTCTGAATGTCACTGGTACATTTTTGGATACCTCAAACGTTCGCTGTAAAACTTTGCCTGGACGTATTTGAGGAAACTGATTCGCATTCCCTAGTTGTAAGCTGGTCTGCAGAAATATTGGGCCACTGTATAAATTCCTTACATTAAATGAAACGTAGTACGGTCCTGAAAAAAGAAATGCTGTAAGAATTAATTTTTCATACTATGCTAAAATTATGAACGATTAATCAAGCCAGGTATTTGTACTTTTTGGAAAGGTTAATTAGTATTTAAGAAAAAGAAAATGGCCGCCCGTGTTAACATAGAGTGAGATAAGAACTATCATAGTCAATGGAGATATGGTCTGGAAACTCGGCAAACTTCAAAGCGACTATAATGAGCTACGTTTTGATGTTGAACCGTACCTTACACAATGCACATCCTTTGTTTTAGGTTTATTAATATTTAAACAACACGGTTGAGCGATTAAACCCAAACGATTCTATTGGATGATTGCTTCATTATACTACAATACAATAGGTTCAGTGACCGTGCCGTGCACAAAATTGCATAAAGACGAACAAAAAGATAGAACAAAGACTTTAGCTGAGTTTCCAGACCATATCTCGCGTTGACTATGGTACTATGTAAACACAAGCGTCCATTTTCTATTTCTTACATAAAATAAGACTAAGAAATGTACTGTGACGTCATAAATGTGTTTCTGTAGCCTGATACAAACACGTTAACTCAGAGCAATCACAGCGTACGTAAGATGCAACCTATTTTATAATTAAGAAATAGAAAACATTTTTACAAACACGCGTAAAAGTTTGGGAAAACAACGAGACGAAACTTCCACGAGTGTTTCTATAACTGTATGGGAACACTGGGAAATGTTTTCTATTTCTTTTATAAAATTACATTTTCAAAATAGGTAAAAGGTAATAAGTTTCATCTGAAATCTTGCTAATAGGTTGGTAATGATGACGTAATGGCTTGGTGTAAGAGTGAGCTTACACCAAACGATTACGTCATTATTACCAACCTATTAGCAATATTTCACAGTTTCATTTATTAAAGGTGCCGTCCACTCCGTTCTGCGCATGTCCCCGTTTCTGTTTACATCGTTTGTTTACATTGCATTATATAAACATTGAATAAGAAGTATTGCGGATTTGTTTCCCACGCTTGAGCTTTTCCGCCTAAAAAGCATGTTATAAGAAGCTGTTCTGTTCCTAAATGTGAATAATATATCAAACTACCACTCGCGCCTTCGCAACCTTTGACGAATACTCGTTTTCGAACTGTCGCAAATCTATTCCGTTAAAGTTTGTTGACATTTGGAGGCCCTCACGTTTGAAATATCGCACATGCGCCGAACGGACTGGACGGCACCTTTAACATCATGAAAATGTAAATTCTCCTTACTCACGCAAAAATCACTCTCAGCTGTCAATTTTGACTGAATTATGAGAGCAAAAACAATAGACCTTATACCCCCATTATTGCGCATGAATATATCAGTGACTACTACTACCAGAATCCTCATCTCCCAGAGGGAGTTTAACATTGACATAACAAAGGAAATCTCGCAAGGAAACATGGTGGTAGTAGTCACTAATATCTATTGTACAGTAAAAACCAGCATAAAAGAACCAGTGGATTATGAACCATCAGCCTGAAATTTAGGCAATTAAGCACCCAAAATACAAGAACCACTTCAGGCTGACAAATGAGACTGGTTCTTAAAAAACCTTAACCTTTGTACTTTAGCTGAAGTAGAAATGTACCTATGCAGGTACATACTTAATTTAATATTATTGCAAATGCAAAAACATAATCTGTTGTTTAGTACTCAATGAGGATACATCAGGGTCAACAGCTCACTAATTAAGGAAACAAATCATTTAAAACACTAAACCAGGAACAATTGTTTTTGATTAGAAATAAAAACCAGTTAAGAACCAACTCTGCCGGATTTCTCACTAAGTGCCCATTATATAAGAACCACTTCAGCCTGATGTCAAAAAATAGTGGTTCTTTTATGCGGGTTTTTACTGTACTACAAGAAATACATAAATGTTGTATTAAAAGATCAGAATTTTACATTTTCAAACTTTTTAAAAACGTTTTAGCAACCTTTCGTTTGTATTCGAAAATGGCGGGAGAATTTCCGATTTTCCGTGTTTCGTTTCAGTTTTAGTATAATTTCAGAGCCGAAACGATTATTGAGTCAAACTCATAATGGCTGCCAAAAATAGATTCACCAAAAAATTCGGAAGAAATTAATGAACTAAAACAAAATGCCATTTCTAGCAGAACCGAAGAATCTCCAAAATATGGTGCAAAACTCTTTAAAGTTAAGTAGCCTTCCGTTTAAGTTTTGAAAATTTTTATTTGCCACTTTAAAAATATGGCAGTTTCAAATTTACAGCCGGCTTTACAATCTTTTTCGATCCAAACGGAAGTCGTGTTTTTCCTGATCAATTTTACTAAAATAATTAGGCATGTCAGTCTCAGTGATTATTTCTATATTTACCGAGCCGCTAAATATGTAATAGATAAACACCGAGAACGAGGGATGTATATGCGGCATATTGCATACATCCCGACGTTCTCGGTGTTTATCTGACTTATTATTACATTGAGGAGGTTTCCAACTAAGTTTTGTCGATTTTGTCCACCTTGGACAAAGATTTTCCTTATTAGTATTCATAGGTTCTTATTCGTATTAGTATTCATAGGGATGTATGGCGCATATATATATATATATATATATATATATATATATATATATATATATATATATATATATATATATATATATATATATATATATATATATATATATATATATAGCAAAGTGAAAAGGTGGTAAACTGCCAAGAATTTAGTGACGAGATACTGACGTTTCGAGCGGAGCCCTTCATCAGAGTAAGACGAGATGAAATGAAATAAATAGGGCTTATATATATATGCCAAAAGATATACAAATATATATTATATATATATATATATATATATATATATATTATATATATATATATATATATATATATATATATATATATATATATATATATATATATATATATATATATATATATATATATATATATATATATATATATAATAATATATATATATATATATATATAACTAACTGCATACAATTTTCAGATTTACCTTCGGATGGAACACTATATACGGCTGGCTTTCCAGGAGATCGCTTTGGTATGATTGTTATATAGTCTTTGTTATCAATTTTGATTCTTTGTTGAGTAATACCAGCAAAAGCATGTAGGATAACTGGATCTCCTCTCGTTAGCACGATAGTTCTTTCAATTTCTTGGTTTTTAGGAATACTTATATGATCATGAGGTGCAGGTAACGATGTTTTTACAATGATATCCCTGCCATACTTGTTTCTTATACGAAATACAACATAGAAACTATCTGAAGAAACGAAATGTAAATAGCAAAAATTAAAGAGAGCATGTGGTGGTGCAATATTATTAATACAGATTGTTTGAATAGGTCGAACTAATTAATTAAAAGTAGTAAAGCAACAGTGACTGAAACAGATGGTTTTATATTTACTACTTATTTACGGAGCGTGCGGTCTATACTATACCGGTATATGTTATTTACCGAGGGCACAGTTTCTCCCTATATTCGGACCGAGGTAGGCTATGTTTTGGTTGCATGGTTTGTTTTGTAATATTCTGTTGCGATGTCAGTTTCTTTTTCACACTTTTGGATAATAAAATTCACTTTCGCTGTGATAGCAACGATTATCACTATCCATTTTTGTATATTTTCAAACACTAACAGCCTAACTTCGTGAAAAAAATAGTAAAAATGGCGAAAACCTTTTTTGTTTTGATCGTATTTTTGCAATCCGCGAGCAGTCCGGTTGTGGGGATACCGGACCATATAATTTATATGTTATATATTTTGCTTTATACAGAGGCGTAGTACAGAGGCAGATTTAAAGTTTTTGAAAATTTTGAAATCTAGAAGCTCGGAAAGGCAATTTTCACAATTTGAGCAAACTTTTCATCTAATTCTACAGCGAGCATAGTTCAAATGAATCCAAGAGTTGCCTGCTGTCTCTTCTGACAGAAGGGTCTGGGAACCAATCTAACACTCACGTGGCAAGGATTTAGGGGTTGGCTAACACTTCAGGCATTTCAGGCTACACCCGTTTGTAAAATCTCGTGTAGATGAAGCCCGTAGGTAGATTAACTTAAGTAGCTTCTCTCCTAGCCCCTATAGTCGTACTAATACAATTGGAAAACAAAACACATTACATTTAGCGTGTACGCCTATGCTTGTATACATTCCAGCGAAAAAAATCCGAGACCAATATCCTTCTATCTGGACCGAACGAGCTCGGTCAATAAGTTATTTGGTCAATAAGTTATTCGGTATTAATATTTTATTACTTGGTCAATAACAACCTCGTAACCAAAAAAAAAAAAAAAAAAAAAAAAAAAAGGGCATTTTGCCTCCACGGCGGAAGGTCGGAGAAAATGGCCCTGGGATCGGCTGGTCCTTCTATAATGCGATTGGCTTGTCACAGAACTCAATTAATTCAGCCGAGTATAATTTATTCATCTAAATCTGAATGCTGTCTTCAAATTTTACAGCAAATTGGAAGTGATAGCTTTCGCTAAATTGGATATATGCTTCTTCATTGGATGTATGGTGGATTATTAAGCTTCATGAACAACTCTGAAGAGCATTGAATATTTCTCAATTATTCGGGTCAACAAGTAGACAAAGGCAATGGAACAAAGACCACAAAAATTATCATATCTAAACACCCAGAAATTCTGGGTGTCATGTGACCAGCCGATCTCAGGGCCATTTTCGCCGACCTTCCACCGTGGAGGCAAAATGCCCTCGGAACGAGGTTGGGTCAATAAGTTATTGCCTTACTATACAGTGTGTATTAAAAACTGAACCCTTAGAAAACGGTCTTAATACACCTGGGAAATGAAGATAACTTGTAAACGTATGAAGGAGCATAACTGCAAAGAAACGTTAATATATTTAACATGTTTCTTTGCAGTTTATGCTCCTTCGTACGATTACAAGTTATCTTAATTTCCCAAGTGTATTAAGACCGTGTTTTTAATTTCCCAGGAGTATAAAACCGTTTTCTAAGGGTTCAGTTTTTTTTTATACACTGTAGTATTCATAAGTTATACAGTACTAGTGATAGCGTGTTTTAAATCTTCTAAGTTTTTTATTACTTTTCGATTTTAAATATTCTGCAATTTAGGCTTCCTGTTGATATTTAATATAGTTGTAGCAAATGTTTGTAATTTTTCACTTCAACTTTTGTAAACACATTGTAATTCGTTTTTTGGAACGCGATTATGTGTAAACAAACACCAATTATTATTATTATTATTATTATTATTATTATTTATTATATGGCTTATACGGCAAAATCCTTCAGTACCACAACCCACCACACTAGCGAACAAAAGTGCCACTACGATGAAAATTCACCCCCTTCTTTTAGATTTTCTTTGGCATAGAATAGTATTTCAGGGTCGAAAGTGATCATCGATGTAACAAAACACTAAAAATTGGTATTTTGAAGTAAGTATTTTGAGCTCTGAAATCACTATTATTTAGGCCACCAAGTGAGCCCGCAATTTCAAAAGGTAATATTCGCCTTTCAGACGAAGAATTTGAAAAAAACCAGCCTTGATTTACTTGAAGAATTAGCCATAGAGTCTTCGCGTTGAGAATCTGACGTCACTTCGTTACGCTGGCCAGGAACATGAACGATTAATGGCGGACATAACAACTCCAGATTCGGAGTCAGAAAAATAATACTTGCCATCGTCGAATCGCAAAACGGTTTCGACCGAGTAATATTTAGAAGCTCTGCTTTATAAATACGTAAAAATATCGATAGGTAAAAATTTGATCGTAGTAGCACTTTAAAGGGGAAGTTTGTCCTTGAAATAAGTTTATCTGATTTGAAAGAAAACTTAAAATGACAACGTAAGATATTTTGCAGTTCTTCGTTTCCTTGCTTCGTTTTTGAGATATTTCAGGTTGATTGATATGTAAATTAAACATCGTGACGTCACTGCGCGGTAAGGAGGTTATATATCTTTGCTATTATTGAACGAAATCACGTCGAAATGATCATATTTGGTGTTGTGGAAGAAACACACACGCATGATTATTTTGTTCAGTGATTTCACGTGATTTCGTTCAATAATAGCAAAGATATATAACCTCCTTACCGCGCAGTGACGTCACGATGTTTAATTTACATATCAATCAACCTGAAATATCTCAAAAACGAAGCAAGGAAACGAAGAACTGCAAAATATCTTACTTTGTCATTTTAAGTTTTCTTTCAAATCAGATAAACATATTTCTTGGGCAAACTTCCCCTTTAACACCATAATATGAATAAATATGAACGCTGCTAAGTTCTCAAAAGATATAATATGAAAAGGAGAAATAAGAGAACTTCAATGTGTTGAAAATACTTAAGTACAGTAAGAGTACTTCTTGCTAAGCCTTACTAAGCCAGTTCTACTTTGAAATATCATTTTGGATGTCTATAGAAGCCGTGACAAGAACTTTGTTAAACACGGAGTGCTCGCATAAAAGGGGAAGCCCCTCCCCCTCGAAACAATGGAGTTTTTGAAATTTTAAAAATCAATTCAAACAACGGAGTCTCGAAACAATGGAGATTTTGTTGTTTTGATTACTTCTCATTTCTCTTTGTTTCCTGACCAATCACAGTAATTGAACTAATTATGATTGGCACGGTGAGCATCTCACCAATATATGCAAGCACTCCGTGTTTAAGCTAATTAGCTCCAACTCCCTAAGGTGAAATATCGGACAGACCGAACAATAAGCGAATTGCACTTAAGGTAGCAATTGGGTTATCCGCATTCGCGTCGTAAAAAACCTTGCATCGCGCCCCTATTAATGCGATCACAACTTGTTATACATCAATTTAATGCAAATTGATCATAGAAAACAGTGTTAAAATCTAATTTTATTGGGGGTGAATTGTTCAATTGTTTTATTTACTGAAAGAAAAAATAAGTGTGTTGGGTTCGTCTGGTTAAAGTCCTTTGGAATTTAATTTATGGTTTTCCAGTTTATACCGTTGTAACCTCCGATAAATGACCAGCAAAAACGTGTCGGCGATTTTTGAAATTCTGTTTCGTTCAATTTTTAATAATGATTTTCATGGGAGTCACAACATATTTCATATCTTTTAAATTCAAAACGCGATAAAAACGAAAACACGCAACGTATCAAAAATCGCCGACACGTTTTTGCTGGTAATTTATCGGAGGTTACAACAGTATAAACTGGAAAACCATATATTAAATTCCAAAGGTCTTTAACCAGACGAACCCAACACACTTATTTTTTCTTTCAGTAAATAAAACAATTGAACAATTCACCCCCAATACAATTACGTTTTAACACTGTTTTCTATGATCAATTTGCATTAAATTGATGTATAACAAGTTGTGATCGCATTAATAGGGGTGCTACCTTAATCTTTAAAATAGTAGATATGACAATTATATTAAAGAAAATTCAAATGAAATTAATATTTAATCAATATCTATAAATCGAAAGGAAATTTCTCCTAATATACACAAACTATAACTTCTCGGGTAAAATAGCTCATATCACCATTTAGATGCATTCTTACTTACCTTTTGCGGGAAGGAATAACTTTTGAGCGGGGACTCGAGTTATGCTTGGTTGAATTACCACACTTGGTCTTCCATTTATTTCAAGTCGCTCTCCAGTGGAAGCATCGATAACGGTAAACACAATGACATTAGGATTGGACGTTGATATGGTCATCACTGTAGATTTTCCAGCGGCGACAGGAATTGAATCATACGGCGGCTCTAGTTTAGTTCGTACAATAACATCCTTTTCGTACTTATTGATTAATTTGAAGATGATATAATAGATCTCTAAGCAAGTGAAAATATAAGATATTTTAGAATATGGCCGCCTACTCTTATTACCAATGAACAAACACTAGTACATAGATTTCGCCGCTCTGATCCGCTGTCGTGCGTGCTCCTTTTTAACTTTTAAGGCCGATCTACGATTGTCATCTTGGTGTATGCGATCAAACTGTACACACGTGTCAATAAACAAAAATTGTGTCGTGTGCAAACAATAGACCTTACCCATTATGACGTACGAATTTAGTAGTGACTACTACTCCCATAATTCCTTGCGATCTTTCTTTTCTTATGTTAATGTTAAACTCCCTCTGGGGGACGGAAAACAATTGCTCAACTAGTAGTCACTAATAGATGCATGCGTAATAATGGGTAAGGTCTATTGCATACGCCAGTACGACAATCGTATAACAATGTACGCCAGAATGACAATCAAACATGGTAACCAAGGCAACAAATTAGTTTCCAATTCTCTTTATATCTAAAACAACATTATTACTCTTCACTGCCAAACATTTTCGCGTTGGAACTGGTTGAGCGTATTTTCACTGACTTAACCAATTCGAAACTGAAGTTTCATTTTGGTGCAACGCCTACTACGTCAGAAAACGAAGATTTTTGACAAAGCTACTCAGAGGTCTGGGAACTATATTATTACCATGGCAACATTAAAACAAATAATAATAATAATAATAATAATAATACTTTATTTAAACAGGGTATATATAATATAATAAGAAAAATAAATACATAAAAATTAACTATATACTATCAAAATAGCATACTAATATTACTATAAGCTATTTAAAAAAATTAAAATAGAATTATATCTTATCTATAAAGTTTGTTCTTATGATAGTTTTTCCTTCAAATCTGAAAAAGCCATCTTTAAATAATTGTTTCGGAATGATGACAGAGAAGAGGCATTTCTAATCTCGATGTTGAGAGCGTTCCAGTGAACAATGTTATTCTATTTGGTGGTCTGTATCCACATGCAAAGTTTCAAGTGATTTCGTTCAAAAATCTTAAAGATATACACGATTTTTCAAGATGTTAAAATGCTGGGTTACCACTTGTGACGTCATAGATTATCTAATTTGAATATCACATAAGTCTAAATATCTCAAGAACTAAAGCCTGGTTTCATTTGGTCGCCATGATCGCAACAGTGTCATAGTGGTCGATGTAATAGAGTGTCGATCTATCTTGTCTTTTGTCTGCTGTATGCAAAGCAGTCTTTACTTATTGTAGAGAAAGATGAACACTCTATTACATCGACCACTATGACACCGTTGCCGATCGTGGCGACCAAATGGAAACTAGGCTTAAGCGAAATATCAAAGAGGTATAAATTGATATTCTTCATTATTTTAAAAGTTCTTTCAAATGAGACAAACTTAATTTTCGGTTCATATGTCTCTCTCTCGAAATTCGTTTGAATTATAATTTATAAACACAAGGGGTCGAGGCTCGAAAGGCTAATTTTATATGCACACAAAAGAATATCATTGGGCAGCCATCTTTATGAATTCGGTTGCATAGGCTGGTGTAAACATGAGGAAGAGTTCCCAATTGGGAGAACTCGAAAGCCGTTTTTTATAAAATAAAAACTGAACGGGACAATAACAAGTGAAAACCAATTGCAGCATGCATAAGACAACATAATACGCAGTATATATATGTTATTTACCGGCTGGGAGGTCCGGATAGAGAAATATTTGCCCGAGGTCTTAAAAACGGCCCGAGGCCGCAGGCCGAGTGACGTTTTTGAGACCGAGGGCAAATATTTCTCTATCCGGACCGACCAAAAACGGTAAAAATAACATATTAATTTTTTTATTATACAAGGTAAAAGACTTGAGTTACTTTAGTTCGGTAAAACTGCATTATTTGGATAAGGAAAGAAAAACAAACCAAAATACTTTAGTTTTTGTATAATATAGTTATTTCCAGCTTAGTTGACTCAAATTCTGTATTAGTTTTCCAGTTTCCAGTTAATAATGAAGCAAAAATCACGATACAAAATTTTAGCATTTAGGATTCCGTGACCGTGGTCAAAATATCGTAAAATTCCGCCCGCTGCTGCAGCCAATCAGGTTGCAGGAAAGGCTAGGATTCCGCCCGCTCACGATACAAAAAAAAAATAAAGTGAATGACTACTTACTGTGTTGTAGAGAAGGTACGGCGAAAGAGAGAAGGCGAGAGCCGGACGCTGTTGTTTGAGGATATAGCTGTATTTTAAATTCGTTATTAATTGTGAGTTGTTCACTATTTGTGTAGTCGTATGCTTTCAGTTCGACTCTCCCAGGTGAACTGGTGCTTATGTTAAAGTTTACAAAATTTCTGCCGTCGATCGAGATAACGTCATACGGTTTCCGCAGAGTAGTTTTGATGTAGATACGGTGATCGTATTTGTTTTCTATTGAGAAACGCAAATAATACGACTGTGTCGGTGCTGTAATTAAAAAAGCAATAATAATTAAACCTCAATCGTGTGACAACCATTATGTGCAGTGGCTGACACTCCCCCAAATATTGGAGGGGGGGGGGGGGGGGGGTAAGCTAGACAGTTGGGATATCTCACAAAATGAAAAGGGTGTAAACTGACATTTGTTATAATAAAGTATGCAAAATCATGATCAAGTTGTTTATTACGATCTGGGTTAACTTTCTGAGCTTTCTGATCGGGGAGTTGCTGTATCTAATTCTCATGAACAACACCCGATCGGAGATTATACAAGAAAAGTCAAGATTCTCACCATAAATGTGCAGAAGGAATAAAATTAGTGAATAAAAAAATTAATGAAATTGGTGAATATCTTACCAGGAGTAATCACTTTGACAATTGACGTTACTAATCTTGCTGGCACTATAATAAAGCTTGTTTTTCCGTTGATACGTAGAGGTCTGTTAGTTTTGGGGTCAAAAACACTGATGCGTACTGGTGTTGAATATGGGACGCTCACGTTCAGCCGTAATGTTTTGCCAAGTTCAAGGAGAATGGTTTTATAGCCAAAAGGAAGTGTTGTTCGTAAAAGTATAGTTTTGTTTGCAGTATTTGTCAACTTGAATATCACATAGAAAGCCACTTTTTCTGTAACTAAAAAATCACAAAACATGTTTATTAATTAAACAATTGATCAACAAATAACCCACGGTGTCAATAATCTGCTGATAGTAAAATCACTTGTATCATAAAGGTTGGGACACACGAGGCGACAAATCCCGTCGTATATGCACCATGAGAAATCTTGTCACGGAGACAAAATTTTGTCCCAGCAACATGTCCCATCGTACAAACAGCAACTAGTCCCAGCGATAAAATTAAAATAAACCAATCAAAGAACGTTATTCTATTTTCCTTTTCCTTCTCTGACATGTCCCCTCGTGGAAATGTCCCCGCAACATGCCCCCGCGCTTTGTGGCCTCGTGCAGTCCTAACCTTAGTAGTTTATAATATTCGCGCCCGTAAAACACCTAGAAGCAAAATTGAACAAACGAAGCGAGGCTGAGGTTTTTTAACGATCTTCGAGGTGTTTCGAAATCGGGTGTAAAGTGGTTCAACTTGCTTCTCAATCTCACCTGTATTTTAAGAGGGACAAGGGAATTTATGAGTTCGAGTTCCGTCCGGAGTTCGGTCCGAGTTTTCGGCCGGGGGGTTAGGGTTAGGAAGACACTGAATACGGGGGGTTAGGAAGACACTTAAGGCGCTTCCTTCCATTTTGACCATTATCATCAAAATAACACGAACGGGCAATTGATGATTATCATCAAAATAACGGTGTTAATAATGTAATGTTCTAGGAGCAATTATACAAAGTCTCAATGCTCTTACAATAAATAAAAAATTAATAATTAATTGATTAAAAACAAAATGCTATAAAGCAGTTCTAGTTTGCTGTAAAATACCAAAGCTATCTAATATTATAAAAATTCATTGCTAAAAAGAAAAGTCTTCAACATAGACTTAAAAATGTTTCTGAATTTCTGATAATAAGTGGTAGAGAATTCCACAGCTTTGGAGCGCAGACTGAAAACGCTCTATCCCCATAAGTCACGGTGTTCGACTTCGGTATGGAAAACAAATTCAAGCTCGAGGATCTCAAAGCACGTGCTGGCTCATAACGCTTCAACAATTCTGTGATATAAATTGGTGCCAAACCATGTAGAGCTTTAAACGTCAGCAGAAGAATCTTAAAAGTTATTCTAGACCGGTGTTCTAGTAATGTCTGAAACCGCTGGGTCAGTTTGTTTGTTTCTCAGTAATTCTAAGTCAACTCGAGGTTCAAGATCCCATTTTGAGAGAAAATCGATATGAAAGTTGGCGAAATTTAGGTAAAATCTTCCTCTGATTTTAAACCCTCCGTCACAAAGCTGATCTCGAGGTTCAAGATCCCATTTTGAGAGAAAATCGATATGAAAGTTGGCGAAATTTAGGTAAAATCTTCCTCTGATTTTAAACCCTCCGTCACAAAGCTGATTTTCTTTGTTTTTTGTTTATGAGTTATTAACGAGTATGAGATTCAATGGCACAAACAACGGCTTGAAAAGAAATAGAGGTTGGACATAATATATGCATGCAAATTAAGTTCGTCCTCGCATATCCAAACCACCGTCTCGCTAATGATTTCTTTTGTTTTATCTTTATGAGTTTGGACATTGAACTGATTGAAGTAAGTGTCAACTAGGAAGTCTTTGGTTCTATTTATTATAAGGTCATTCATAGGTTATGCGAGCATAGTCGTACATTAAGCAGTGGCGTAACGCAACCTCTGGAGGCCCCCCGTCAATCGGCCACTCCTGGGCCCCCTCCTCCCTGGGCCACTAAAGAATGTATTTCTGTCGACACAATCGCAATCTTCACTTACATATAATTTAGGTTTATGCAAAAATGATATGCATGACGGATTACAAAAGATTATATCTCAATAGTCAATATGATAATTTAGCAAGAAGGGACTACAAACCTTTAGTACAGCGGTATTAGCACGAAATACCAAATACTTCATTTTATCGCCGTGCAAGGTTTAAAACCTTTGGCTTTGCACGTGTTGCACTCGCAGGCGGCAGGCTATCGCAGCATTGTTTACCGCAAAACTTATAAGCAACTCAGCTAGAGGTAGGCCTATATTGTGAGAATATTTTGAAATGACATTATATTCTAACTACTAATTCATGTATTTAAATAACTGTTTTTCTGTTTTTCGTTATTCAATTCCCTGGAAATGTACGATCAAATTTGTTATGGTCATTTTGCCGGGGGCCCCCAAGGCTCGGGGGCCCCCCGTCACTTGACACCCGGACACCCGCCCGTTACGCCACTGACATTAAGTTACATTATGTGTAAGCACTATTAAACATGTATCGATTATTTATTAATTATGAAAACAATAGCTGACATTAAAATTGAATTCATTATTAATTTCAATCATCAAGAGTTACAATAGATCATTGAGAGTTAGTCTAAATATTCTTTTATATGCATGTAAATTAGCCTTTCTGGCCTCGTTACAAAGCAAAGATTCTTTGGAATTACAGACACACAAACGAGGTCAGAAAGGCTAATTTAAACGAATATAAAAATATTTAATTTGGGTGCCATTATGAAAGAGGTCTATTGGTTCTATTACTAGTCTGTCTGTGAGAAAAAAGTTATTTAAAGCTCAATTCCCAGCATTATCGTCGATACAAGTTTTAATAACAAACCCAAATAGATATACAGACAGATCCTACTGTAACTTTCAGATTATTATCTCCCTATACAGAGCAGGAATCCAAGAAAAACAAGGACAGGAATACAATAACAAAAGCTAATGTGCAATGATGACTAAGGGGAACTGATGATGAGATTCCAATTTTAAATGATGAACTCTTAATTTTTTATGTAAATAGTCATGAAAATTTTGCTACCCAACCTTCAGAGAAGTGATTTTTTTACCCAACCATTTAGGTCTTAGAATTTTCAGTTACGCAACCATTTTCTCTTCGGCCCCCACCCCGGCTATTTAATTTGAATTTGATGTTTTATGAAACAATGAAATTCAGACAAAACAACCTTCATAGGTTGAAGGCTCTCAGAGATGTAGCAGAGTGTACGTCCATCCATGAAAAAAACTATTGAGATTGGCAATAGAATGGGCTATGGTCTTTTCTCAAGTAAAATACATGTGACTGAGCTTCAAACGATAAGAGGCAAGGATAAAATCCTCAAACAGTAAACGGGTGAGGGGTTGTTGCAAACACGTATTTCTAGTATAATAAGTTACTTTTTCATAATTTTTAGAAACAGCCACAAACATGTGAGCTTACCTTGAATCTGGTTTGGTGCACCAAAAATCAATACAGTCCCTGGATGTCGTCGTGGTGTGATGGAAACAGATTTCAAGCCATTAAGAGTAATTGGGAGCTTTGTCGTTTGGTCAACAGCCCTGATGATAATCTGTTTGTTGTTGTAATGTCGTACGGTAAGAGTGAATGAGTCTCTGGGACGAATGTGTATAGATTTATAAGGATCATCAAGAGTTGTTTCCACAACGATGTCGTTTTTATGATTGTTAATCACCCTGAATCGCACGTGGTACACCACAGGAGGGACAGTCTTCTCTACATTGATTAAAAAATTCCAACTTATTAATACAATTAACTTATTAATACAATTAACTATAAAGAACTGTGATAAAAGAGACTAAAAGAACAAAATCGAATGCTCTAAAAGGACCTTCACTCGAAATTAGACTTCGTACACACTATTCCAGGCCCGTCGGAAGCAGAGGGGCTGGGCAGGTCAGGGTAGTACTTTGCGCGCTTGTGTTTTTGTTTTCATACGAATTGATTGCAGTGCATCGCATCGTTAGAACTATAAATTGCATGTGAACTCTAAATTTATTTGGAAATGTTGAAATTGGAGTCCGATCCTGACTTCGGGGCGTTATGAAGTTAATGTTCAAGACGATTTGAACAGTTGCGGTTCGCTTGTTTGTGAACCACTGCGGGCCGCGCGCAACGCCGTTTGTGACGAACAAGCTGGCCCGGATGGCTTTAGTTCCTGAATCTTTGCAAATTCAAATGAACAAAACATCAGAAGAAACAAAATATATTTCTTTACTAGTCACTCATCAAACACTTCCATTCGCAAACTCAGCAGCATGACCCGGCCTTCCACGCTTCGGAGGCGAAGCGCTCGTAGCAGCTTCTATGTATCGAAAAGATTACTATAGTAAATGATCAATTTTACGAAAAATATCACAATAATTGATCACTCAGGTATATTTACTTCTTAGAAAACTTGAAAATGGATAATTTATAAGAAGGATTGATCAAATATCGACGGATTCGTTTGTGAACTGAAATAGGCGTCCCATAAAATGGCCGCCAAGAAGAAAACAAGCGCGCAAAGCACTACCCTGACACTCACTCTTTAAACGACGAAAATTATCAAGATTGCAATTGCGTGAGCTCTTGATCCTGATAATTTGGCTCTGTGTAGTTCGGGTTCTAGAATACAATAACAACTGTAGAAAGGACGCCATGAACATGACACTTCTTAGTCAACATGTAACTAAGGGAAATTGATAAAAAAATTGGCATTAAATCCTCCAAGTTAGCAAATTATGTTGTGATTCTTCATTTTTATATAAAATGTGAACTATGCGTGCCGCAAAATGAACTGAAAACATTCGCTCAAATTGCAGGAAATGGTGTTCCCGAGGCTCTATATTTTAAAAATTTCCTGGGGGGCATACCCACGGACCCCCTAGAAATGTAGCCACTGATTTTAGACGGCGCCGTCCTTTTCAGCCCCCAATACGAATTTACTGCCGACGGCCCTGCAACTTTTTACAGTATTCGATTTATATTTCTACACTAAATATACGTAGCATAACACGTTTATATGTAGTTGTGAAAGACAACGTTTCGACGTTAACTTTATAACAAACCAAAACAATAACATGTCAATCAAACAAATATAAAATATATAAAATAAGCACTTAAGTCAAATAAGTGTTTTGCACGCAAATAAAGTGCAAATAAAGCGTTTCTCAAGAATCAACTGTTTTTGTAACAAGCATGATTTTCTCAACGTAATCATTTCATTGACATGTAAGACACCCTTTAACACAATAAAATCAACATAAAAATCAATTTAAAAAAATCTGTCATTTTTATGAAAAATATACGTCTTCATTTATTGTAACTTACATGTTTCAATAAAATCTCATTTACAACTCTACCTCTCAACAAGCCACTTGAAGTTTTGTACTATATGACGTTATTTCCCGACATGAATTGGTAAAAGCTTCCTTTTTCTGATATTTCAGCAAGATACAATGTATAATACTGCACGCACAAAGTATTGTTGTTAATATACAAGTCGCTATCTGTTTCGGTAGGCACAAAAAAGACAATTTATAGGATCTACTTTACAAAGGACGACCATAAGTCACCGTGGGCCACTATAGTTGCATAACGATCAGCGTTCTTATATATACTTGTAACAATAGCGGCGTCGTTCAAACAAAATAATCTTAATGCGAAACAAAAAGGAGGAATAATTTTTATTCCCAAGTACCGTCCTCGTTCTGTTTACAACGCCACTGAGAGCATTTTCACGTCTTTAGGACGACGGTAACTCGCGAAGAGATGAAAGCTGTTACTTAAGAGTGACTCAAACACAGACACTGTAATAATTTTAGACTAAGTATTGAAGCGTTTTGGAGATCGTAAAACAAGCTTTTAGTGTCAAATACGCTAGTCAATCGACCGTAGTTTTATTCAAATGCTAAAATTTATATTGCTTTCGCTGCCGCGCCGTCCTATAGTTGCCGTCGTAGATCTTACGGTCCCTATTATCCGTTTGGGAACATGGAGAAACGTAGGTTTTACTCCCTAATTTGGGCACAGTCGCTATATGGTGGCGACTATTGTCCCTGAGTCACTTCCACTAGACCAATCAGAGCACTTATATTTTGAATAACTACGATATATAACAAATTCTCATTGATTGAGACCATACTTTGGCTAACAACCAATGAGAATACGCATAGTAAACAGGTTATTGTATAAAACTGTATATAGAAACACACGTCAAGCATTTCAGCCCAAAACCCATACCTGAACTTTTAGGGATATTCAAGGTAAACGAAGTTGATGGTTGAATACGTGGAACCAAAATAATCTCCTTTTCTCCATTTATAAGAGCAGGGGAGCCATCTTTTTCTATTGCTTTGAACGTCACGAAATTATTATTCGATGTTTCAATCCTTAATCCAAATTTCTCGTTTGCTCTCAATTTTAACGACTCGTACGACCCTTTTAATGTTGACAGTAGCGTGATTTCACGGTCGTAGTTATTTATTACATTTATCAACATGTAATATGTCTGAGTTGACACAGTAGCTAAAAAATAACAGGAAAATAAAACAGTTTTGCAAGCCTCAGTTTGTTAAGGATTAATAAGTGCAGGAGCATGATTGTTTTACCCATGTGATAATGGTAAAGATATGCAGAATTTTTCAATATAAGTCATTATGCATTGTGATGTCATAAAGTGCAACTGACCCCAAAAATGATAATGCTATGTTTGAAAAAGCACATGATGAAGAATGGCTTTAACAATTCTTCGATATCTATTTTCGTTCTCGATCTATTCAGTTATATGTGATATGTTAATGAGGCACGTGATGACGTCAAAGCAGGCAAACAACATTGTGGCAATTCTAAAATTCGTGTATATCTTCAAAGTTATCCAATAAAATTACTTGAAACTTTGCACGTGGATGCATACTACCAAACTAGGGATGAGCCGATCAAGAAAAATCAAATTTACCAATCCGATAATTTCCGATACGATTTACGACCTGATCAGCCGATTTATCGGTGGTTACCGATATTTGTCAACAGGAATTCCCGACACTTGAATTTGCCGCAAAACAATAGCAAAACATAACATTGTATAATGTTTGGCAAAGATAATGTGATCATTAACCATCAGTTATCAGCAAGACGGAATTTTAGTTGAGATATGAAAAATGCAATGCGATTGACGGAAGTCGATTAGTCGATTGACGGTTAGTCGATTGACGGAAGTCGACAGTTTCTTTGTGGAATCACTACAACTTAGCGTTTTTCTTAAAAAAGAAAATGAAATTCACAAGCATAAAAACCCGAGTCGTATTTATCGGACCGCCAATATATGTTTATGTCATCGGCCGATAACCGATCAGCCTGAAAGTTGACGATTATCGGTTTCTACCGATTAATTTCCGATTATCGGCTCATCCTTATACCAAACTAAAGAACATGGTTCAAGTTATGTTATCACCATAGTAACAAATTAGCTTTCAGACCTCTTAGTTTCTAAAACAAGATAATTTGTTTTCTCTCATTTGCAGAACATGTTGAAATTGGCAGTTCTCAATAACTTTTTCAATAGCTTTTCCAATGCAATACCCAAGTTTGAAATCGAAAACGTTGCTTGCGACGACAGAAAATGAAGATTTCTGTATGGTAACGGAGAGTTTTGGAAGCTATTCTGTTACTATGGTTACAACACAACATGAACCATATTCTTTAGTTTGGTAGTATGCATTCATGTGCAAAGCATCAAGTAATTTCATTGGATAACTTTGAAGATATGCACGAATTTTAGAATTGCCACAATGTTGTTTGCCTGCTTTGACGTCATCATGTGCCTCATTAACATATCACATATAACTGAATAGCTCGAATCGAAGAATTGTTAAAGCCATTCTTCATTATTTTAAGTGCTCTTTCAAATATAGCATTAACATTTTTGGGGTCAGTTGCACTATAAGTATGATCATTTAAATATTAAACAAATCTTAATATCTCAAGAGTGAAGTGAGATATAAAAAAGTTGTAAATGGTTAGTCTTTATAGTTTAAAGAGTTCTTTCAACAAAGAGTTATTTTACAACTGAATATATCTTTCGTAACATTGATTAGATTGTTTCACGATAAAACTCACATTCGAAGAAAAACTAAATAGAAGTATATATAATATGCTCTGGATCTCCATTGAGCACTCTGCCAACGGTTTTTACAAATAGTATTATTGTAGTATTATATATATATAAACCTACGCCAGGTTATATTTTTACTCGGTTTGCTTGTCTGTCTGTCTGTCTGTCTGTCTGTCTGTCTGTCTGTCTGTCTGTCTGTCTGTCTGTCTGTCTGTCTGTCTGTCTGTCTGTCTTTCTGTCTGTCTGTCCAAAAAGTATTGGATGGATTTTTATGAAAATTTGTGAAAGGATTAGTTTTGCAAAGACCGATATATTAGATTTTGGTTGAATTCGGATTAAATTTGGATGAAAATTTTACTAAATTCAGTCTGTAAGCTTCTCCGTGTAAAATAAATGAATATATGAGAAATAAATGCTTGATTGCACTCATTTCGTATGCAAATCGTTAATCTTCACAGACAAAATATTTTATGAATGGTCATAAAAAACAATTGACTTGTTTTTTTTGGGACCAATCGACCAATCATTAGGTTTTGCTTAAATTTAGATTAAAATTTTATTAAACGCGCTAGCAGGAGTATGCAGTCTCTGAGTGCACTCTATAATTATCGAATTGGACAATGCTCTTGGATTTACAATAATTCTAAATTTTAGCAGCAGCCTAGAATCCCACAGGCACCACGTCTCACGTTCATCTATAAATTTAGGATTGGGATCTAGAATCCTAAAATTTATAACTATTATTGGTAATTCTCGGCACTTGTACAATTTATAATTATTGCAAATTCTAGGTAGGGAATATGCTAAGCCCCGGGGGCTTTTATGAGATATGGTCCAACATCCTCGACTAATATACGTATATCAGTCGAAGATGTTGGACCATGCACCTTTTCTCTCATGCACCTTTTCCGCCGAACTTATGTACATGGTTGTGAAATGAAATGGTTAAGATAGAGTCGTTGACTTGTTTTAAGATGAATTCATCTATAATAGTTTCAAGCTGTTTGCGAAGAACCAGTTAAGTAAAAGTTCTTACCTAATTATTCTATCGAAAGTAGCGTATAGTTGGAAGAATGTTGTATCGGTTCAGAAAAACTATTTCAATTGTAACAATTTTGATGATGCGTGGAACGTCATCAAGGCCAAATGCTCAGAAAATGTTTTTTGAGTCCCGGGAAGCGATCGAACCCGCCTAACCTTCTTATTGCCGGTGAGACGCTCTAACCATTGAGCTACCGAGACTCAGATGGAGAGCAAAGGTTACAAGATGTACTGGTTCGATTGATACCTTTGTGGAAGTCATAATTTAGAAAGTAGCCTTAAACAGGTTATATCAATGCACAGTTTTAAGAAGAACACGAAAAAGCAAATGTTTAATGAATTCTTAGTTTCTTAGACATTCCATCAAGCCGCGTTTTATATCAATTTTTAGAAGTAACATAATCTGTTCATATTTTAGATATCATATTTATAGAATACTGTATATAGTATTATTAACTACATTTTTGCGTTTTATTACGTATACGAATGTAATTAGTTGTTGAAAAGCCCTTTGGGGAACTCCTAATAAAATATGTATGTATGTATGTATGTAAGTCATCATTGTAATCTTCGCTCTCCATCTGAGTCTCACTGGCAATTAGGTTACAATTTCGATTTGACCTTGTCCGATTTGACATTGATGATGAAATGATTTGACCTCGATGATCGTCCATATATTTTCTATCTACTCCAAGCTCCCACATTCACAACATTAGTGTATATATATATAGTAACGATATCATATACCAATTGAAAAATATCGAAATTCGTTGAAATTATGAGCAGGTGGAAAACGGATGGTCCCTACATGTATATTGTATACTATACTTGTTTCGTGTACCTTTCATTTCTTCTGGGACGAATAAATGAACGGGTTTTCCTTGTTTCTCTTTGGGAATAATAGTATAGAAGAGTTGTCCATTAATAAGCAAATACTTTCCAGAATCAGCGTCAATAACTCGTATTTTCACGGCACTTGCTGTTTGCACATTTCCGTTTACAACAATCGTCTGGCTAGGTTTTAATGATATTGATTTGTACGGTTCAGGCATGTTTGTTTTTATAATGATGGTTGTCTGGTGGTAGTTCGACACCAAGAAGTTGACATACAGTATTGTAGGTTTCACAGCTATAAAACATAAAATATAATAAATATATTATGCCCTGTTTATACATAATAGAGAAGAAGTCGCGTTCTAGGATTAATGGACGACGCATTATTTTCAATTATTATATCATTATATAGACACCCACCACCAGATACGAGCTATTCTGCAATGTGATTGATTCTTATAATAGCAAGCCAATAAGCTCATAACCTATTAGAGGCCGATTACATGCAGACTTTCAGCTCGGTTGACTAGGTTGAAACTTCAACCCAGCCTCATAAACAAATCCCTTAAAATTGATGTTGCTGTCACATATGGCAAAAATTTCAGCCCGGTTGCCGCCCGGTCAACCGGCTGAAATTTCCCATGTGATCGCTCTGTGAAAGTTCATTACTCATGCGTAAACAGAAACATAATTCACAATTCCCACAATCAAACTTTTTTGGATGAAACTCAGCTCGGGCTGAAATTTCCCCATGTAATCAGCCCCTTAGTAATGAATAAACAAAAAAGGGGAATATTTTGGTAAAGTGAATGAGTAAATATTATGGTCTATTTTAAGATATAAAGTGGCACCTAAAAAGTAAAATACTTTATATTTACAAAATGAATTCATAAAATGTTATAGCTGGAAATTACGGGACTAGTATAGCTATACGACTAAAATTACAACTACAAATTACTGGTTTAAGTTTAAAAAGTTGGTGTACACTGGGAAGAAACTACGCTTCAAACGTTCAGTATTACATTTGAATACTGAAATTACTGTTGTGAAGGTTACAACCAACTGTGCTCATTTATGGTCACGTGGCATTAGACAAATCAAATGTATCCCGCGCGGGCAATAAATGCTACAATTATTGCCCGCGCTCAGGCTACAAAAGCTCAGTGAAAATCCAGCTAAACAACCTAAACCCGGCGAAAACCCAGATAAATAACAAAACACTTCATGTCTGATGTCTCCGGAAAGTAGTAGTTTTGTTTTCCATCGAGTCTAAATGTTTACCTCCGCACTTAAACACGATAAAACACTGCTGCTCGTGTTTCAAACTATACGTAAAAGTTTCTCCCAAACTTCCACTCGTGTTTCTTTAACTGTATGAAAACATGGAAAATGTTATACTTCTTAATTTGTGCACATTGGAGCAAGAACATTTCTATTTCGCATTTCTAGTTCGTACCTGGTTGAAGTAGTAATTCCTCCTCCTCAGTTTGAGTCATACTTGGGACCAAATGAACAATCAATTTTCCATCTATAGGAACAGGGAATCCAGTAACCTTATCACGTACTCGAACAGTTATAGGGTTTCTCGAATTAGTTTTGACAAACAAAGTGAATATGGCACCGGCTGCAATTTGGAACATATTATTTGGTGGAGTCATCGTTGTTCTCATTTCCACTGCTCTTCCATAGTTATTTACTACTTTAATTCTAATGTAGAACGCAGATACTAAAAAAGAAAATGACATCGTTTATTTTAATGAACAAAGCATAAATCACCCGCATTTCTATAGCTTTACACAAACCACACGAAGGCTAATCGCTCTCGTCGTATTTGAGTTCAGACATGATTTTTTTATTATTACTGAAAGGATTTTTACTCTGATGAAGGGCTCTGCTCGAAACGTCAGTATTTCGTTGCAGTAATCTCGGCAGTTCACCACCTCTATGAGGATAGCCTGCTAGTATACGAACCATGCAATCACATTGCAGAATAGCTCATATCTATAGATGATGTCTATATTATATAAGTCTGTTTGTTTGCTTACCAGCAGGTGA